>JAVSCE010011230.1:0-92409 GCA_032199065.1 Smutsia gigantea
CCAGCAGTTTTTAAAAGTTGCTTCCTGTACTAGAGAATGTTCACTGTTCTTGCACAAACAATAATAAAAGTCATTTATTCAACCACCTTGATTATTCTTTCCTTTCCTTTTAAATTCGCTCTTTGGTAATAGCAAAGGCTATCATAGTTAATTCTAGTAAATATTTTGAGCTTTTACTTACCATTATATTTCTACTCATTTAGTATTTGTTGGGAGACAATTTTAATTGATTCATTTATTTTAAAAAGTATGTTCTGGATGTCAATTATGTACCAGATATTATAGATGAAAATCAGCAAGAGAGTTTCAGTCACTGCCCTCCAAAAGCTTTCAATCTAGCTGGGAAGACTATTATGAAATCTGACATGCATATATTCCAAATTATGAAAACAGAAAAATACCAAGTAAACAAACAACATGATCTAGCCCAGGGGTCAGAAGAGGATTCCTTTATTAGTGACAACTGAGCTGAGATCAACATAACAAACATATGATTGAACACACACACACCCCAAATCATCCTAAGAATAAGAATGTCCATAACCATTGCAAGGAGCAATGGTAAAAATCCATGTGACTGAAAATAATGGTAACAGCTTCATGCAAATAGCACCAAAGATCACTTATCCCTGTAGGAAGAAAAGCAATGGCCATTCCTGGTATATTTCCACTCAAAAATAGGCTTTATAGCTAGAATTATTTTCCAGTGAAAAAGCTAAATATCAGCTATTAGTCTAGTAATGTCCAATTACCTCAAGTGCTCCAAACAAATTAAACCTGATTTTATAATAAAAAGTGTATCTTAAGCTTAACACCCCATAAAACTCAAATCACAAAAAGACACCTTCAGCTGCAAGGATCACAGGATCACATAATGTTAAAGAAGAAACAAACTTTTAGTAATCATCTGGTAATAAAACACTCTGCATTTTGCAAACCAAGAACGGGGTCCAAAGCGGGGAAGTAACACATACAACACAATTCATCTAGTTCATAGTAGAAAAGGAGGCTAACTGGACCCTAGATCTCCTGAGTACCATTCCTGTGTTCTTTCTACAGCGTAGCAATAAATATATCAAATGACAAGGAACACATGTGTTGCAAATAAATAAGGCAGATTTTAAAAACACAGGAACTTCATTTCAAAAATATAAAATACCTTCAATTGACCTGCACTTCCCATAAGTCATAGAAAAATAATGTTCCTCCTTACAGCTTACCACACAGAAGCCAAGGAGACTATATCTGTTGACCTACAGGGTTCAGGGGCTAGGCTGAGCTCTTTATCCATTTTAATGTCACTTAACCAGCACAGCTATCCTCTGAGTTAGATATTTTTAATCTTCTTTTACTTAGAAACATTAAATAATTTACCTATGATTACACAGCAGAAAAACGGCAGGGGCAGGATTTGAATTCAAGTCTGTCTGACTCGAAATCAACATAGGAAAATATTGCACAGAACAGTTAAGTCTCCCAGAGAACTTATCAATGCCATTTACTTGGTGATGAAAAATGTCTTTTAATGTTTAGTCTGGGAATCTGTCATTTTTTTACATTGTTTCAAAAGAAAGTACCAAGTTTTAAACAACTGCTTTACAAACAAAATTTAGAATACATTGTTAGTTTGAATATTGCTTGCATTTTCTTTTCAGCATCCTTTTCAACTCCATTGTCACTGCCACCCAGAAAGGCATTAGCTATCCACTCCTCTGCAATATTGACTCATGAACCATCAGAAGGATGTAAGGCATAACCATATAAGAGAACCCTAAGAAAACAAGAACTACATCTTAATTCTGATTTCTCCATTGGTGGATAGCACATTAACCGCTTCAGTTGGGAGCAAGCATACTACTGAAGAAATAAGAACTGGCGTCCAAACAGAGCAAAAGCACACCTTAATTAAAGGGAGGCCAATTTCTGATTACACAAAACTACCCATGCCACAGGACTACATTCTGTTCTCCAATCTGCTAGATCAGCTACCACTTGTGCATGATGTTCTCCACTTCCAATATTTATTTGATATTTTTTGTCTGCTGTCGCCTCTCATCCAGTTCTCTTAACCCTCATGAATCAATGCTTTTGTTTTCTCTATCATTTTAGTGGAAAGAGAAATATGCATCTTCTCTGAAAATATCAGAGGTTGTTTTTTCTAGGTTTTCCTTTGATTCCCACAGTGTCTGTTTTCTCCTAGTACTCCAACCTCGATTTCTATATGCATATTTTGACCTCACTTTTTCTAGAGGCTTTCCCCAAATGTACAACAGTCTTGGATATTAGTTCATATTTAAGAATTAGATTCCGAAAAGAATTGACTGACCGATCTGTGTATGGGAACAGGGCTTGTGAATTGGTAGAATTCACTTAGGGTGCACTGCTGGTGAGCCTATCAGTATCTGAACATCTGTCAGTATTCTACAAGAGATGATCAGACAGTCTGGACTATAAAGTCCTAGGAGAGCAGAAGAAATAAGCTTAGAGTGCCATAGTTCAGATGTTGATTTCTCTTAATCTTCCAGTTTTAAATCAATCAGCCGCCCGCTGCCCCTTGTTTCTGAATGCAGGCACCACTTCTTGAATTTTATGAATAATAAACCTCGGTCTCCTGAAGCCAGGGGTTGGTGGTGGAGGGCACCTATCTATAAGCGTATGTGGGGAGAGAACCTAAGGACTACATCTGTAAGTGTACAAACTTTCCAACTAATCCCCCATTTTCGGCTCCATTTCTGACCTCTATCCTCCTCAGCACCTGGTGCCTCCCACTGTTGATTCTCTTAGGAGCTTCAGAAGAACACAGTATTATACTTACTATTGGCACCCTCAAAGTATTTTTAAAACGCAAGATTTTTTTTAAAGTTACCTCTTCAAAGACTCCTTCCAAGATACCATATATTTCTCTCCCTGGCCAGGGTAACTCTCTAGGACACCCCATGGTTTACTTTCTTCCTAGCACCCATTGCTGTATGAAATTATCCTTGTTTACTTAATTACTTGTTTATTACCTCTGTCCTCCAATCACAGAGTAGGCACCTGCGCCACCTTCCAGGATCATCGACACATGTAGTAATAGGAATATGGTAGGAAAGCACTCAATAGGCATTCAGCAGACAAATGAGTTAATTGGTTTAGGTCCCAGCCCAGACCTATTGAATGAGAATCCTGGGATTCTCAGACACTGATTTAAAAAAACAGAAAACTTGTTATGTATGAGTCAAATAGCACCGCTCCCCCCAGCTAGTCAGAACAATCTGACACATCTGACCCTAAAATAGATCCTTTCTTTTCTTACGTATGAAGACCCATTTGCTTTGGACTAGAGGATTGAACAATGGGGGAGGTGTGGATAAAGAGGACATTTTAATTATTTTCATACAGGAATACATGATAACATGACAATATAGTTCACCTAATTTATTTTTAAATGATTTTAGCATATATGGCTATTAGAAGAGTTTCCACATTATAAAGCTATGTGATCTATTTTATTCTGTAATTCAAATGTTAGGTAGCAAAAAACAAGAACAAACAAAATCTCTTTTCTATTTATGTTCCTGATACTATCTTTCTAATTTCCTATAGGACTTTCAGTATCTTCTCTCTCGTGACCTTAAATCTCACCTCGCCAGTTCTATAGTAGCAAAGGTATTTATCTCATTATAAAAAACATTCACTTGATCTTACTACACACTCAACCTGTAATCTTTTCTAGTTCCCTTCACCACATGAAACTTCTTGGAAGACTATTTTCTCATTTTCCTTAAAACTTAAGACTTAATGAGTAACTGTGCCTCTGTTTACTCATCTCTTAAAAAAAAGGCTAAAACACTTGCAGCCCACAGTGCTGTTGAGCAGACTGACTTAGTACATACCAAGTGCTTAGAGTGCTGCCTGCAACACAGTAAGTGATCTGCGAGTGTTAGCTATAGGGGGACCATTTAATTCACCATCGAACTAGGGCACTTCCAAAATTTAAAGAGACTACTAATAATCACACCGGATCAATAGGCAAAAACCAAAATTGTCTTAGTCAAACTAGGACAGTGTCATCCAATGAGATGAACCATAAAATACTGTTGATATGCAACCATTTCTGCCCTATAAATACTATACAGTTAAACTAATATTGTTCACTTCCAGTTAGAGAAACCTACTCATATACTATTATTTCTGAAAGTGGGTTCAGTCATGGGGGTTAGAGGTGGAATAAGTCAAAAAAGTTTCAGGAACACCAAATTAAAATCGAACAAGCTTTCTTTACCATCTAGCCTACCCAAGTAACTGGTATACTCTAGGGCTTTACCTGAGTTTATAGTTTCAATTAATTTTATTTTGTAACTACAAGGTTATCTTAAATGAAATCTAAGTGAACCACTGGCTTTTTTTATATATAAAGTACGTTACCTATCTATGCTCACTGCTCTTCTCAGTACCTAGCCCATACTGAGTACTAAATAAGTATTTGTTGAATGAGTAATACTAAAAAAATTTCTCATGAAAAATGATATCGGTAATTAAGGCTAGATCATAAAGAAAATAAAATTCTAGTATGGGGTTTTGGTTGAGCTTCTTTAGTTTTTGTTGTGTTTTGTTTTTTGATGTAAGATTCTAGTAGAATCCTTGGGTAAAAACTGCATTGGATTTTCCACTGGATTTGCTCTTGACTAAACATGGCTTCGTGAACAAGAAGAAAAACATTCTTAAAGACAAAAATAGTAATAAGTATTAGCCAAACTATATGGAAAACACTGTGCTAAAGGGCCTGCATACATTATACTTTGATCTTCACAATTATCTTAACTCTGGCTTGACTGTGGGAATCTTAGTAGATCCCAAGTCTACAGCTTATTTCCAAATGCCTGGTTGGGATTTTCTTTTTAAGTTTATACATATCTTTTCTGCTGGCACGATTTACCTTTTATCAGGAATATTCATTTGAACACAATCCATATTAAGCCTAACTACTGGTAAGGTAGCTAACCATTAAGTCCTCAAATCCTGTTATGAAAAGGTCCACATGAATGCTCTACACGAGGTCTCAAAGTTCCAGAAGCATGTTACAGGCATAATATAACTGTGACAAGTCACATTCATTAACTATATACACTTGTGACTTGTAGTAATCTTCCTAGCTAGAATATACAAGAAAAGAAATGATAGAAGAAATAAATATTCATGTAGCAAAAATAATTTCAAATGTCAAATTTTAGAGCTGGAAGGGACTTTACATATACTAATCAAAGTAAGATTTTATTGAGGATAAATCAAATGCATTTCTATCCTTAAACTTCATAGCAGGTACTATTATTATTATTCACGAGGAGACAAGGCTTAGCAATCTGTCCAAGTTCACACAAACTGGTGTGTATAGAAGTTGGAATTCAAACCAAATCTAACACCAAAACTAAGATAATTCATTTTCTTTACAGTATACTGATTCCTCCTACTTTACATTTCTCTGTAACCCAAATTACTCTATTAAAAATAGTAGAAGCTTAAACAAAAATCTCTAATCCACCTACCTATTTTACAGCCCCAGTGATGTCAAGTAGTTTTATGTGTTGGTTACACAGTTAGTAACAGATTTATGATTAAGAAGAACTTCTGCTAGATCCACATTCAGTTGCACCCAGCATCGCAAAAGATCAATGTTTATCAGTAAGAATTATAATAGCTATCACTTATCAAGCACCTACCGATGCCTGACACTATGTAAAGTACTCTATGTAATTTTCCTGAGTCCTTCCAAGAATCTTCAAAATCCAGATCTGCCTGACTCCAAAGCCAGCTATACTTTCACTTCCATCCTACTGCTTTCATAGTCCCAATCAGAAACCCAGGTTGCACATGTGTGCTATAATGTTGTTTTGTTTCTTTTTGTTTATTTTTGCTAATACTGAAATTGACCCATATACAGCTGCTGTTTATGTATGGAGCATGGAAAATATTTTTACTTATAAAAAAGAAAAGGCTTCTACAGTATCTTTATGAAATCATAAACTTAAAAGGCCCTTAAGACTTATTTATATAAGCCATCAAAGGCTTATTGTTTCCTAAGGAATTTAACTTCAACACAAGGCTTTCATTAGACTCCTTGGTTTTTTACAGAACAAACCATACACTATACACACCTTACAAACACACAGACATATACTTAAGACTGGAAGAAAATGTGCCAAAATTTTACAGCACCACCCCTCCAACTCACAATCAGGGTGACCTCCTTCAAGAAATCATCACATAACCCAGGCCCTGGACTATCAGAGTATGCTATACCCCTGGCTACAATAATAATTAGGAACAGAAAATGATGCAAACAGAATCTACTCTGGGATGTTCTATATATGGCTTGTAGGAAAGAATCTATCTTCCTTCTGGATAGTGAGCCATGATGATGTTGCCATGGGGCTGCTCACATACCTACCTGCTACAGAGCAGAAGCCTACTTGAAAATGAGACCATCACAGACAGAATCAGAGCAGAACAGAGAAGAATGCCTGACATCAGCACCAGGGCTCCTGGACTCAGGCATACCTAAAATCAGTCCATCCTGGATTCCTCACTTACATAATCTTAACAAATCCATTCCCTTTTAATTTTCCCTTCAATGCGTAAGCTTGTGCTGGGTTCTTGTTGTTTAAAATCTTGAGTCCTAATTATCCTCATAAAGAAAAGTTCTCAGTTTTAAAAAAATGCTGCAAAAGTTTAAACATTTAAAAATCAGATCAATTAAATTTTATCTACATAAAATAAACCTTTAAATTTATATATCAACATGGCTTTTAAAATTAAATCCAGTAATATTTAGTGTTTCTAAATAAGGTAATTTTAAATCTTTATGTATGAACAATAATTGCATTTTTAAATATTAAAGTACTTTGGTGTTCGGTGTTTTCTTCATACTAAAATTTTCCAGTGGTAGAAAATACCATTTGTCTACTCCCTTGCCCTTCAGCCCTCTGCCATGCTACTCTCCAACTTCAGACTATACTGGGCGGGTCAGGACTTCCTCCTTTCATGCTTCTGGGATATACAAATAGAAGAGGAAGTTCTAAAGCCAAGATGATTGTGCCTTCACCAAATTCAGACAATATAATATCACCACATACAGGTTCCTGTTATCCTTTCTCTTCCTTAATAATCCTTCCTGCTCTACTCTTCCTCCACGCTCACTTCCTTCCCATGCCCTAACTGAATGCCTCTCCTGCATTCCAGGACTAGCCCTTTTCCCATGTTCTCCCCCACCCTTGACTCCATCAAATTCTGACAACTGTAACATCTCCTGCCCCACCAGCATGTTCCCCTCTGCCACTAGCTACACACAGGTTTTCTCTAACCTATAAATTAAATTTCACTTGACCTAGCTGTCCTCTTTCTGTCGTTACCCTACTTTCACAGCCAACGTTTTCACACAAATTGTTTAAATCTGATATTTAAGCATCAATCATCCTCTCCTTATTCCCCCAGAAATCTGGCTTCCCCTCTCCCTGCCCCCGCCAAAGCACTGAAACAGAATTCACAACATTCTTCTATCATCAAATCCAATGGCCTTTTAGTTTTCATTTCCTTTAGACACTGTTGCATGTGATATTAACCATCCTCTTGTAAAACCTCCTGCCCATTGATTCCAATGACATTACTCCTCTAGCTCCCTTCCTTCCTAAATAGACTCCTTTTGCACTTTCCTAAAGAGGTCTCCTTTGCTTCCCTCTCCCCAATTGTTAGTAACGTGTTGCTCACGTTTATTCTTCAGTCCACTGCTCATCTTTCCATGTACTTTTTTTGAAAAACTGTACCCATTAAAATTCCAACTGTGTTATTCTATTGTATGAGAAAAAAATGACACACACACACACACACACACACACACACACACACACACACACACACACACAGGAAAGGCTAAATAACCACTCCTATCATCTCACCCAAATCAGGATCACTCCTCAATTTCCTGAAAATAGCATCTCTAGTCTCTAAACCATGGCATGTGCAATCACACCTCTTGACATTTTGGTCTATCTTCTATTGCCTAGAATACTCTTCCATTCACAATTTAAAAACTTCCCAAGAGATGCAAATACCATTTCCTCCAGGAAGCCTTTCCAGTCACACACCCATCTCCCAAGCAACATGAGCTCCCCACTTCTCTCTCCTATACAGCCATGGCACTAAGTAGATAACTTTTCACAACGTTTTTATAATTTTATGTAATACACATTCCTGTGTTTCTAATCTCAGTAAGTGTTTCAGGGGCAAGGGACATGTTTTATTCTTTCCCTTTGGTTGCTTTAACATGGTAATCACTTGATATTTATTGAAAAGTATACTTGAAAGGCCCAGGTTCAGAATGTCATGGACATCTGAAAACATTTCATATACTTACACTGCTTTGCACATGTCAAAGTTCAAAGCAATAGCTTTCTGAACACTGAAAGCATTGACTACACCAGTCATTTGGTATTTACGGTTTCCTGCTGTGAATAATCTGCTATTTTTATATGCATATGTCTCTTATTTTCCAACCGGGTAAGTACCTTAGGGCTACAGTTTTTAATATAAAGTGCATTATACTGTCTGGTGTGATTCCTTGCACTTTAGCAGGCAATCAGTAGCAATGCAGGATACTTTCATGAGCCTCACTGTTAGCAATTCTAAAAAACTGATGTTATTCACTTAATATTTTAAGTCAAATCAAAAATTTTCAAAATTACTCATTAAGGAAAACAAACATACAAAAACTCAGACAATAAATCCATTATCCAAATAATATATTTATTTTTAAAAAGAAAAAGCATTCAAGATGGCGGCGTGAGAGGTGAGGCGGAGAGCTCCTCCCAAAACCACAAACAGTACAAATAATATAGTTAATTAATACAACTAACCTTAAAACAGCAACAAGGCTGAACCAGACTGCAAACAGACCTCACGAACAGAGCACACCTCAGGAAACAGGGTAACATAGGAAAGCCTTAATCTGGCGGGACCCAGGCCCTTTCCCCACCCCAGCTCATCAGCGAGAGGAAGAGAAATGGAGCGGGGGAGGGGGTGGAAGTCTGGGACTGCAGAACACCTAGCCCTGGAGATCTGCTTTGTGAGCAGAATCCTATAGTGTGTGGTGCTCTACACATTCAGGAGCTCAAACAGGTGGAGTGCTTGAGAAATTTGACATTCCAGCCATTTGTGGAGGAGGGGATCCACACCTGGCCGCTCTGTGTCAGAGGAGAGGCAGGCAGTCTGAGACGCTTCCTAGCAGCGAGAGGGCTGCTGAAGGGGCGGGGTTTGCAAAGAGCTTGCTGTGTGGGAAAAGGGAGGGCTGGACAAGGTTGTCTGGGTGCACTCTGCCCACCTCCTTGAGAACTTTGGGGAGCTTCAGGTGCTCCATGCCCCTGGCTGCCTAGTTAGCTCCAAGGCCCCCCACTGTGACACACAGCCTGCTAAGCCTTCCTACTGGCCTGCAGGCACCTGCTCACAAAACCGCAGTCACTGCACAGGCGTCAGGCCAGCCAGAGGGAGGCCCTGCCTACAAAAGCCAGAGACGCAAAGGTTTACACGTGTGTGCTTGGCCCACTGGCTCTGACACTGGAGACAGGCCGGGCAGATGGGAATCAGGAAACAGATCTTTCCTCCCCCCAGGCACCAGCTCCGCTCCCCTATGATCCCCAACCTCACTCTAGGGGCTGAGCAGCTCCAGAGACTGGAGTTTCTGGGCACTAGTGGGCACCACACAGAAATATGAAACACCAAAAGAACATGGTTCAGACCAAAATCTCACAAACCCCAGAAAGAAGGCCAAATGAAACTGAAATCACCAATCTGCCTAAAAGAGAGTTCAAAATAAAGATTATAAACATGCTTATGGAGGTACACAAAAATATTCAATAAATCAGGAACAAATTTAAGTTGGAGATACAATCATTAAGAAATTCCATATCTAAATGAAACATAAAATGGAGGGATTTAAAAGCAGATTAGATGTAGTAGAAGAGACGGTAAATGGAATAGAAACTAGAGAAGAGGAATACAAAGAAGCTGAGGCACAGAAAAAAAAAAGGATCTCTAAGAATGAAAGAATATTGAGAGAACTGTGTGACCCATCCAAACAGAACAACATTCACATTATAGGGATACCAGAAGAAGAAGAGAGAGAAAAGGGGATAGAAAGTGTCACTGAGGAGGTAATTGCTGAAAACATCCCCAGCCTGGGGAAGGAGACAGTCTCTCAAGCCATGGAGGTAAACAGATCTCCCACCACAAGGGACCCAAGGAAGACAACATCAAGACATATAATAATTAAAGTGGCAAAGATCAAGGATAAAGGACTTCAGGGAAGATGGCGGCGTGACCAGGGTGGCGGAAATCTCCTCCAAAACCATATATATTTGTGAAAATACAACAAATAGAACTATTCCTAAAAAAGAGACCAGAAGATACACTACAACACCCAGGCTACAGCTACGCCTGGGAGAACTCAGTGCCTCACGAAGCAGGTAAGACACAAAGCTGCGACCCGGCGGGCCCCAAGCACTCCCCCACCCCAGCGCACCGGGAGGAGGAAAAGATTCAGAGCGGGGAGGGAGTGGAAGCACAGGCCCGCCAAATAACCAGTCCTGGTTATCTGCACTGAGAGCACTGACACACATCGCATGGTGTATCGGAGATTAGAGAAACAGAAGTGCAGGATCTGAGTCAAAGACAACAAGTGGGTCCCCTCAGCAGGCTCCCCGGGACAAAAGAAAAATGGGTGCGATTTTTCTTGCTGTTTTGTTGATTTTTGGGGTTTTTTGGTGTTTTTGTTTTATTTGCTTTCTTTTGGTTTTTTTGTTTGGTTGAAGTCTTAAAGAGACAAGGGCCCAACAGCGGAACAAAATCGTCCGAGCGCACTCAGCCCAGCATCCTGGGAGTCTTGGGGAATTTCAGACACCCTGGCCAGCGGCTGGGCAAAGCAGCCGTGCCAAGGCTTCCCATAGTGATCAACACCCCCCCTATTCATTCCCCCGACACCTGGCCAGTGCCGCAAAGGGTCCGGGAGCCTCCACTGCTGTGGAACAGCAGAGGAGCAGCCCCGCCCACAGCATCCTCACAGAATCTACTTCCAGCAGGCATGCAGCTAAGCGGGAAGGACACCAGAACCCACATCAAGGGCTGGAAAGCACTAAGTGGACCAGAAGGTACCCAGCGAGACTTCAAATCCCCGCAGCGCAATAGGCGAGGCTGAGAGTGACCCTGCACACAGGCAGCTCAAGGTATATCCCAGAGACTGCCTCCCAGTGGGCGAGAAACCAGTTCAGCACCCGGAGAAGGGCAAGGAGAACAACAAGCAAGAAGGGACTTTGTCCTCCCAGCTGACACACGTGGCACCTACCAGCGACCACTTCTATTGCCATGAAAAGACAGAGGAATATGGTACAGACAAAGATTACTCAGACAACCCCAGAGAGAGGGCCTGATGAGATAGATTTATACAATCTTCCTGAAAAAGAATTCAGAATAAAAGTCATAACCATGCTGATGGATCTACAGAGAAATATGCAAGAGCTGAGGGAGGAAGTGAGGAAAGACAATGCAGAAATCAGGCAAGCAATTGACAGGCTTAAGAGCAGAATGGACGAGGTGCAAGAAACTGACAATGGAATAGAAATCAGAGAAAAAGAATGCAGATAAGCTGAGGCAGAGAGAGATAAAAGGATCTATAAAAAAGAAAGAATATTAAGAGAATTGTGTGACCAATCCAAACAGAACAATATTCACATTATTCACATTATGGAAGACCAGAGGAAGAAGAGAGAGAAAAAGGGATAGAATGTGTCTTTGAAGAAATAATTGCTGAAAACTTCCCCAAGCTGGGGAAGGAAATAGTTTCTCAGTCCACAGAAGCCCACAGATCTCCCAACACAAGGGACCCAAGGAAGACAACACCAAGACACATAATAATTAAAGGGGCAAAGATCAAAGATAAGGACAGAGTATTAAAGGCAGCTAGAGAGAGAAAAAAGATCACCTACAAAGAAGAACCCATCAGACTATCATTAGACTTCTCAACAGAAACCTTAAACGCCAGAAGAGAATGGCACAATATATTTAACGTAATGAAACAGAAGGAGCTTGAACCAAGAATACTGTACCCAGCACGACTATCACTTATATTTCAGGGAGGGATTAAACAATTCCCAGACAAGCGAAAGCTGACGGAATTTGCCTCTCACAAACCACCTCTACAGGATATCTTAAAGGGACTGCTCTAGATGGAAACACGCCTAAGGCTAAAAAGATGTCACCAGAGAAAATAAAATCATAGCAAAGAAAGAAGACCACCCAAATACTAACTAAAGGCAAAAAGTAAAATCAACTATCCACAAAAAGTCAAAGGAAATGTAAAAGAGTACAGAATAAAACACCTAGTACATAAAGAATGGAGGAGGAATAAGAAGAGAGAGAAATAAAGAACCACCAGACTGTGTTTATAATAGCTTAACAAGAGAGTTAAGTTAGGCTGTTAGATAGTAAAGAAGCTACCCTTAAACCTTTGGTAACAACAAATCTAAAGCCAGCAAAGGCAATAAATACATATCTATCGATAATCACCCTAAATGTAAATGGAATGAATGCACCAATCAAATGACACTGAGTTACTGAATCAATAAAAAAGCAAGACACATCTATATGTTGCTTACAAGAGACTCAATTCAAACCCAAAGATATACACAGACTAAAGGAGGGATGGAAAAAGATATTTCATGCAAACAACAAGGAGAAAAAAGCAGGTGTTGCAGTACTTGTACCAGACAAAATAGACTTCAAAACTAAGAAATCAGCAAGAGATAAAGAAGGACATTACATGATGAAGAGGTCAGTCCAACAACAGGATATAACCATTTTAAATATATATGCACCTAACACAGGAGCACCGACATATGTGAAACAAATACTAACAGAATTAAAGGAGGAAATAGAAAGCAATGCATTCATTTTAGGAGACTTCAACACACCACTCACTCCAAGGGACAGATCAACCAGACAGAAAATAAGTAAAGACACAGAGGCACGGAACAACACACTAGAACAGATGGACCTAACAGACATCTACAGAACTCTACACCCAAAAGCAACAGGATACACATTCTTCTCAAGTGCACATGGAACATTTTCCAGAAAAGACCACATACTAGGCCACAAAAAGAACCTCAGTAAATTCAAAAATATTGAAATTCTACCAACCAACTTCTCAGATCACAAAGGTATAAAACTAGAAATAAATTGTAGAAAGAAAAAAAAAGGCTCACAAATACATGGAGACATAACAACATGCTCCTAAATAATCAACAGATAAATGACCAAATTAAAACAGAGATCAAACAATATATGGAGACTAATGACAACAATAACACAAAGCCACAACTTCTGTGGGATGCAGCAAAGGCAGTTCTAAGAGGAAAGTATATTGCAATCCAGGCCTATTTAAAGAAGGAAGAACATTCCCAAATGAATAGTCTAAAGACACAATTACTGAAATTGAAAAAAGAAGAACAAATGAGGCCCAAAGTCACCAGAAGGAGGGACATAATAAAGATCAGAGAAGAAATAAATAAAATTGAGAAGAATAAAACAATAGAAAAAAATCAATGAACCCAAGAGCTGGTTCTTTGAAAAAATAAACAAAATAGATAAACCCCTAGCCAGACTCATTAAGAGAAAAAGAGAATCTACACACATAAACACAATCAGAAATGAGAAAGGAAAAATCACGATGGACCCCACAGAAATACAAAGAATCATAAGAGAATATTATGAGAATCTATATGCTAACAAGCTGGAAAACATAGAAGAAATGACAACTTCTTAGAAAAATACAACCTTCCAAGACTGACCAAGCAAGAAACAGAAAAACTAAACAGACCAATTACCAGCAACGAAATTGAATCGGTAATCAAAAAACTACCCAAGAACAAAACCCCCAGACCAAATGGATTCACCTCTGAATTCTACCAGACATATAGAGAAGAAATAACACCCATTCTCCTTAAAGTTTTCCAAAAAATAGAAGAAGAGGAAATACTTCCAAACTCATTCTGTGAAGCCAGCATCACTCGAATACCAAACCTGGCAAAGACCTCACCAAAAAAGAAAATTACAGACCAATAATCCTGATGAGTATAGATGCAAAAATATTCAACAAAATATTAGCAAACCGAATTCAAAAATATATCAGGGAGGATCATACACCATGATCAAGTGGGATTCATCACAGGGATTCGAAAATCCATCAACATCATCCACCCCATCAACAAAAAGAAGAAAAAAAAACACATGATTATCTCTATAGATGCTGAAAAAGCATTTGACAAAATTCAACAACCATTCATGATAAAAACTCTCAACAAAATGGATATCAAGGCAAGTACCTCAACATCATAAAGGCCATATACAACAAACCCACAGCTAACATACTTAACAGCAAGAAGCTGAAAGCTTTTCATCTAAGATCGGGAAAAAGACAGGGATACCCACTCTCTGCACTGTTATTCAGAAAAATGGAAATTAAAACCACAATGAGATATCACCTCACACCAGTAACGATGGCCAACATCCAAAACACAAACAACAACAAATGTTGGTGAGGATGTGGAGAAAAGGGAACCCTCCTACACTGCTGGTGGGAATGCAAATTAGTTCAACCATTGTGGAAAGCAGTATGGAGGTTCCTCAAAAAACTCAAAATAGAAATACCATTTGACCCAGGAATCCCACTGTTAGGAATTTACCCTAAGAATGCAGCAGTCGAGTTTCAAAAAGACAGATGCACCCCTATGTTTATCACAGCACTATTCACAATAGCCAAGAAATGGAAGCAACCTAAGTGTCCATCAGTACATGAATGGATAAAGTAGATGTGGTACATATACACAATGGAATATTATTCAGCCATAAGAAGAAAACAAATCCTACCATTTGCAACAACATGGACGGAGCTAGAAGGTATTATGCTCAGTGAAATAAGCCAAGCAGAAAAGACAAGTATCAAATGATTTCACTCATATGAGGAGCATAAGAGCAAAGAAAAAAACTGAAAAAAAAAACAGCAGCAGACTCACAGAACCCAAAAATGGACTAACAGTTCCCAAAGGGAAAGGGACTGGGAGGATGGGTGTGAAGGGAGGGATAAGGGGGAAAAAGGGGCATTACAATTAGCAGACGTAATGTTGGGGGAGCACGGGGAGGGTTGTACAACTCACAGAAGACAAGTAGTGATTCTGTGGCATCTCACTACACTGATGGACAGTGACTGTAATGGGGTAAGTTGGGGGGACGTGATGAAGTGGGGAGTTTAGTAACCATAATGTTGCACATGTAACTGTGGATTAATGATACCAAAGGAAAAAAAAAACGATCAAGGATAAAGAAAGACTTTTAAAAGCAGCTAGAGGGAGATAAAAGATCACATAAAAAGGAAAACCCATCAGGCTAGCATCAGACTTCTCAACAGAAACCTTACAGGCCAGAAGGGAGTGGCATGATATAATTAATGCAATGAAGCACAAGGGCATTGAACCAAGAATACTTTACCCAGCAAGGTTATCATTTAAATTTGAAGGAGGGATTAAACAATTTTCAGATAAGCAAGAGCTGAGAGAATTTACCTCCCACAAACCATGTCTACAGTGCATTTTGGAGGGACTCCTATAGAAGGAAGAATTCCTAAGGCTAAATAGATGTCAGCCAAGGGAAGACAGAGAGTACAGAATATGATTCATAACATACAAAGAATGGACGAGGGAGAAAAAGGAGGAAAAAAAAAAAGAACCTTTAGGTTGTGTTTGTAATAGTATACGAAGTAAGTTAAATTAGACTGTTAGACAGTAAGGGAATTGCCCTTGAACCTTTGGTAACCACAAATCTAAAGCCTGCAGTGGCAAGACGTACACACCTATCGATAATCACCCTAAATGTAAATGGTCTGAATGCACCAATCAAAAGACATAGAGTTACTGAATGGATAAAAAAACAAGACCCATCTATATCCTGCCTACAAGAGACTCACTTCAAACCCAAAGACATACACAGACTGAAAGTAAAGGGATGGAAAAAGATATTACATGCAAACAACAAGGAGAAAAAAGCAGGTGTTGTAGTACTTGTAGCAGACAAAATAGGCTTCAAAACAAAGAATGTCACAAGAGGCAAAGAAGGACATTACATATGATAAAAGAGTCAGTCCAACAAGAGGATATAACTATTATAAATACCTATGCACCCAACACAGGATCACCTACATATGTGAAACAAATACTCACAGAATTAAAGGGGGAAATAGAATGCAATGCATTCATTTTAGGAGACTTCAACACACCACTCACTCCAAAGGACAGATCAACCAGACAGAAAATAAAGAGACAGAGGCACTGAAGAACATATTAGAACAGATGGACCTAACAGACATCTACAGAACATTCCATCCAAAAGCAACAGGATACACATTCTTCTCAAGTGCACATGGAACATTTTCAAGAATTGATCATATACTAGGCCAAAAAAGAACCTCAGTAAATTCAAAAAGATTGAAATTGTACCAGCCAGCATTTCAGATCACAAAGGTATGAAATTAGAAATAAATTATGGAAAGAAAATGAAAAAGCCCCAAAACACATGGAGTCCTAATAACATGCTCCTAAATAATCAATGGATCAATGACCAAATAAAAACAGAGATCAAGCAATACATGGAGACAAATGACAACAATAATTCAACACCACCAAATCTGTGGGATGCAGCAAAGGCCGTGCTAAGAGAGAAATATATTGCAATACAGGCCTACCTCAGAAAAGAACAACAATCCCAATGAACAGTTTAAACTCACAATTAATGAAACTAAAAAAGGAAGAACAAATAAGGCCCAAAGTCAGTAGAAGAAGGGACATAATAAAGATTAAAGCATAAATAAATAAAATTGAGAAGAATAAAACAATAGAAAGGATCAATGAAAGCAGGAGCTGGTTCTCTGAGAAAATAAAGAAAATAGATAAACCCCTAGACAGACTTATCAAGAAAAAAAGAGTCTACACACATAAACAGAATCAGAAATGAGAAAGGAAAAATCACTATGGAAACCACAGAAATACAAAGAATTATGAGAGAATACTATGAAAAATTATATGGTATTAACTGGATAACCTAGAAGAAATGGACAACTTTCTAGAAAAATACAACCTACCTTCCAAGGCTGACCCAGGAAGAAACAGAAATCTGAACAGTCCAATTACCAGCAAAGAAATTGAATTGGTATTGGTAATCAAAAAACTACCTAAGAACAAAACTTCTGGAACAGATGGTTTCACTGCTGAATTTTATCAAACATTTAGTGAAGACCTAATACCCATCCTCATTAAAGTTTTCCAAAAAGTAAAAGAGGAGGGAATACTCCCAAACACATTCTTTACGGCCAACATCACTCTAATACCAAAACCAGGCAAAGATACCACAAAAACAGAAAATTACAGACCAATATCCCTGATGAACATAGATGCAAAAATACTCAACAAAATATTAACAAACTGAATTCAAAAATACATCAAAAAGATCATCATCATGATCAAGTGGGATTCATCCAAGGGATGCAAGGATGGCACAACATTCAAAAATCCATCAACATCATCCACCACATCAACAAAAAGAAGGACAAAAACCACATGATCATCTCCATAGATGCTGAAAAAGCATTTGACAAAATTCAACCTTCATTCATGATAAAAACTCTCAACAAAATGGGTATAGAGGGCAAGTACCTCAACATAATAAAAGCCATATACGACAAACCCACAGCCAACATTATACTTAACAGCAAGAAACTGAAAGCTTTTCCTTTAAGATCAGGAACAAGACAAGGATGCCCGCTCTCACCACTTCTATTCAACATAGTACTGGAGGTCCTAGCCACAGCAATCAGACAACACAAAGAAATAAAAGGCATCCAGATTGGTAAGGAAGAAGTTAAACTGTCCCTGTTTGCAGATGACATGATATTGTACATAAAAAACCCTAAAGAATCCACTCCAAAACTACTAGAACTAATATCTGAATTCAGCAAAGTTGCAGGATACAAAATTAATACACAGAAATCTGTGGCATTCCTATACACTAACGAAGTAGTGTTCTATTAACATCCTACTACGCAGATGGACAGTGACTGCAATGGGGTATGCGGTGGGGACTTGATAATAAGGGAGTCTAGTAACCATAATGTTGCTCATGCAACTGTATATTAATAATAGCAAAACAAAAAAAACGCAAAAAAAAGAAGAAAAGAACAAGCAACACTGTGTTCTTTCAGTGGTGGTAGGGCATCTTTCCTTGCAAATATGGTTCTATTACATATGGCCATTAAAAAGCAATTTCCCTATAATTCACAGTGTAAAATTGATTCAGGCAAGTATTATCAATGCAAGTTTAAAACTAAGGGGAAAGACTGCTGGAACTATGACCCCAGAGATAAATAAATGGGAAAAATATATCTTCATAATGAAGAGATGCACATGTCACCTTCTTGATCATGTGATCACCTATGCAGTATTCTCACTGAAAAAGTTTCAACCTGAATCTAATAATGAGGAACACTTAGACAAATTCAGAATGTGGGTCATCCTACAAAGCAAACTGAGGCATAATATCCTTAAAAAAAGATTAGAAGAAATGTCATAGAAAGAAATACCACATCAAAGTTTTATTATGGAAGAATAAAATGGGCTAAAGACATAACCAAATATATAGTATAGACCCTGGATTGTTAAATGTGTATAAAAGCTTCTTTGGACTACCATATTAGATGTGATTAGTGAACACAGTAAATTTGTTAGCTGTGTTCGTTATGTTGAAGTTATGAATACCTTATTCTTGGGGATTCAGGCTAAAAGAACTTAGGGATGGAGCCACAATCTACAATTTTCCTTCAAATGGTTCAATCAAAAATAAAATAAAATTGTGACTATAGGAGGTGATGGACATATTAGCCTGATTATGGTAATCATCTCTGAACATATACAAATATCAAAACATTACACTGCACACCTTAAATATACATAATTTTTATTTGTCAACTAAACCTCAACGAAGCTGGGGAGAAAAATATACACAAAGCAAATGTGGCAAAACATTAAATGTTTATGTGCTCATTAACATTATACACACACATTTAGCTGTTGTGTGCATTTAAAATTTTCAAAATAAAAAGTTAGGAGTGAAAGTGATTTCTTCTTTCCATTCACTTCAAGGATAAGTAAATAGGAAGAGCTGAATATAAAGCCCTAGTGTACCTAATATTTATTTCAAACACTTGTACAAAATAAGTTAACTTCTGAGAAAATACACTATGTAAACACAATTTCACTTACTAACAAACAAGCTTAAATGGTAAAACTAAAAGTAAAAGAAGTAGAAAAAGTTCTTCCCCATTTTACACATAAAACTCTGTAGTTCTTAACAATAAATACTGGTCAGATAACTCCTTTATCCAATGTTTAGTAGAATACACACTTACGAATATTCTTGAGATTGCATCTTTTTCCAGAGAAATACAGTCATTCCATTCAAGGAGTTTGCAACCTTTGAAACTGGACGTCTTATTCTTCCTTTGCATTAATGTCCTCCCCCATTCCCACTGCCTACCATCTTTTCACAATTGTCATCTCAGCCTTCCAATTTCAACTTATTACATTAGTTATCTATCACTGCAAACCACAAAAATTAGTATGTTAAAAATAATAATAAGCCTTTATTATCTCACCTTTTCTGTGGGTCAGGAACTTAGAACCAACGGTGAGAAAGGCATCGGGAAACTACCATAGTATGGCTGCTCAAAAAGGAGTAAATAGGAGGTAAATGTGAGCCACTGGCTCATAGCAATTCTGAAATCCAGTGGGACACAGGCAATTCTTGACCAAAAATCAAGGCCTGGTTCTGCTCTCTATGCTCTTGGCTCTGCTTTTGGGGGTCATCCTTTCTTTTCTATAAAGGGTAGACCACGTTTGAAGCTATATAGTTTCTGAGCATACTTCCTGCCAGTTGAGGTTCAAGGATCCAAAGACTGCTTATCATTTGTACTGTCTCTCTCTCTTTCAGTCCAAGCTGACAATATTTCTACCAATTCAGTTATCCTTCAAAGAGAAAGGAAGGAAGCAGGGAGGAAGGAAACTTTGTAGGTATCCTGTGGATTTTATTATGGTTTCCTCCATTATGAGACAAAGGCCACAACTGTCTGAGAGAAGCCCCACTGTTCTTGAGGATCCCTGAGCCCACTGAGCGCCAACTCTCCAAACGTTCGTGAACCCCTTCTGCTCGACTAAAGAGTTCTTTGAGTTAACACATTGGGTCTTTCTGAGATCTTAGAGGATTTCAAAGTCACATCCACACCTTCATTTGTAGACCATGTTTTCCTGAGTGTGTCCTCAATTTGATCTTTCCCAGAATCTACTTCCTAACTGTAGCAACACTGGTCATATGAGGAGGCTATGAATTTTCAAAAGCAGCAGTTCCTTGCTCCTTTTTGTTTAACAATCGTTCCTTTAGTTTATTTCTTTCCTTTTACATTTTAGCAACTGAGTCACTAAACTTTCTGCCACTAGAGAACAAAAATCTCCTTCCTCAAATTTCCAATAATATTTTTCTCACTTTTCTTTAAACTCTCACCCACAGCCTTTTCAAAAGCCATCAAACTTATACTAATAGTCTATTCCAGGCTTCAGGCTTTCACTAATGCCTCAAAATCTTTCTAGCTTGTATCCACCTCTGAGTTCCAAAGACTGTCCTCTATTTTAGTTTTTTTATGGCAAAACAAAACCACTCTAATACCAAAATCTGTATTATCAACTGCTGTATCAAATTACCCCATAAAGTTAGCACTTTAACACAATGAACTTTCACTATATAGTTTCAATAGGGCCGAAGTGGCTTAGCCAGATGATTCAGGATCTCTCATGGGATTAGCAAGCAATATGTTGACCACAGCTGTAGTCATAGGAAGGCTTTACTAGAGTTGAGTTTATTTCCAAGATGTCTCACACACAAAGCCAATAAGCTCATGATGGCTTTTGACTTATAATTTCATATTCTTGGTGGGGAAAGGAGCTAAACAGCCACTCCAGCTTTATATGGCTCTAGATGATGCTTTTCCAAGTTATGTATCAGGCTAGATTGCCTTCTGAACTAGCATTTCAACAGTTCATTTTACATGCTCTAAATCACAAAACTTGGACAGTCATAATTTCACTGCAATTTTATACAAATCTGCTGAGACCATTTTTGTTAACATGCGAAAACTCTGTAGTGATTACCAAAAGCACACGATTGTCTCAGTCAAAGGAACTGTCTGGTCATCTTCCACTAGAACCTTAAACCAAAAATTCAGGGGCTTATTGTCAAAAACATAACATGGTAGACACCCCCACTGTTTCTGACACAACCTCTAGTTGTACTATCACACATAGGACTTATGTTGTGAATGAAAAATTTTAAGAGTCCATAAAATGAAAAATAAAAGATATAAAGAAAAGGGAGATGGCTAAAATGTAGGATACATTATAAGAAACTAAAAAAGTGTCCAAGCAAAGTAAGAACCCAAGGGCAGAACCAAACTTCACACTCCAGCAATTAAGTCTGTATATCAAAAGAACATAAATTTGAATCAGTGAAAAAGAAGGCAAACTATAAAAGTTCACTGAGACTAAAAGAAAAGGGAAAAGAAGTAAAACACAAGGGAAGAAATGATGAATATGCAGGGTAAAATGCAAATATCCAATCAAAACAATAAGGCTCTATGCTACTGCTACAGATTTAAGAGGGCTACAAATTCTTTGCCTTTCTTTCCATCAAAAGTGGACTCAATCTCTCCTTCCTTTGAATCTAGGCTGCCCTTGTGACTTGTTTGACCAATAAAATGTATTAGAACAAATACTGTGCCAGCTCTGAAACGAGCCCGCAGGAGAGCTGGCAGCTTCCATTCTTAGTAGCCACTCTCAGGCTCTAAGTTGTCCAGGCTGTCCTGCTGGAGAAAGGCAGCTTGGAGAACTGAGACACTCCCAGCCCACACTCAGCACTGAGGACCCAAATATGGGAGCACAGCCTGCTTTGATATCCCACTTCAGCCCAGCTACCTTCTAAATGCAGCCACAGGAATGACCCCAAGTGAGATCACCAGAAGAACCACTGGGTCAAACAACAGAATCATGAAAAATAAAAAGCCACTGTGTTGTTTAAGACACTAAGTTTTGGGTGATCTGTTATATAGCAGTAGATAACTGATGCAGCTACACTGATCTAAAACAACATAATATTGCCAAAATACATGGATGTTATCTGCAATCTTCAGTATAAGATGCTTGCATACCAAGTCCTTGCTAGGAAACATTATCTTAAACTATCTGAAAACCCCAGCTTGTTTCAGAAGCCTGGTTGAAAGTTACAGCTCTTCTACTTCTTAAATTATTTTCTATTACTTCCTTACTTGAAAAAATATTCTAAATTCTATCCTAGGATTACATCAGGCATGGAAGACTGGGCAATAAATTTAATAATACACCTTCAAATTTTACCAACATCTACTTTTAAGATGTTTTAATAAAATTCCATTCGTCTAAATGTTTCTCATTCTGAATCACTTATCAACAGATTTTGAGGACTTACTATACACTGGATATTAGAGTGGCAAAGATAAAGAAGGAAACTATGAAGCAGAATTGAAGGCAGATAAAAATTTTATCACTCCCCTATCTTTTCCAGAAAGGTAATCCCTGCCTAGTCTGCACTCCCAAAGCACTCTGTAAAAATCTCTATTTTGCAATTATAATAGTAATAGCAGTTAACATTTATGAAGCACTTTCTATGTCCTGGCACAATTCTAAGCTTTTCACATGATTTAACTCACTCACTCCTCACAATCTTCATGACATAGGTAAGAACTACCATTACCTCTACCTCACAGATGGCTAAAGTGACTCATCTTAAAGTCTTTTCCCCCACTGGACTCCAAAGTCCATGAGGCCAACTTCTTTATCACCTTATCCTCCCAGTCTCCTGCACATAGTTCTCTATAATTAAGGAAATCAGTTTACCCAAGTATTAAAAATGAATATGCTCATTTACTTTACAAGGAAAATTTTTTCACTCCTCAAAAGCATAAGGCAATGACACCTTTTGAAATAAGAAAAAAATGGCATAGGGCCAAATAAATATCTCCAGGTTAACTGGTAAGAAAAAGTTTTGTAAAAGTTTATCAATTCACTGATAGACACTATTAAGTCCTAAACTTTCATCAACAAGTCTAATTTGATAATGTTTCATTCAGCACAATTTTAATGTGGAAACCAATCAACAGCACAATGACAACTATATAAGTCTGCATGTTAAAAAAGTTTTTTCAAGCAAGTCAGTGACAGAAGAATAAGAATATAAAGAATAATACCCATTAAGCTATGTGAATGAAAAAGTCCCAAGTAAATATAAGACCTAATTCTCTGAATAATGTAATTTGGGTATTTTCAGCTGATCCAGTATTATTTGAGTTGAAGAGCTGGAGTCATCAGCTATAAAACTTGTGACTACCAGTTTCATTGAAGGCTCTGACTTAAAAACAAAAACAAGAACCTTTACATAATTTATTTGATACACTAAAAATTCACAATCCTCATATTACTGGCTAGAAACTGAACTTTGGATTCTGTAAGGAAAACAAAGACAAAAGAAATCATTTCACAAACATGTCCCCTAATTCACTCTCACTTTAGGATCCAAACTACCATTTTTTAAGATGGGAACACAAGCCAGTACTCCTAAGTCCAGACAAAATGGCTACATTTTAGAATAATCTCCAAAGGGGTAAATTTTAGAGAATGCTTGTGTGCGAAATTTTCAATCTGACCTTCGAAACGCTCTTGTTTCTCCTGGAAATCTAATTGGAGACTGCGGTACAAACACTGCGGTTATACACATCAAAGCTTTCTGTGGTGGACGCTGTTGGTTGGCTAACACATTATCAATTCCCAGGCCCTTTTACCCTTGCAACCCCTCGCAACAGAGACAGAAAGACACAGCCATACCTTGTTTCATTGTGCTTCGCTTTATGGCACTACGCAGATACTTTTTCACAAATTTAGGTTTATGGCAATCCTGTAACAAGCAAGTCTATCAGTGCCATTTTCCAACAGCATTTGCTCACTTCCTATCACTGTGTCACATTTTGGTAATTCTCACAATATTTCAATGTTATATTTTTTATGGTGATCTGTGATCAGTGGTCTTTGATGTTGTATTATAGCTGCCTTGGGGCATCACACTGCCTATAATATGACAACAAACTGAATGAATAAATGTGTGGGTCTGAGTGCTTGACTAACCAGCCGTTCCCCTGTCTCTCTCTCTCTCTCTTTGGGCCTCCCTATTCCCCTGAGACACAACAATATTGAAACTAAGCCAATTAATAACCCTCTGATGACCTCTAAGTTTTCAAGTGAAAAGAGTCACACATCTCTCACTTTAAATCAAAAGCTAGAAATGATTAAGCTTAGTGAGGAAAGCATGTTCAAAGCCAAGAGAGGCCAAAAGCTAGGCCTCTTGAGCCAGTTAGCCAAGTTTTGGATGAAAGGAAAAAATTCTTGAAGGAAATTAAAGTGCTCCTCCAGTGAAGACACGAATGATAAAGAAAGCAAAAATAGCCATATTGCTGATATGGGGAAATACTTAGTGGTCTGGATAGAAGGTCAAACCAGCTATAAGATTCCCTTAAGCCAAAACCTAATCCAGGGCAAGGCCCTAACTCTCTTGAATTCTATAATGGCTGAGAGGTGAGGAAGCTGCAGAAGAAAAGCTTGAAACTGGCAGAGGTTGTTCATGACGTTTAAGGAAGGAAGTCGTCTCCATAACATAAAAATGCAGGTGAAGCAGGAAGTGCTGCTGGAGAAACTGCAGCCGTAATTCAGGAAGGTGGAATCCCGAACACTGAAAAACACACTTTAATGCAGATGAAACAGCCTTCTATTGAAAAAAGATGTCATCTAGGACCTTCATTGCTAGAGAGGAGGAGTCAATGTCTGGCTTCATAGCTTCAAAGGACTGACTCTCTTGTTAGGAGCTAATGCAGCAGGTGACTTTAAGTTGAAGCCAGTGCTCACTGACCATTCTGAAAATCTTAATGCCCTTAAGAATTATGCTGAATCTACTCGGCCTATGTTCTAGGAATGCAACAAAAAAACTTGGATGACAGCATATTTGTTTACAATATATTTGGTTTCCTGAATAGTTTAAGACCACTGTTGAGACCTACTGCTCAGAAAGATTCCTTTCAAAACACTAGTGCTCATTGACAATGCATCTGGTCACCCAAGAGCTCTGACAGAGATGGACAAGGAGATGAATGTTGTTTTCATGCCCACTAACACAGCATCCATTCTGCAAACTATGGGGGTCAAGGAGTAATTTCAACTTTCAAGTCTTATTTAAGAAATACATACCATAAGGCTATAGTTGCCATAAACAGTGATTCCTCTTATGGCTCTGGGCACAGTAAAAACAAAAACCCTCTGGAAAAGATTCACCATCCTAAATGCCATTAAAGACATTCATAATTCATAGGCAGAGGTAAAAATAACATTCACAGAAGTTTGGAGGAAGTTGATTCCAACCCTCATGGATGACTTCAAGGGGTTCAAGACCTCGGTGGAGGAAGTAATCACAGATGTTGAAAGAGCAAGAGAGTTCTAGAATCAGAAGTGGAGCCTGTAAATGTGACTGAATTGCTGCATCTCATGATCAAACCTGAACAGATGAGGAGCTGCTCCTTATGGGTGCGCAAAGGGAGTGAATTCCCTGATATGACTGTTGAAATGAAACAAAAGACTTAAAATATTCTAAGTGTGTTTATAAATAACCTTAGTTGAAAAAGCAGCAGCAGGGTCTGAGAGTCTCCAATTTTGAAAGAAGTTCTACTGTGGATAAAATGCTGTCAAACAGCACCACATGACACAGAGAAATCTTCATGAAATGAAGAATCAATCAGTGTGGCAAACTTCATTGTCATCTTATTTTAAGGAATTGCCACAGCCACCCCAGCCTTCAGCAACCACCACCCTGATAATCAGCAGCCATTAACATCAAGGCAAGACCTTCCCCTGGCAGAAAAGATTATAACTTGCTGAAAGCTCAGATGGTGGTGAGCCTTTTTAGCAATAAAGACTGTTTAAAGTCTGTACATTTTTTAGACGTAATGCTATTGCACACTTAATAGACTACATCATAGCATGAACAGAAGTTTAATATGCACTGGGAAACCCAAAAATCCATTTGATTTGCTTTACTACAATATTCACTTTACTGCAGTGGTCTGGAACCAAACCTACAACATCTCTGAGGTGTGCCTGTTCTTGCTTTTTCACAACTAAGGGGACACATACCCAGTTATGGACAACAGAGAAGGAAGTCTGGTAGTGAGCTTCAGAGAAAGCTGCTGGTTTCCTAATCAAAGTGACAGAGAGAGACTGACATTAACTAGCCCTCTACCATTTGTGTGACCTGAACAGGAATGTAATGCCTGTCAGTACACCTTGCAGAACAAGTATTAGAACAAAAAGTCAACAAGCTAAAGGTGAAGAGGCAAAAGAGAGTTTGAATCTTTGATGACTTTATCCTTATCTGCTAAACAACCAATAACTGCCCACCTTTACCCTTCTTAAGTGAAAACAATAAACCTGTCTGTTTTTGTTACTGTTGACTGGGTTTTCCGTCATTGTAGCAGAATGCCTACCTTATTAATGCATTTACAAAGTTAGAGAATAAGGTGTTCAATTTTAATTTTTTAAAAAGTATAGTACTTGTATAAATAAAAAACAGTCATATTGATGCCAAATAAGTGACAAATTAAGTCCAGGAGGTACCAGACACTTTCCCTTAATAATATTTTTTCTGACTATAAAAATAATATATTCATTTAAGAAATTTTACAAAATACAGAAAAATATGAGGAAAAAAGTCACTACTAGAAATAACCAGTCTTAATATTTTAGTGTATTTCCTTCCAATCAATTTTTATACATATATCAGAAAACTATACTTTTCTATTTTCATAAGTTGGGACCATGCAGAACATAGTTTATTACTGTTGTTAATATATGCATAAAGTAATAATTAGCATATGAAAGAATGTAAGGCTTAAAAATAAAAGCTTCTCTTCCACCATTCACATACACACACACACACACCCCACTTCACTTTCAAATATACTTCTCAAAAATAACCACTTTTAGTATTTTTGGCATTATGCCTGTCTTTTGATTTATTGCCTGTAACCACATCAACTGACTCCCCACTATGAAGATGAAAAATTCAGTTTCTCTTTACCCTTCTTCCTAATTTTTATGACTTTTATTTTCACTTTTAGTTTTTCTAATATTGACATAACATTAAAAAATATACTTAAGCCTCTATTTCTTGACCCACAAATTTGAGATATTAGAATGCCTTAGCTTCCAACTGTGTAAGATAAATTAGTGCTCTTAAATGGAAAGCATTTTTAGTCATAAAGTTCAACCACAGGATTAAAATGTGAACATCATGTGGCCTTACCCAGTCCTGAGTGAGCAAGAAAAATATGTATGTACTTGTAGTAGCACTGATTCATTTCAGAAAAAGTGTTGGGAAAGAAAGGAAAAGTATCAAAACAAAGAACATATACAGAAAACAT
The DNA here is from genome assembly GCA_032199065.1 of Smutsia gigantea. Lineage (NCBI taxonomy): Eukaryota > Metazoa > Chordata > Mammalia > Pholidota > Manidae > Smutsia > Smutsia gigantea. The sequence continues at coordinate 27,719 of JAVSCE010011230.1, forward strand.
CTAAAAGAACTTGTAAATCTTATAATGAACTAAAAAAATAGTTACAAACATGAATTTTTTAAATTGTGAAAGATGAAGCCTAAGGATGAGAGCATGAGATTCAGTCGAGCCAACAGGAAAGGAATACTGATGACTCCTCTTTTAATTCTGTTTCTCAAAAGAGAACCATCATAATGCAAACACTGATGTCCAAAGGTACTGCAGAGACAGTAACATCACTCTGAGCTCCAGTTAGCACCAGTTAGCACAAGTAATCTTTGAGAAACACAAAGCATCAAAAGGGTATTTAAAAAAAAAACCTGAAAAAGTCAAGCGTCCTTACTGTTTTTATAGAAGAAACAACAATGGGTGAGCCTAAATATTATATGTTAGCAAATTTGATTTCAAATTTAGCAATATCCTATGACAGATTATTAAATAATAGCAGCTGTTGTTTATTTATTTAGTATGTCCCATGCACTGTGATAAGCGCTAATCAAGCATTATGATCTTTGAGTCTTACAACCATATTAAATAGACACTATTACCATCACTATTTTACAGATCAGAAATTTAAGGCACATGAAGATTAAGTATTTTGGCCACAGTCATTACTAAATGGCAAGGCCAAGACTTGAAATTAAGTTCTATCCTCTTAACCACTGGACTAAACTGACAGTATATGAGTACCTAAAAATGAAAAAAGTAGATGGATGAGAAGAGATTCAGTAAAAGCAAGTTATACCAAACTAACCATTTTTTTCTTTTCTGAGTTACCATCTTGCAGTGGCATAGACAACTCCCTGTGACATACTGTTATGTGATTACAATGCCATTAATGTAAAGTGAGACAAAATAACAAGATCCAAATACTTATATGAAGTGTAAAAGTCTCAATTATTTAATTTTAATGTCCCTTTTCTCCTCCTGGCCTAATCTCTGAATCCCAATCTCTTGACAAGAGGCAAATATTACTTCTAGTTTTGATGTCTATCTTTCTGACTCTTACATATTTAAGAAAAATTTTGGCTTTATATAGGCACATCACACTTAACCATGTTTATTTCCGAGAAAGAAAATGGGAGTAGAGCAATCAAATCATACTCTATTTACTTATTTACTGCTTGAATCTTTTACAAGAGGAATTAATATATTACTTAGATAATGCAAACTTTTAAAATCAGAATCTTGCTCAAAGAAAACAGGGCAAGAGTTTCTAAGTATGACCTCAATAGCCTCCTCAGAAGGCAAAAGTTTGATGTATTAGACTATGTAACAAAAACTTTCATATGACAAAAATATAACAAAGTTAAAGGGTATATTTAAAATATTTGCAACAAAAATAAAAAATGGTATACTGAATATATAAAAAGGTCTTACAAATGAGTAAGAACATAAAATTTATAAACTTGACTGAAGACATAGGCCTCACATATAAAAATTGACTAAGGACAAGAACAAGTAATTCATTTGTAGAAAAAAAATGACTAAAAGCATTAACAAAGTTAAATCTCAATAACAAAGAAATGTAATACAAAATAACAACATAATGGCAAAAACTATAAAGAATAACACCCGGTGACAGCTATGATATGATAAAGTAAAAACTTTTACATACCAGAGATAGGAATATAAATTGGTAACATCTGGACAAAAAATTGGCATATGTAAATAGTTTGTACAAACAAAACATAATAAAACTTCCTTTAAAAGGTAAAACTGAAAAAAATGACGGCAGCCTTAGATTGCAGTTACAGACCTGCTGAGAAAGACTGTGGGAGCTAGTGAGCCTGCTAGGCTCTTCCCCCACTGACCACCTCTGCAGTTTTGGGTTGACTTTTGGGCACCACATTTTAAGAGAAGCATTGACAAAGTGGGATATTTCCATAGCAGGACACCAAGATTATGAGAGGGCTCAAAACTATGTCATATGATAAACAAATTAAAGAGAGCATTTTGCTTTAAAAAAATATTTTAGAGAAGACATTATAGTGATCTTGAAATATCTGAAGGCCTATCTCATGGAGAACAGAAATTGTTTTATGCTGCTTAGGAAGGCAAACAAAGACCACCAGTGCTAAGAGCTCTTAATGAAAAAAGCTGTGCCTTATATAGTGAGATTTTAGTTACCCACAATATCTGGGATGAATGATCCCTCAGAAACAGTACAAAAGATTCTTCTCATAAGCTTGAAAAGTTGGGTCTCGAACATAGAAAGTTCTAAGAGTAAAACAAAAATTATCCTTAAAATATGGATAAATCTTCCAGAAATATGACTACTATTATATTCTCACTACAGTATCCCACTTAACTTACATACCATATATACTAATCCATTCTGGGACTATCAGGGTTCTTTCTGTCCAGCCACCTAAGCCAGAAATAAGCATTCAGTCAGCTCTACCAATTCCTACCCTATTAGTTCCATTTTCCTACACACAAAATGTGACTTATCCAAACTGATCTAGAATCCCAGCATTGCCCTTACCAAAACCCTACCCCAGACACAGACTGCTTTCACACATGTGATCTATTCTGTGTTCCCTGCTTTGCCTCAACTGTCCTAATTCTGGTTCCTTGCCCTGAAATCTGTGACATACTACTATTTGAACTTCTAGAACTGTTCTCTTCCTCTTTTTCCTCATTCATTCATCAAAGACTGATTAAGAACCTACTATGTTCAAGATATGTATACCCCACATGGGAAAGAAATATTCTTGTATTGATACAGTCCCTGCCCTCAGGGATTTTACAAAAGAAGAAGAATGGATCTATGCAGTAACTAGTTAGTATAAAGCCACAAGAAAGTAAAGGCATGAAAGTGATGTAATACTAGACAAGAGAAATCATTCCAACTGTGGCAGACTGCAATCTGGGAAAATACTGAAGAGGTGATACTAGAATTTGTCCTTGAAGGACATAGAAGATTTTCACTGACAAAGACAGAAGGACAAAATGTATATATGCCAAATAGAAAAACAGATATAAGTAAAAACATACACAGAAGAAAATACAGTGGAGGATGCACAGTTATTACATCAGTAAGATAATGTAATTGATTACAGAATGCCAATAGAAATATTAAAGACAGTTTCTCTATGTCAAAGGATATAGAAACTGTAGAGACAGTTTCTCCAAAAGAGATAACACAAAAAGGTCAAAATGTACAGCTTCCCTGCATTCCCCTCTGGGACACAGAGTAGTGAATGATACTATTCAAACAGCTTGAGGATTCTACCAGATGCAAGATACTCACCATTTTCCATTCTCAGGGGGTTTTAAACCTTCCTGTCTAAAAGTTCTGAGCCTCTCCCTCACCAGGTACTAATAAAGATTTTCAAAAAACTCTGATACATACCAATGTCAAGAAAAAAAAACAAATGTGAAATATCACAGAATTGGCAATAAAGAATCTCAGGTATTCGGCCTGGCTCTGCCCCTAACTCAAAAAATGACCTATTTTCCAATCTGTAAGATAAATGAGTGTAAGACCAGACAACTCCAAAGTCTCTGTTTAAAATTTTATAATTTCACTTGCAAAAAAGTTTCAGCTATGTTTCCAGGTGATGGGAACTCAGTTGGTTAAACCCATTTAGTTACCTCAGCTATAAATTTAGGTGTAATTACTACTCTGCATAACTTGTTATAAGCAATTAAATAACAAAAAACAAAATTAAATGAATTATAAAGATTAAACAAATTTTTGTATCTGTACATTATAACATATATACCTAGCAAGTGTTCCACTTCAAGTAGGTGTAGGTGACTACCTGTATTAGACTAACCTTCCCCTACATAAAATTATGAGCCCTGTATAAAATATAAAAAACAATTATTTGAAGGCAGTGGAAAGCATCAAAAACAAACAGAAACTGAAGGGAAGTTGGTACCTGAAAGAAGGGAACTGCATGCATTGGGTGAGATTTGCTTATATGTGGCTTTTTGACTGGGGGGTTCCCCATTCTTTGAGATTAGGATGGATAAAACTCAGATAGAAAACTATAGTCTTACTGGCTTAGAAAATCAGATGATGGTATTTAGAGGTATCAAAATGGCTGGCAAGTGAGAGGAATATTCCTCAAGAGAGAGAGACAAAGGCAAAGCCCCAAAACGTACATGTAAACTCTGCCCAAATCCTGGCTAACTGCTAAATTGTGTAAGCTTAGGAAAGGCTCCACTGAGCCTGAAAGCGGAAGTAAAAAGTGAAGAACAAAGCAGAGATTTTAGCTGCTTTTCACAACAGGGGTAGTAAGTGTGGAGTATGAACAGAATCAAGGTAAGAACAAAAACCAACAGTTTTCAGAGAAAATAAAAGATCACAGGGTTGTACAATAGATCATCACAATGAATAGTATACAGCTGAAAATTACCAGACATGATGAAACAAGAAAATAGGTGAAAAAAAAATACAATCAAAAGAAGCCAACACCATGAAAATCCTAATGCTGTAATTAGCAGACAAGGACTTTGCAGCAGTTATTATAAAAATACTGAAGGACTTAACAAAAAATATGGTCATAATAAGTGAAGGGAGATGGCAGAGGAGTCAGTGAACTCAACAGTACAATAGAAATTATCCAGTCTGAAAAACTGAGGGGAAAAAAAGTTTGAAAAAAACTAAGAATCTAATTGACCTGTGAGACATTATCACATGGTCTTCATAGGTGTAACCAGAGACCCAGAAGCAGAAGAGAGAAAATGTTCTTTAGAAATTATGGCCAACAACTTCCCAAGTTTTGTGGAAAACATAAATTCCTAGATCGAAAAAAATTTCAGTAAATCCAAGATGGGATAAAATACAAAGAAAACACTACCTAGTTACATCACAGTCAAACTACTGAAAATCAAAGACAGAACATATTGAAGGCATTGAGGGAAAAATAACAGGTTACACATAGGGAATAACACAAATATAAGAGCTGACTTCTCATCAGAAACAAAAGAGACCAGAAGAAAATCAAATAACATCTTTAAAGTGATAAAAGAAACAAAGCTATCAAATCATAATTCTGACAATGAAAAGATCCTTCAAAAATAAAGATGAAATTAAAACGTTTTAAGATTAAACAAAAAAAGGGTGTACTGGTTGCCAAAAGATCTGTTCTAAAAATGCTAAAGAAAATTCTTCAGGCTGAAGGAAAATAATATCAGACAGAAGCTCAAATCTATAGGAAGAAATAAAGAAATCAAAAGACTACAAATAAGTATATATCAAAGACTGTATTTCCTGTTCTTCTTTAAAAGATATTAAACAAAAATTAAAACATTGGATCATGGGGTTTATAAAATATTTCTATCTAATATGTATGAAAATAGCACAGGGCACTCAGGGGAAGGGTAAACGTAACTAGGGCATTACGAGGGTCTTTTATTTTACATGAAGTAGTAAAGTATTAATACAGCACAGAATGTGATTAATGAGGGATGTGCAATGTAATGCTAACAGTGGGGCTTCTCAACCTCAGCATTACTGACATTCTGGAGGGGAAAACATTTTTGTTTGGGGGAAACTGTCCTGTGGGTTGTGTAATATTTAGCAGCATCTCTGGCCTCCACCCACTGTATGCCAGGAGTCCCAAGTCATAATAATCAAAAATGTCTACAGACATTGCCAAATATGTCCTGGGGAATAAAATAACCCAGGCTGAAAAACCACTGGCCTACAACAACCACTACAGAAGTAATACAAACTAAATGATGATAAAGCAGTGCTACTCAAAGTTTTTTCCTTCCTGGCCACCTACAGAGACATTTCATATTTTTTTTTCCTAGCCTCCCACATGAAACTTTAATGCCACAGATACACTCTTTATCTGTTTATATTGTGCCCTACTTAAGAGGCACAAATGATTGTAATGGAAGTTTTTTGCACCCCCACCCCAAGAACCAATTGTTGTCCCCTTCTGGGAGATTTCCCGCCCACTAAGAATGCATACTAAAAGAGGAATTCTAGTGAAATATTTTAGAAATGTAATTAACCCAACAGAAGGCCAAAAAATATAGAAAGGAATTTTTTTTCAGTGAGACAAACAGAAATTTTACCATAAAACAGTACACCTAAATTCAACCAATCAACAGTAACATTAACTATAGACTTTTTTTAATGTTTAAGGAAGAGGCATAACTAACAAGCTAATAGCAGAGATAAAATGGAATAGTTAAAAAAAAATGCAAGAGTATAGGAAGAAGATACAAAGAACACATGGGACAAATAGAAAATCCAACCATATTAATAATTACATTAATAAATATGAATGGTCAGAATACCTCCAATTAAAAAAGAAAAAGACCTTCAAATGAGATTTAAAAGCCAAAAACAGAAGCAGACCCATACATATGCTGGCTACAAGAAAGGTAGTTTAAATATAAACACAGACAGTCTAAATATAAAAGGACTTTGAAAAAGATATAAGATGCAAACATTTATCATAAAAAATCTGGAGTGGTTATACCAATATCAGACACACTGAATTTCAAGACTAAAGATAAAGATGGAGGACATTTTGTAAGGATAAGATACAGTACACCAAAAAGATACAATCATAAATGTGGATGCATCTCAGAGCAGAGCTCTAAAATATATATGGCAAAACAGGAAGAATAAATAGATAAATTCACAATCATAGTTGGAGATTTTACTCTTGTCTCAGTAACTGATAAAACTAAAGAAAAATATCAGTGAATATATAGAAGATATGACTATCAGCCATCTTGAACAGACATTTATAAAACACTACACTCACAACAGCAAAAAATCAAGGTAGACCATATGGTGAACCGTTAAAAAAAAAATTTCAGACAACTGAAATTTTACAGAGTATGTTCAGTAATTACAATTTTCAAAACCCTATACATTTTGAAATTAAACAATACTCATCTAAATAACCTATGGTTCAAAGAAGACACAATGGAAGTTAGAAAACATTTTACACTAAATGCTAATAAGAACACAATATATCAAAACTTGTGGGATACAGTTAAGCAGTAAAGTAAGATAAATCCAGAGCTCTAAATGCTTATAGTTTAAGAAAGGTTTAAAATCAATGTAGTATTTTACCTTAAGAAGCCAGCTAAAGATAAGCAAATTAAAATAATATAGAGCAAAAGCAGTAAAATAGAAAACAAAGGACAAAGAAAACTAACAAAGAAAAAACTTGGCATTTTGCAAATACTAAAAAAATGTATAAACCCCTAGAAAGATTGATCAAAGAAATGAAAGAGACAATTTACCAATACCAGAATTTAACAAGGGGATTATCATTATACATCCTGCAGACACTTACAGGATAAGGGAATATTAAGAACAGCTTTATGCCCAATAAATCAACACCTTAGATAAAAAGGACAAATTCCTTTAAAAATCACTATTTACCCAAACTGACACAAGATGAAACAGGAATCTGAACAGTCCTCTATTAAAGAAATTGAGTTTATTTTTAAAAGCCTTATAAAAAACTTCAACCCAGATAGCTTCATTGATGCATTTTACCAAACATGGAAGTTAGATAGAAATAAAACCCATCTTATGCAAATTCCTTCAAAAGTTAAGGAGGGATACTTTTCAACTTATTTTATGAGTCAGCATAACCATTATACCAAAACCTGAAATGAAAACTATAGATCAATATTCTGATAAATGCAAAAAAAAAAGGATCCTTAACAAAATATTAGTAATTCAAAACTGGTACACCATGACCAAATAGGATTTATTCTAGCAATGAAGGTAATATACCATATTAATAAAATAAAGGGAAAAATCAAATGGTAATTTCAACAGATGTAGGGTATCTTTTGAAAAACTTGAACAACCACTCATGGAAAAACTCTCACTAAATAGGAAAAGAGAGACTTTCTCAATCTGATAAAGGGAAGCAATGGAAAACCTACAGCTAATACAACACTTAGGGGAAAAATAAATGCTTTCCCAGTAAGAAGAAAAATAAAACCAAATGTCCACTCTTACCACTTTTACTCAGCATGGTACTGGAGGTCCTAACCAATGACATAAGACCAGAAAAACTAATTAAAGGCATAAAGGTTGGAAAGGAGGAAGGAGAACTGTGGCTCTTTGCAGATGACTTGACCATCTCCATAGAAAATCTTAAAAGTAATTAACATTAATAAGTGACTTTAACAAAGCTGAAGGATACAGTGTCAATACATAAAATGCAATTGTTGATTTGGGACTGTGTGTGTGTGTCTAACAGCAACTTTACAATTCTGTAACTCTATGATATGTGAAAGCTTATCCTTTGATAGCTCTCTCCATTTGGTTTACTTGGTTAAAATTTTCAAAACAAATAGATTGAAAGTACAAGAAAAACAAATTTCACATTATTGTAAATAAATGAAATCTCAGAGTTTCAATGCCATTAGAAAATAAATTTAATTCTTCCATGTTTATCTCTATCTGCAATGTCAACAGTCAAAGTGAGCTTTTGAACCTATCATGGGATTTATACAATGACTACCACAGCACTTTACCCTATGGAAAATGCTTGCTGCCGAGTGGTAAACAGGAAATGATACTGTCATTTTCTTTTTCTTTAATCACTTTATAATTTATTTCAAAAGTCACTGCGAATAAAATGTAAACAAAAGGCACACAAGTATGTACAAAGTAAAGAAGAAAAGGCCCTTCAACTTAGGTGAGCACCCAAAAACTGTGCATTTTGTTTCTACAAAAGCTTATAATTGACTAGATCACAACCACCACACATTAAAACATAATCTAGCTTACAATCCTTATACTACTAAAATATATTCTGCATAGTAGGACTAAGCCCTTTTGTGAGAAAACTCATAGATTTATGAAGTTTTATCTTAGAATTACCAAATAGTAACTTTCTAGTTCATCTAAACAGACCATTTCTTAGAATATAAAACAAACATCATTCAAAGGACACAATTTATGGATATCCCCGAACTGGAAACTAAGAGAAAAAGTTCTTTGAAACCACAAACTGGTTACATATGCAGAACACAACAGGAAAGCTCAATTTTGTTAGATACTAATACAATAAAAAGTGTAAAAAATTAATATATGAAGGATTTTTATCAACCAAAATGTTTTTAATGATAAAACTACCTCTTAGATTTATACCAGTTTCAAAACAGTAAGATTTTGAGTTGCCTAGACATACATTACAGATTTTAACTTGTTATCACGGAACTGGCTGTTCACATTTGTAAGAGACTACTTAAGTTTTTAAGAAACAGTACTATTAAGCAAATGGAATGTCATAAATTACAATAAACCCTTGATGGTTATTAAAATCTACTTAATTCCACAATTAGACCTTTTAAGTTGGTTAAATTTCACACTTTATTAATGCAGTTAAGTTTCTTCACCACTAGCTTTAATGGAACAAAGACAGCAAAACTTTTTTTGTGTTTTTTAGGGGTTTTTTAGACATCTTTTCTAGGTTTTTTTAATGCATCTGGTTTAGAGATTTTGAGTCACCTAACGTATATATACCTATAGCCAGTCATTGAAGGAGGTAATTTAACCAGTGTTATGTGGCTGTCTCCTATGCTGACGTGCAGAAGACTGTGAGATGCTCTCCCAGGAGCAACAGGAGGAAAATGCAGGCAGTACTTTACTCCAGGTTTGCCACATGATGTCTCCTAACACCAACAATGCTGTGTTAATGTGTTATCTCAATTAATATTCACCTTTGTAACTGCTCCAGAAAAATACAGAAGAAAACATTTCATTACTGATATATCACTAGTAACCGAAGTTAGAAAAGCATTTATCCTACATATCATTGTCTTTTTCCCTTTTCCAGGAAGATAACCACTGAGGAGCAACTTGCTCACATTAAAAGTACAAGTAAAATGATATTATATCTAGATAGGAGCTAATAACTGATTAATAAATACAGGTTTGAGAAAAAGGACTGATAAGTACTATAACTTCTTTATGTCAATAGCTTTTATTAAGTTTAAAAATACGCTTTTACACATATTATCTCATCATGCTTACAACCACACTGTGATGAGGTAAAGAGGCAAATATTATTACCATACTTATTTTCAAGCAGGTACAACAAAGTCCAGGTGATGATAATCTGCCTAGAGTAAACAGGTAGCAAATACTAATGCTCTCTTAGAAGAAATCCTTTGAACCAAAATACAGACAAATACAAGAGACTATATAATGAAATTTGCTTGACTAAATCACAAAATTATTATTAATACTGAAAATTAGCAAAGAATTAAATTAAGAATAGTGGAGGGGAAAAAAAATGCCCATGTTGGTTTCCCCTAATTTTCCCACCAATGCTTTCAAGGTACAGTTAAACACTACTCACTCAGTAGACTGAACTTGTCATAAACATAGGGAAAATATATAAGCTGTAAAAATAGGTAGAGGATGCTACCAGTAACCCAAGTCTTTCATCCACAAATATAAACAGACAAACAGGGATCACCAGACACATGAAGAAAACTACCACCACCAAAAGAATACCAAAATAACCAAACTGAAGAAGTGACTCAAAATGGAGGAAAAAACCTGGAAACAAAATCTATTTAGTATCCTAATATTAAAGATAATATATCTGTAAAATAAAACCAAGTAGCTATGAACTAGAAAGAATTCCCAGAAATATAAAATAATAGCTGAAATAAAAAATTCAATAAATGGCTGGAAGAAAAAGTCAAGGATGTCTCCCAGAGCAAAGAGAAAAAATAAAGACATAGAAATGAAACTTTTAAAACAGAACATTGATATGGAAGCTCTAGGGAAAAAGCCATGAGAGAATACAGAGAACACTTCTACAAGGGAAGAAATCATGAAAGTACATATTTCCTAGAACTGAAGAAGACATAACCTGCATATCAAAGGGCCCACCTTTACAGGATGAACTGAAAAGGACTGTAACTTATTCTCCTTCAATTTCATGGCAAGAATAGAGAGGCAGGAACAAAAAAACTTCCAGAACAAAATCAGGTTGCCTACAAGGAATTACTCATACTGGCATTAAACCTCATATCAGTAAAATTGGTTACTGAAAGGTAATGGAATGCAACCTTCCAAATTCTGAAGGAAAGTGCCTTTAAAACTATTCTATACCCAGCCAAGGTATGTACCAGGTGTGAAATTGAAAAGGACATTTTCAAACATTTTGTTGACAAGCACCCACACACATTCTTTCTGAAAAAATTCCTTCAGGAAGTACTCTAGAAAACTGTAAAATAAATGCAAAACAAAAGATGAGAGATATGAGATCTAAGAAAGCATAGAACTTGTCTACGAATTCAATTAAATAACATATTAGCTGAGCATTACACCCAGAAAAAAGCCAGTTCATATTAGAATTTCAACAAACAGTATTATTTAAAAAGTTGGATAACCAAGTGATATGATGAAAAGGCTTATGTTCTTCTACCAACTGGAAAACATGCAACTAGAAAATCCAGGAAAAACAGTACAACCAAACTAAAGTATGGCATGACCTTGAATACCAATAGAGTATAAGAAACTCATGTGTTCTCTATGGATCCCACAATACTTCTCTGTTTAGCAGTGAGCATTACCTACATAATCCTCATGTTGATTACAGCTTCCCAGAATCAACAAATGTTACTACTACAAACCTTAACAACAGAAAGTAATTGACATAAACTGGGAAGGAAATGTGAGGAGGTCAAGGGAAAGATTCTGAGAGGTACTACTTTCTCTCAACTTAGAAAGGGGCAAGTTTAGATATGATATCTAAATTCTTTCTAGAATTAATGGTACAAGAGCCAGAAGTTTAACCATAAAGGCCAAAGAAAAAAAAAGGGGGGGGGGGGGAATAGAGAATAGGTATTAAAAGTTATGTTCATTTTTCACAATAGGAATATACTAGTTACTGAAGATTAGCCCAAACTAAAGTTCAGTATATTATATATAAAATTTGGATCATAATTATAAAAGAATTGAAAACAGAAAAGGTCTACAACAGTTATCCTCTGAGGGGAGAAACTAGTTGGAAGAAGCAGAGTAGAAAGATTTTTACTTTTCATCTTATACCCTTGTAAACTATCCAAATTCTTATGTTTGTATGACTATTACTTACCAAAATAAAAACATACACACACACACAAAAAAAACCACACAAATTATTAGACTCCCCCTTCCCTAACCAAAGCAGAAAAAATATAAATTTTTTTTCATTTTTTCTTTCTTCTATAACTCATGCACTATATACAAGCCTTCTGTTATGGTATTTCAGATGAGACACAGTTAATTAAATAGACTCAGAACCACCTTAAATCCTTTATAAAATGTGGTGACAGCAATAGTTTACATTTGTGTCTTGCAATGTCAAAACACATCCTTACCTATTACCTCATTTAATCTTCAAAACAATCTTGTGAGAGCAGATTTTAGAGTTTAATAAGGTAAAACTCTAAAAGGTTTAAGTGATTTGCCGCCCCAAAGTAGAAAAAATAATATTAATATAATAGACAAGTTAAAAAAATAAACCAAAAAAATCTTCATACAACATTGAAATCTGAAAATGCCTTACAAATGTATACAATTTACAATATATATTTATAATACAAATAAGTATTTGGAAGGCAGCTATGCTCACCACTACACCACCAACACATTATTATAGCATTTTTAATAACATGAAAGAAATTCAATCTAACAATACAATGTCAGCAGTTTGGAAAACAGCTTGGCAGTTTTATAGTTAAAACATGCACTTACCATGTAACCCAGCAATCTCATTCCTAGGTCATTGCCCAAGAAAAATAAAACATATCACACAAGGACATGTGCAAGCACTCAAATATTTACAGCGGCTTTATTCAAAACAGCCCAAAACTGGAAACAACCCAAATGTTCATCAACTAACTGGTAAACAGATAAACTGTGGTATGCCCAGACTGTGAAATAGTACTCAATGAAAGAAACATACTAATGATAAGTATCTTTGAAGTACTATGCTGTGTAAAAGGAACCAGACACAAAGGACTGTATGTTGTATGACTCTACTTATATGAAATTCTAGAATAGCAAAATTATGGTAACACCAGACAAGTGGCTGCCAGGGCTGAGAAGAGGAGAGGACCAACTTCAGAGGAAGGAGGGGGCCTTTTGAGCTGATACAGTGATCCACAGGGCAATGGTACTGTTTATTACACTACTGGATAAAGCCAACAAAAGTTATCACAGGGCACACTCACAACTGGTGTATTTTATTATATGTAAATTACAACTCAATGAGACTAATTTTTAAAAACTCTATAATACATAATCACATTTAACTATTGACAATCACTTTTCATCACAGGTATTAACTACAAACCTTCAAAGAATATTAAAATCACTATTTGAGAGGTAACTTCTAACCAGAAAATAGATGTACAGGAATTTAAGAGAAGTCCTGAGAATGGAACAGTCCTCGTCCTACTGAACTTAGCCATGTGGATAAACAGCAGTTGCCTAGCAACTAGTCTAAACTCTAGATTTCTAATAAACACATTGACCACATTAGCAGGTGATTTCACAGAAGAAAAACTAAGCTTTACATTGAAGAGTTCTTCATTTAGTATTAAAAAAGAAGAATGCACATGAATTATATCTAAAGTCAGAGGGAACAAAAAATGATGAAAGTAGATCATGAAAAATAAAAATATGGAATTAAGCATAAACACACACACAAAAACCCTTTCCTCATTTGGTCTTTTACTTCAGGATTTTCTCACTGAATTTATGGGGTTGCTGAATCCCTGAGTTTGTGGGTGAACCCTTCCTCCTTGGCTACTTTAAGCCCTTCCCCCACCACCACCCAAATTGGCTTACTGTAACTGAGTACTTTTATTATATATTTACACATCTTCAAATGCATACAAGTTAGAGGCTTTTCTAGATATTAAATCATTCAAAGGCATCACTCTGGACAGTAAAACCTGTGGACAACAGAAAAACACGACGTGGACTTTCTGTAACATGCACGCACACAACATAGCAGAAAGCCAAACCTTCATAACTTTAATTACAAGTAATCAAAATCATGAATTATAAAGAATCCCTACATAACAAGCAAATTTCTAACACACACGGCAATCATTTCTCTCTGACTGGACATAGTATGTCACAATTTACCTTGTTAACAGCATCAGAAATATATCAGCTTCCCTAACAGCACTGTTAGCACACTTACCAACCATATTATTTTCGGTTTTGTTGAACACTTACCCCTCTTCTGAACCCAACCTTCTTTCACAATGGTAACATCGCTCATGATGGCTCCCCTCTGAGCCCCCAACCTGGAGAAAGGGTACTCTGTGACACCAGCTCTGGGGTCCGGCTTCACTGCTGCTGCCCTTCCCACTCGCTAGTGATGACTCAGCCTGGAAGGAAGTATTGAAGAAAAGAATTTCTTTTTTTTTCCATTCTTGCAACTCACATAGCAATAACAAACAACTAATTCTTTTTAAATGTCTTCAACAGGCCTGACCTCACATAAAAGTCTAGCTCTTTAAACTGGGGAACTTACTTATTTATTAAATAGTTCCATAATGAATGCACTTCCCTGGCTTTGTGACATTTTAAATGATAGCGAAATTTTTAACCTAAGAGCTTGCAACAAAAAATGTCTTAAGGAAACCACCATTACACCTACAGAAATACTACAGAAAAACTTTTTGGTGCTCTGTGTTACAGATGAAAAGGGAAGGGAATGAAAGTGAACTAAATCTTCATGTATCTCTAGTTTCAAAATCCTTGTAAATTCGGAAATAGTTATGGCAAAGCAATTGTGAATGTTTTTAATTGCTCATTTTATGTAAAATACAATGTGCTAAAAAACCAACATTTATTTATGTATGCATACTCTGCCTCGTTACAAGAAATACTTTAGATTACAATAACACGATTGCAACAAAATTTTAGATATAGTAAATAAAATATTATAAATAACATATAACCAATTATTTTTTAAAGTAGACAAACTGAAACAATGAATAGGAAAGTGGAAAAACGTATGGAGTACACAAGATGTGTCAAGAACTACTGAACTATAATAGGGCTTACATCTATTATTCATAGGTAATCTTCACAACAATCATATGAGGGTATTAAGAACACCATTTCACAGATGGGGAAACTGAGGCTCGCAGAGACTAAACCACTTGACTGATTTCAACACAGCTAATGAATGATAGAGCCAAGATCTGAACCCAGGATGTCTGATTCCACAGCCTGCATCCTTAACCCCAAAACTGTACTGCCTTAATTAAGATAAATGGAAACCAGAATAAAAGTGTATCTATGTATTAGTGAAAGATGGGCCAAAAATTTAGCACCAAGCTTGCAGGAAGCAATTCCAAGAAGGAAAAACAATTAGTTTCAATATTTACAGTATCCATAAATATTTTTTAAAAAAGAGGTTGCTCAGAAAAAATACAGTTCGTCTTGGGACAAAATCTGAAATTTGTCCCATGGATCTTCATAAGATACCTTGTCATATAATAAACAAGGTCCTTAAAAATATCCTTACATATACACAGCAATGACGGGGCTATTTCTTATGGTCCCTCTCAATCTAAAAAGGAAAATGCCAAGATAAAATTGAGTTACAGCACTTCCACAAAAAAGGGACCCAAAAATGTCCAGGTACACCAGCATTACATGGTCCAGAAAAAGAGGCATAAATTTTATACCCAGAAAAATGGGTAGATGAAATATATACTGTTTTCTCAAATTGGGTTTTGAAAAATAGTTCATAGCAGTTATGTTCAAGATTAGACTCCACAGGTAGCACTGAACTGATTTACAGCTCTTTTACCAATGCAAATTAAGTGCAGAGTCTAGTCATTCAGCAGTCAGGAATCAAGACTAACATTCTCTTACGAAAGCCTAACAAAATTTGCATCGCCAAAAGAAGACTGCAGAATGCAGTGCCATGGGGCTGAGGGCAGCACCTTCAGGTGAGGCCAAAGCTGTCAGAATCCTCAGTGTCTGTTACTGAGTCAAAAGGAATATTAGAATCTGGAGGTATTTTCCCAAACTATGCTTGACACAGTACTAACAGAATTCCAGAAAAATACAAAGAAAAAGGAAGTTGAAAAAAAAATTATTTGGCTAAGTAATTTTGGGAAATTCTACAAACCATGTCTTTCTCTTGAAACATCATTATTAACATGTCAAAGGTGCAAAATATAATCTTACTTATCTCAGTAAATCCTAAGGTTATTTGAACACCCAGGGCTCTTTTTTTTCCTTTAGTAAATGTACTGATGTTCAGAGAAACACACTTTTGAGAAATGACCACAGGAAATGACCACATAATTCAAGACAAGACCCATTTCACCATTAAAAGCAGGCAAAAAAAAAAAAAACCTTCAGAATCCAAATATCTTTTTAACTTGATTTATATAACTTCCTGAAGACCTCAATAGGGTCAACAAGCTACATAATATACAGCTAAGTAACTGAAAGGGTTAATTCTTTATATAACGTAAATAATTATAGTGTTGAACACTGGAAACACTAGTGCAAAATGATGTCTTTAGAAGAGGTGTACTGCAGACCTTCTCTTTGGTAGTACTTGCAGCCTGCGTAAGGGGCCTCACATCTATTAAAGTCATTCTTGGTTTCTGACTATAAAATTGCATAATCTGAATAAAAAGAAAATTTGTATTTTAAAATTCATATTCTTGAGATTGGAAATGGAAGAGATCAGGGATCAACACTTAGTAATAGCCAAAAAATAATACATATCCAATTAACATAGAAAATACATACTTTCCTATTAAGATAATTTGTATCACAATATCCTTAAAAAGAACACTAGAAAAACAGTATTTTCAAAATTGATTCTGTACTTTTAAGTGGACATTTGAATGTTAGAATCTTAAAGCTGGAAGGGGACTTTTCCAGCTGAGGACAGAGGTCAAGACAGGTAATTAATTGACTTGCCCAAAGTCATAGCGATTTCATGAGAATCAAGACCAGAGAACCAGACACATGCTCTTTCTACTAGCATTGCCTCTTCAGTACAGAACAATATACTGAAATATCTAGATCATTCCCAAATCGATGAACTGTTATAAAACGAAATTCTTTCAAAAACTACTTTAGATTAGAATGGTCACCAGTGCTTAAATAAGTTACACTGTTAAAATGTACGTTAAATCAAAGGACAAAATTGATAATCTTCATCAGGGCCAGTGAACCCAGAGATGGTTTTATCTATTTACATCTTAAAATGTTATGAAATTCTACCCATAATCATAATGTTCAGCTTTAAAACTGCTCCTGAGTCTCTACTGGCTAAAATGATACATTCTTTGAACATAAAAAAGATGTTCAAAGGTATAGCACTCTAGAATTATGATCAATAGGCTAGAAATAAAAGCCATCTTCAGTGTATAAAGCCAATGCTACTGACTCCTTAGTGGTAAACCGTATTATTCAATTTACTTTTTCTACAGCAGCAACACTCTTGAACCAAATCATCTACACTCTCCCACTCAGTGTTAGATAAAACCTAATCTGCAAAATGATGACCTGAACTTCAGGTCTGTAATCTGTTTCCTAAGAGTGAACCTCACCTCTTCCTACCATCCTATGTGTTCTATGCAATGATATATGAAAGACAAAATTTAGTTCATTATTCTTTTAAGCCTATTGCATTAAACATTTCATTGCGAGATAATCTAATTTAGCAGTCAGGAATCAAGAAATAAGGGCATTTCTTGAAAATTAGAGAAATCTAATTTTTCCTGTTCTTATAAAAAATTCACCCAAAATTCTTGTCAGATTCAATTTAGAATTTACACAAAGCAGTTATACTAAAGGAACTTCCATTCAGAACTATTTGAAAATTTGGTAACAGTAATTGCATTTGAATGTCACTTCACTTATCACAAAATACTTGACATCATTCACCTCATTCAATAGCATTACTATTTAGTAAAGCAGTTTGGCAGTACTTGGCACAGAAGATAGGCTCAACAACTAGGGTATAAATGAATTGAGTGGATGAATGAAAGAATGAAGATGCAGCTTTAGATGACTAATGAAGAAGAGACTAGAAAGCAAACTAATATTGAAAGTCAACAAAGAGGATGGTATTAAGCCATCGTAAAAACAAACATGACATTGAACCATATGGAAGCACCCACATGTAAATAACTAATATTATAATAAATATTCCTCCCTAGTCATCAGAGAATGTTTCCTATAGACCTCCATTAATTGCAAGGACTAGCACACATTAAAATTATCCTTTTTTCAACATCTGATACTTTTTGTTGAGACAGTCAAGTTCCAATCCCCAAACAAATCAATAATCAATACTGCCCCAAATTATCCATTATGAGGGGAAAAAAACAAAGAATGGCATTTTAAAAGGTATTTGTTTCTCATTGCAATCAACCGTTGAATTTTAAGAATTAAACTTCTTCAAACACCTTTTTTTAAGCATCATTCGCTCAAGAAAACATATAAAACACATACATTAATACATCCAATAAATATGTATTGATTGTTTACTCCGTGATAAGGATTATATAACTATATGGGAGGAAAGCAAAGTATTTAAAAATATTTTCCAAACCTACAATAATTTGTAATCACAGTGCTTTCACATATAGCACCTCATATGACTCTAAAAATGGAATCTGTGCAGTAGCCATTGCAGCTACAATTCTGAACCTAGGAAAACTGTGACCAACCAATGATGCCATTATTTCCCCAGTTACCATAACAAGTTAGTGACAAGTAACAAGAGTACCTGCAGTTCATTTCTTCTACAAGTCTGGTATGCTGATACACAATATGAACTCTCAAAAATATGTATAATATTTGCTAATATCAAATTATTTTTCAGAAGTCCAGGAGAGCACAAGGTTTTCAAATGAACTCAAAATTAAGTGATACTGTGGCATCACAAAATTATAATGGAAAACTAAAAGTAAGTTCACGTAAAGTTGTAAGGCACCCCAGAAATTCTTTTTTACAAGTACGAACAAAACGCATAGATCAATGATTCCCCTTGTGTTAATTTCTAAGTGAAAAGCCAGCAATACAATTCTATAGTACAACTTTCTGTAAACTATAAACTTGGCTATGATTAATACACTATGTACAATATACTTGCTCTGCACCACAATTTTTCATAGATTTTAGATATACTAGCCAATCCAAATTAATAAAGGATTACTAATGTCCAAATACAACAGAATGCTGCTACTTGGAAACACAAATGATGGTCAAGGGTAACCATATATCATTCTTTGGTATTTAGTTATTTCAAGAAAGAGATGAAACTAAAACATGCCACAATAAATGCATAAGACTATAAAAAGTTTTTTTAAAGATTTGAGGGAAAGGAAAAATACTGAAGTGTAAGGGAAATTCAAGGCAACTTGCTCTCCACTTCTAAGCCAGTCTCTCCCTTTTCAGAGTTGTTATCCTGTTAAAAAAAATATATCACACAGGGAAGTGAGCCACACAAACAATTTCTATTTTGGATACCTTTCCTCTCTTCAGAGTATAATAATTCACTTTGTGGATTTTCTTTAAATTCCTTCTGTCATATCTTCACAGTTTCATACTATGTACGGGAAAATACCTGAATAAACATAAAAGATTTCTAACTTTCACACAAAATATTGGTTTTTCCAAAATGCCAAGAATTTTCCAAAACCTCTTAAAAATCAACTTTAAAAACTTTGAAATATATACAGAAAAACAGAGCATTTCCCCTGATTCCCTTCCCCCGTTTAGGGCACTTCAGTGCTATTTCAACTGACATATCCATCATTAATCAAATAAAGCAACTCATGCTAGGGTGATACATTTAATACTCTAATTTGAAATGACTAGGAAAATGCATATTGAATTCCTCTGACTCCCCTAAACTACTGAACAAGCTGTGGGCAAATTATCTCCTACATTTCTCAGGTGAAGTGTGTCCTGTCTCTGTGTGAAGGCACCCGTAACAACACGGGTAGGGGGAATTTCAGTTGCACAGTTTGCCATTATTTTCTAATACATATGTAATATCCTCCTTAAATCTGCCTTGGGGACCACCCTGATTATAAAATGAAAAAAATCCACACATATACACAAAATACAATTGGTATATGGAACATTACATGTCAAGAATCAGTCTGACAGAATCCACCACCAATTAAACTAAAGTTTACCAATAGACATGGAATCCTGTGACAAAGTACACCACAGTGGTGCATTAGAAAGAGCACTGGACAGGCGAAGAAACTCAGGTCCCTGTTCCCAACTGTGTGCCTACCCAAATGATGCTATATAAGGTCCTGTAATTCACTGTGCCTGTTTCCTTAGCCATAAAAATAAAAGCATAGCATTATATGAACTCTGTATAGCTCCACAGCTCTTCAAGAGCTAATATTTATGATTCTTCAAGTTCAAATCTACTGAGTATCCACTTCATTTATAGATGGCATCTTAGATGACAGTATCATGATTATACAAAGTTCCTGTCCTCATTAAGTTTAATATATAGTTGGGAAGACTAAACATTCAAATAATTCCACTTAAGATAAAATCTGGACTAAACTCCAATAATGGCAAAATACCGTGTTTCCCCTCTTTCCATTCCCCAAACTCCCCAAATACTGATCTGAAAGCCTCCAAGTGATTTCTTCTATTAAATCATCTTACTTTCCCTCTGAATTTTAGCAAAATATGCCCATTTAGAAATGTGGAATGCTTGCAGTTGAGTACTGAAAAGAAAAAGAACTAGGAAGCAAATCTACAGGTCAAGAGCACATATTAATTTAACTACAGACTACATGACTCCCTGGCAAAGGAAATGTGTTTACATCTAATATGCTGAGAGAGTATGGTGCTTCAATAAGATATGTAAACATCTGAGGCATTAAACAACTAAAATGAAAAAGAATGTTATCAATCAGTCAATATAGTCTTTATTCACTTGATTTCTGTGGAAATTATTGTACTACATTATGGAAATTTAACATTATCACTGTGAATTCTAATAATAGGTACCAACAAGTTAGGAAAAACACTAAGAGAAAAGGTTTTTCAGAATTAGGAAAGTTAAAATGAAACGGATGCCAGGGTGTTCTCTCATACGAAATCATTTTCAAAAGTGGAGCAGGGACTGTTTTAAAGGTTAAATCAATGTATACATGTTAAGCACATACAACAGTGCCTGGCACACAGCAAGTGCCCACCAGGCACTGGCTAGCATTAACTCTAAACTAAATCTAGCTCTATCATGGGAAAAAGACCATGATAAAATACTAAATTAATATCAGACGACTCAGGTCTAGCTTCCCAGGCAACCAGAGAAAAGTGCATGCTGTATGAAACCAGGATTTAGAACAGATACAAACTCTGAAAACTGGAGTTGAAAACAGGGCAATTTTATATGATTTTAGTAAGCTAACACAAAAAAATTAATTATGCGCATTAACTTATATTAAGAAAAACAAAAATGCATGTCAAATTACAAGACAGATTTGGTCAAAGCAAAATGAAATGGTTTATTTTTCTATCTTGGATCTTATGTTATTGAAATCTAAATGGTTTTAAATTAAATATTTTTTAATGCTTGAAACTTAATCACACTATAAAGACAAGGTACTATCAAATCATTCTAAAAATCCAATTAACACATCGTTAACATAATTGCCTTATCTTCCCAAGGGTGAATTCCTGAACTAACAAGTGTAACAACAAAAGAAAGTACAGCTATCTCTTCACAAAAATATGCAAAATTTAAGTAAATTCTAAACTTCCACAAAATCAATTTCTAAAACAGGTTCCTCTTTTTAAAAAAACCCAAATAGTTGCAAATTTCCATTGAATTTTTCTAAGAAAATCTCTCGTTTAAAACAAAAGCTAGAATTCTTAAAAATCTTAAATCTACTTTGTACAAAACTGTGCCAGATACATTTCTCATATGTTTAACCAACACGTTTAGATTTGCAGTGATTCTGAAAACAAATTCTCTTTCTAGTGGTAGTGATCTTCTGGATAAAATATAAATGAGAAAAGTTTTTAATCAAACCAGCCCCTGGCACACAGTTCACACTCAGTATTTGTTGAATGAATGCTTAAAACATTTTACAGCTCTAGAATCACATGAAATCAGTCCAAAGCAGAACCCTTCAGAACACTGACATACGCAATTTAAATTCAGAATCAAAGTCAAACTAAAAATTAAGTTGGAAAACAATTCACTGAAGTAATCATTATGGGAACATGGGACGTAGGAGACAAAATACAAATAACGGTTTCATAAATTTTTTCAGAGAATCACTTTAAAAAAGAAAACATACTCCTTACAAATACACAGTGCAAACATTCAACTGAAAATTAAACGTCTACAATCATCTGAATTCCAATGCTGTCTCATTCATGTGCTATACATGCACTCCCTCACTTTAAAATTAGAAGCTCAAGCCAATCAAAGACACTGGGGTCAACATTAGACAGAAAAACAAGCAATCTTCAGTCTCCTTGGTAAACTTTCCAAGTCAAGATTATGTATTGGCAAAAGAAAAAAAAAACTACAGTCCTGATACGTATCTTGGCAAATAATAGTGCATTCATTTGCCTTGGAAAATTACTCATTTACTAACAGGTACATATTTTAATTAAAAGTATTTTCATATTTTAGACAACTTCCTCCTGAATATGTGTGTTTGTGTTTAGGACAACCACCTCCTGGAATATTCACATTCATTTATACATATTTTGCAATGATACTCAACTTCTCAGGACAAGCTTTCCTAAACCATCTTTATTGGACTCTTCTACCTTTTGCTTTTTCAGCTATTTCCTAACAAAGTATAACCTAATTCAATGAGTTTCCACCAAAAACAAAACCCAGTGGTTGTCTAGTGATTTATAGTCTCCCAAACGATATTGTCATAACCATGCTTTAATAAACATGGAACACATACATAAATGAAGGATTTGAGGCAACTGGCAACGTACTGACTGCAAGAAGTCATTATTTCATATCCTTTAGCCACAAGATGAACTAAAAATGTGTGAACGTTTTATCAATACTAGTAATCAATCAATATAGATGTCCCTGTTGAATTTCTATTCGGAAATGTCATCCACTACAAGCTACTGGGCTTTCAACCAGTCACCACATTGGGGAAATGGGTTGGTTTTATTTTCATAGCCTTATTTTGATGGAAGAAATGTGAGCACCTTATCCTTGACGTACAGGTCAGCATTTCCTCTGCTTTCGACGGATAAACAATAAATATCAGGATTGAAAACCTGGCTCCAAGGAGAGTGAGTCTAGCCTAACTGTAGAGTCCCGGGAAATCCCGAACGAGTGGTGACCCCGCCTAGGAGTCAGGGTGGACACAGCCACCCGCCAGGCTTCAACTTTGCGCTCCGAGGGCCCAATCGGCATCATGGCTGATGCAGACCGATGCGCAGGAGGCGGAGGTGGACGAGGAAGAGGCTGGTTTGTTTACTTGCAGCCGGAGCCGCCGCCGCCAGCAGCGACAGCATCGCTGATCGCCAAACCCAGCATCTTCCGCACATTTCTATTCTTAGCACACAACTCCCAAGAGAATTAAAACCCCACTACTATTAAAAACACAGACGAGCACGTTACCCACCTCCCCCCACCCCAGCGCCGTCTTTTCCTGCGCGCCGGCGGCAGGGCGCTGCGGGAGGACGGGGACCCCGGGGACGCCGGCGCATCCTCGCAGCACCCCCGCGCGCGCAGACGGCCCCTCCCCCCCACCCAAACACACGGACACGCTCCGCGCGTTATGTAACCTCGTCGCCACCCGCGGCCAGCGACGCCCCCTCCCCACGCCGCGCGGCCCGGGCAGGAGGGCGCTGGAGCGGCGTAGAGACCGGAGGCGCCAGGGCCAGGGCAGCCCGACGCGGGCTGGACCGCTAGGCCGGGAACACCCTCCCCGGCCCCCGCGCCCCGCCGCCCCCCAGCTTCCCCCGGAAAGAGCGGGGTGCCGTGTCATCCGCGCCGGGCATCCCCACCCACAGCCATAACCACATCCACAGCCGCCGGGACCCAGCCCCCGCCCACGCCCCCGGCGCGGTGACAACCCAGACGCCCCCGCCCCACCCCACCCCGCGCCGGCCCGCCAGGAGAGCGCGAGGGTGGACTGGGCCGGGGGCCCGGAGGAGTGGAGGGGCGAGGCGGGGAGGGGGCGAGAGTGGGGGCGGTGGCTGTTACCTGCAAAGGCGGCGGCGGCGGCCCCACAGCTGCTCGGGCGGCGGCGGCGATGGAGCCGGGGGGCGGGGGGAGGAGAGGGGGCGACTCGGGGGTCCCCCCTCCCTCCTCTTCCCCTCCTGTCCTCCCCCCACCCCGCAGAGCCTGAGGCCCCCCTGAGCCCGGAGCGGCCGGCGGGAGGGCAGGCGAAGGCTGCAGGGAGGAGGGAGGGAGCCGGCCGGGCCGGGCCGCGGAGCTGGAGCGGGAGGCGGCGGAGGGAGGCGGCGGCGGAGGGAGGCGGCGGCGGCGGCGGCGGCGGCGGGGGGAGGGCGGAGGGAGGCGGAGACTCTACGTGGGAATCGGATATCGGCTACAAATTCAATTCATCGCCAGAAAACACAGTCGGGCGGGGGCCGCAGCTCGCCGGCGCGGGCGGCGGCGCGGATCCTGGGGTGCCTGAGGGTCGGGGCTGCGGCCTCGTCGCCCGGCCGCGCCTTGCCAAGGGGCCGCGCCTCGCCAGGGGGACCCCGCTGCCTCGCCGCCCTTCCTCCCTCTCGGGGCCGCCGCCGCCGCCGCCGGTCGGTTCTCGCCGCCGCCGCCGCCGCGGGGCTTGTTGTTGACTTTGAGGAAAACTCCTGACGTCAGGGGCTGGCTCTCGGCGACTGGCGGCAGCGGCTTCCCCGCGCCCCGGCCCTGCCCGCCGCCTCAGCTCCCTTCCCGGCCGCGCCCTCGTCCTCAGGCTTCCCCGCGCCCCCCAAACCTGCGGCGCCCCGCGCCCCCTCTCCTCTCGCGAGAACATCCCCCAGCCAGCCGAGCCGGGAGCGGGTGCCGCCGTTCCTGGGCGGGAAGTTCTGGGTTTCCCTGCGCCCTCGTGGCCGCGGCGGGCGCCCGAGGCTCGGAGCGGAGGTGCCTTCCCGGGAAGGAGCCCGCCACCCCCGTCCGCGCCCCCGCGGCTCCGGTACCGCGCGGGCCGCACCTGGACCCCCGGGGTGTGGAGGTAACCCGAGAGCGCGGGCCCGGCGGGGATGCGCCCGCCCCTCTGCGCCGCGGGGTCGGTCGGCGACGTGCAGCCGGGCCCCATCAGCCGGACATCGCCGTCCAGGCCG
Organism: Smutsia gigantea; assembly: GCA_032199065.1. Classification (NCBI taxonomy): domain Eukaryota; kingdom Metazoa; phylum Chordata; class Mammalia; order Pholidota; family Manidae; genus Smutsia; species Smutsia gigantea. The sequence continues at coordinate 52,974 of JAVSCE010011230.1, forward strand.
GGACCTGCTCGGCAGAGCCTGCTTCCGAACTTCTGTACGCAGTCATCGCCACAAACCGCACACCGGTTGCGGAGGCATCGTAACTCACTCAGAATCACCCCCTTTTTCGGAATATCGGTTTCCATCGACTTTGGGGAGGCCATGTACTGCATTCACTAGAAGACGACACACCATTTTTTTCTTTTGAAGTTCATGGCTCCTGAGAATACTTGTATATGAAAACTGTTTTTGCAAAATGGCCACATTTTCTCCTACAGCGTACTTCATAAAGTTACGAAAGTTTATTTTTTCTGACTCTATATTTTTGTCGCTTCTGGAACACTTTGAAGAAACTATTGTTTTGCCACGTGGCTCTAGACGTGTTGGTGTACCTGCTATTTCTCCCATTGCAAGAGTCTTACTAATGCTTTTGGCATCTTTCTGTAGAAGAGTTTCTCCTGACGCGCATTTCCCTCTTTGCTTTTCCATGTCCCGACCATATTGTGATGGTAGTCTTCCATTTATACTGTATCTCTGATACTTACATACTGAATTCTATTTATACATCTATGTCCACATCTTTTCTCTTATGAAATGCACCTCTTTGGGGATTGTGAACAGAAGTATGAAACCTAGTAAAAAAGAAAGACTTTGGTTTTTAAGTCAGTGTTCTCCATTTGTAAGGGAAACCGTTCCCTGATCATTCTAGATCAAAATTTGCCATTTTAAGATACACAATCCACCTAAGAGAAAAGTCTTCAATTGCTGCTTTTCCCTTTTCCCCTATTTCCCAGCAGGTCATGAACTGATTAATATACATAGACTACCCTAATTGTATTTAGTTTATCTGTGTATTAAATATACCTAATTTATTCCCATAATTATCAGACCTTTAACAATCTCTCCTGGCTAAATGATTCAGTTACAGATTTCTTGCTGTAAAACACAAAAATGGGTCATATTTTTATTCTATAGTAACCCAACCCACTTTTTAAGGAAGAAGTCCCCTATGACACCAGCATTAAGAGTGTCTCGAAAGCTCTTTTAAATATTTAACTCTGGAAACTGGCGTTCTGAATTACTAGGTATCTCATCAATTTTCATTTGTTTCCAATATTAACTTAAACGTATTTGTGAAAAACAAATTGGTCTTCTGAGCATACTGCCTCGAAATAGTTCTCTTAGTTCATCAGTTTACTTTAAATCTTAGCTGGATTAAATCCTAAAATTAAGTGTTGTATAAAGTACAATGGATTATATTCTGGGCTTCACGTATTTGAAAAATTACAAACTTTTATTTCTGCTCTACTTTGCTCTTCTACAGGAGTTTCAGAAATTTCCATAATAAAAGCATGTCAGTTTTAGAAGTATTATTGGTTATAGAACTCTTATGTATATTAAGCTATTAAATAGCATTGTTCTTTCTCTTAGACTGTGCCATCACTAATTTGGCAGAATCTGCCAATTGTGGTATGTTGGTCCTCCAAACAGAGGGCATGCCACACTTCCCTTCCTTGTCATCACATCCCACTAATACTGGGAGCAGTATCATGTTCATCCACGGGAATATCCCTTCTAAGTTTAGGAGAGAAAGCCCTCATGGAGCCAGACATTCTTAAGGCTAACATCTCTTATTAGTAACATGCATCTTAAGAAAAGTCTTTACTCTTCTTGACTACCAGTGAGTAAATTAAATACTGAGAGGTATTTCTTAGTACTTCCACCATTATGGGGGAGCAAACTTAAAACAAGGTACATTTTGAATTTCAAGACATCAGTTACTGCTTCTCTGTTGTAAAGAAAAGGGCGTCTTGTCTCTAGTGTCTAGGATAGGAGATGGCACAAAGGATACGCAGATTAAGTGTTTGTGAAATAAGTGAATGAGCAAATAGACAAATCTGTGTCCTATGTACAGTTCATACATTACCCATCTCTTGGGATGGCTTATTGGAAAGATAATGAACACATGAACAGATTTGTAGACCTGTATTCAAGTCCCTCTTAGCAGAATTTATGTCTCAGGCAAGTTGCTTCACTTTTCTAAGCCTTAATTCCTTCATTTGTGAAATGTTACAACTACTTCATCAGCTTATGAGAATTAAATGTGGTGAAATAGTAGATAGTATCTAAAACAGTGAGTGATCAGCAAGCTAAAATTCTTTTACCATAAGTGGGAATACATTTGTTAACATAACACCAACTACTACAGTACATACCAAAAGCTATCCTGGCACACAACAATGGAAGTGTATTTCTCATCCAGGTAAAGTTCTGAATAGCAGGCAAGCCTCCTCTAAGCATTTATCCTTATAAATGCTTAGGGAGTTTCCTCCACATTAGAGCTCTGACATGTTCAACACATAATCAAGCTGGCAGAAGGGGGAAGAGCATGGAGGATCACCCAGGGAACATTTCATGCACATCACTTCCATTCCATTCCACTGATTAAAACTCCCCCAAGCCACCCAACTACAAGGCAGGCCATGAAATGGAGTCTAGCCCAGGAAGAAATAAAATACATATGACAAACAGCCAGCCAGACTCTGCCATGGTGAGTTTCTGAAATAATAATGTTAAGTCTACAGCTGTAATTAATGAACATGCTAGACAATTAATAGAGCAGCTTCCAAAAGAGCATAGTTTAAATCCAGGCATAAGTAGCAGAAGAGTCCTTTGCAATAGTGGTAAGCACTGAACATCTTTTTCTCTTTTTCACAGATGTCTTTCCTATGGTATAGGTCAAATGTGTGTATTAGTAATACATGAAAATACCTGAGGAACAGGTATGTCACTGATCTGATGCCCTGTGAAACAAGGGTACTTAGAACCCTCTGGGAACTCCCTCTTATTTCGCTGTTGTATTTTTTTTCCTGCTACATTACTAGAGTATGAAGGAAAATTTTTTCATTCATATTGTCACTCTCTCTCTCTTAGTTATGTCTGTTAAGCAATCTCTGGACATTACAGTTAGTATTTCAGGACACTTGGGTCACAGAAAGTTATTGACCACAATTAAATAACTGCCCATGGGGCATCGAGCTAGAATTCATGTTCTAATTCCAAAGCAACAAGCATGCATAACTATTATTCTTGGCTGTGCGGGAAAATCAAGGCATGCAATAAAACTAATACATCCATATTGTAATCCCAGAGGTTCATTTTAGGATATAATTTTAACTTCCTGAGGTGATGTGCATTTCTTAGCTGTTTCTGAGCTGCTCTGTGGGGACTGAACTTTTCAGTACAACAGCTAACAGGGAAATAATGACAGTAAATTTCCAGCCCTCGCCTATATAATTACCTCAACTACTTTCTGAGAATAGTTATCACATGTAAACTTTCAGTTCCAGAAAGTTTCCCCATTCATTTTAAAACACAGTTTCTTCTGCTAATGAAAATACTTTCAGAATTAACTGGCAAGTTTCAAATTTATAACTGACTTCTTTTTTATTTAACCAACTAAGAAGTCCTTCAACTATTGAATTTGCAGTATATCATTACATAACACTGGTTTGCTTTTTCATGGAAGAAATTCAATCTCAGAATTTTTCTATTGGCCCTTATTTACTAGATAGAACTATGGCCACTTTAAGCTGCAAACACTATTTCAATTCAGAAATTGAATTTTAATAAAAACACTGAATTAGATTTAGACTTTAAGACTCCTGTGGGCTGAAAGTCTGCAGCCAGGAAAGCAGGCTCAGCTTCTCTCTCTCCATCCCTTTTCCTCTTCTACCCCACAAGTCTGACTCTGCCGAAGGACTAACAGTTTTTATCCAGTTGGAACTATTCTAAGCTGGCTTTGCACTCTCTTGGCCTAACACACAAAACCAGCTATAGGGTATGCAGGGCCCAAGGCAAAATGAAAATGCTGGCTCCTTGTCGAAAAGGAATTGAGAATTCCAAGAGGGTAACAACACAGCATTAAACCAAGTGCAGGTCCCTGTGCACAGGCACACACAGGCCTGTGGCATGTGTTTAAGGCTAGCTCTCTGGGTGCTCTTCGGACAGTTGCTCTGGGCTCCCCTAACTGCACCCCATGACATGAGCGATGCACCTCTTCCTTCAAATGACTGCTCCCAATCACTGTCAGCTCTTGTGGAGTCTCCATGTTGGAGTCCTCCCACCTCAGACAGAAGGTCTTCAAGGCAGGACTCAAGATGGCTCCAAGCCAGCTCTCTCTCTCCCATGGGACTTTATTTGGGCCACGGGAAACCCTGACACATCCTTTGCCCTGCAGGCCTTTCTCTCCCTCTTGGTTCTGCCACAGAAGCAGTTGGGCTGCCTGTTACCCATTTTCCACAGACACCTCTCATTGCAGGGAGAACATCCCCAGCTCTCCACCTGGTCCTGTGGAAGCCCATGGATGCTCCCAGGCATGAGCTAAAGGAGCACCCTCCAACCCCTACCCCCTGGAGATGGTGAGATCAACTCTCCCCAGTATAATCCATCCAGAAATCTGTCTCGAACTTTCTCCACATTTTACATCTTAAAGTGAATGAGAGCATTTGAGTCATAGAATAGGCTTTGAACTATTTCCTTCTTAACAGTTACCTAACTTGAAATTTCATACTTTTTGTATTTAGGGACCTCTGTTGAAACGTCCGTGTTAAATTCCTACTAAAAAGCATGTTTTCCCTGTAGTGTACTTTCTGTTTCTTACTTAGATGTGTGCTCACATGTATAAAATGAAATTATCGGCTATTACTGAAAAAAAAATTAAGGTTAACAGGTATTCAGGGCACAAAATTAATTAAAATAGTATCTTCTCCACATTTTTCTGCATTTCTATTTGACAAATACGTGACAACAAATTGCCTTTTTCATACATTGTTGCCTATATTAATGATATCAAATATTTAGACTCGACGTTGGTTAATTTCTCAAAATTCTTTCTTAAAAAACTTACAGTTGGACACTATGAAATTTTCTCTTTAAAGAGCTCATGATATGTAAGTATTGATGTGTAAATATGCCATCAAAATAAAATAAAAATACGGAAGTATAATTCGTACGAAATTTTGGTCACTTGGGCAAAGATTACATTGAGCCTTGAAAACCCTTGGACACAGGCATGAATTTCAAAACACAGGGTTTTTTTTAAAAACCGTTTTAGACAGCCTTGATTTTCCTTGAATGCCGGTGATTCCCAAAGAGGAGTTGCCTTCCTTTGTTCTCTTAGTATTGTTCAGAAAATGATTGGACTTTGGTGTCGAGTTTAAACTCAACTTTATCTCGCTCCATTCGAGGTGCTGCCGTGACCCTGACACTGCGAGTCCTAGAATGACAATGTGCTGACCCCACACCATGCCTGCCTGCAGAAGTCCTCCATCCACCTCTTATCTTCTGGCAGGTTACTTCCATAGAGATGTCTTCTTCCAAATATCTGACAAAGTCCTCAAGTTACATGACATGCATAAATCTTATTTATGAGCAAAAGCTTCTTTAGATGATCCATGAGGGAAAACTTCTAAAGAATGAGGAAAAAGGCTAAGTTCCCATGGTTGTTAACTCTTCACACACTTCCTCCTTCATGATGGGTTATCATTACCTCTTTTTCTTAAACCTTCAGTCAGGGTTTCACAAAATTAATTTGCATATCTACCTTTGGGTAAAGTCCCATTGTCCTGCCTGATAAAATATTTTATACCTCAGATCGTAAGTTCACATTTTAACATTCACTTCAACAATTCAATTCCATAAACACTTGCTGACCCTTCAGACAGACAAAAGCCTGGAGACAGATATGGGCACAACACAGGCTACTGTCAAGTTGTTCCATCCACTGGGAGACCAACAGAAGTAAAAAACTTTGATTCAAAAGAGTATGACAATAGAAATATGTATGAAGGTATAAAAGGACACACTGGGGAACAGTTCACAGTGGGGTGAGAGGGAATAAGTCAGGTCCACCTAAGGAGAGATTAAGGATGCTTTGGCAGAGCTTTAAATTGAGATCAGAGGCTAATCATACAGGAGGAGACACTCCCAGCAGCAAAAGGAACACAGAGAAAAGCAAGAGAGGGTAATATCAAGGACTCCAGGAAAAGAAGATGGGCACAGAGAAGGTTTTAGTGACATGAAGATATTTGAGCTAGGCTGGAAGAATAATCATGAGGCGAAATAAGCATCTCTATTGAAGCAAGTGTGGTGGAGAGGGAGAAGGCAGACTCTCCAGAGAAGCTTTACGCTGTAGAATCATCAGGATTCAGTGATCAGACGGCGGGCAGAGGGGTAAAGGAAAGAGGAATGAAAGTTGGTGCCCAGAATTCTGCCCTCCTACTAGCACTGGGAGGAGGAATGGTGTGTGTGTGTGTGTGTGAGCATGCACACACAATTGCTTTTTGTAGGGAGGAGGGTGTCAGGAGGCTGGATTATGAGGAAGGAAAGAGAAAATGAGTGCTTTTGAACATGTTAAAAACGACTTACACCTGTGAGACTTTCAGGTAGACACAGTCATAAACACAGTAACTAAAGTGATTCAGTGCCCACTCTGTGCCACACACTGAGCTAAACACTCTACAGGAATGAGCTCACTTAATAGCATAGGCATTTGGGGATATGAAAACACGGAGATCTGACTAAAAGACTTGATCCGAATATACAGGCCTGCATCAGAGCAGGGGCACATGGCACCAGGCAGTGATGTGGCACAGGAACTGAGCCTTGGGGAACACTAACATTTGAAGGAGGTGGAGAAAAAATAGCCAAATGACTTAGAAGGGAGACAGAAGAGGTTATGAAAGCCGAGGTAAGAGAGAGTTTCAAAAAGGGGACATGTACCAGGGGAAATGCTGAAGAAGAGATGAAATAAAAGAGAATATCTAGTCCCTGTAGATTTTTTTACAATTGGGGAGTCATTGGTTACCTTTGTAGAAGTAATTTCATGGCATAATGGGACTGAAGCTTCACTGAACTGAGTTAAAGTGACACTGGCCAATTGAGGAAGGGGGGAGGTACAGTAACTAGAATGGGAACTAATATTGATTGAAACCTACTAGGAGCTAAGTTCCGTGCTGGCACTTTGCTTACGGGTGGCAGGAGGCTAGCTTGAAATATTAACCGTTGTTTTCTGATTTCTGATTCCTCTAGCTCTCCCTGCCATTTAGACAGCTAGGAAATCATTGCTTTGGGAAGGAGATGGCAGAGCAGCTGATGAGGGGAGTCCTCTCCTGGCTTTTGTTTCAAAAGCCTAGCCCTCGGGGGCAGTGGAGATGGCTCTAGGGCTTGAAACAGCTGACTTGAGAGAGTATGCAATACCAAGAACAGGCTGAGAAACACTTGTACACTACCACCACTGCCAGAAAGCTCCTTGGGCTAGCAGGGAGCGGGAGTACAGCAGTTAATGGCTGGGGTTCTGGGGAAGGGCCAGCCCTATGCCCTGCCTTCTGGCACCAGCCCTAGTGGGAAAACAAGTATATAACCTGACCGCCTTCAGGATTCCAAAAAAGGCAGAAGTTATGTTTCTGCCCTTTTGAGAGCCAGGATGGAGGGAAGAACCCGTGGTTGACTTGTCCCTGTGGTTTAATGTAGGCATTCGGAGAGCTTCCTGGGGCCCAGCGTGACATGGGCAGCAACACACCAATTCCTGTTGGGACCAGGATTTCTGAGGTTGCCCTGGGCTACAGGCAGACACCTGAGATCCCTATGTTCAGCAGGGATGCAGTCCCAGTGTCAGCAGATGACACTGAGGGAACTGAGCAACGGCACAGCAGTAACTGAAGAATGACCAACCAAGGGACTCTGGACATGCCTGACATCTCAGAGGACGCTAGTGCACGTAGCCAGCCAAGACCCATAGCCCTTTCTCCTCCTGTGAACTGGTGCTGTGGAAGCCATCCTCCCCACTGCCCTCACTCCAGGGGTTCATCATATCCCAGGCAGAAAGGAAGCTTCTGACCAAACGGAGACTAAAAAGAGAAATAAAGTTGAGTTTTAGAAATAAAGTTACACTTCCTAGACACTTGAATTTGGGAAGTTAAAGGTGTGCCCACCATTTATATCTTCTGACACTTAATCCTCATGACAACTTCATTAAATAGGAGTTGCCATTCCCACATTATGGATGATGAAACAGGTTCAGAGAGATGAAAGAACTTTCCCAGGCTAACAGGAGAAAGCCAGGGCTCCCACTAAGGCCTTACACTGAAGCCAGTGTTCTTCCCATCAGTCCACTTTGCTTTTTCAAAAAGTTTGGCAGAGAAGAGTAGTACTAATCAGAAGCAGACCCAAGGTGGTGAGGCTTTGTTTTATTTTTATTTTTATTTTTAAGAGTGAGAGAAATTAGACAGTATAACTGGGTAGAGGGAAAAGGAGAGGTTGAGAGGGAGAGACTGAAAATGAAGGACAAAGGGGATTATTTACGGAGGAACCTTCTAAAGGATATATGGGAGGAGAACAAAGATAAAGGGATAAGCCTGGAATGGAAGGCAGGCACTTCTCCCAGACAAGAGTGACAAGGGGGAGGGTTTGCATAGGTAGAAAGAATTTGGGGATGAGGGGATCTGACTGTGCTGGTGCTTCATGGTGTGAAGGTGGCTGGGCCAAGTGGCAGTGAGTGTAGCACATGTAGGATGAAGCCTGAGTCCTAACATCCTGCATTTCAGTGCCTTGAACACGAGTGATACAGGTCATTCATTCGACTGAGTTCCTTCCACACCGTAGTGATGCTATGCTCAGATCTGCAGACCCTCCTTCCAGGACTGAAGCAGACATTTCTGCAGCTGCTAGGATTGTTGCTCAGTGACACTTCTTAGGTAATTCCCTTTCCCAGGAATGCCCTCAACTGAGAGCCACTTTACCTGGGCTTCACCCCTTCCCAGTGATTGTTCAGTCTGTCTTATATATAAGGTCTGCTTCTGCCTCAGTTCAGTATAAGTCTACAGGACCCCCAGCCTGTGCACCTCTGTGCCCCCAACCAGGAAGGATGAACACAGGCCTTCCTGGAGATGGGGCTTGCCCAGTCCTGCTCTTCCCCTGATGGGTCCTCATCCTGAGGGAGCTCTCCAAACCCTTGCTGCAGATCAGTGTCCACCCAGATTCACTGGGAATCCAACCCGAGCAAAAACAGCAGTGGGCCTCAGGAACATCAGCTCCCCAGAGGAGCAGCTCTGTGGTGGGTGACAACCTCCTCTCCTGCCCTCATTTCCATGAGGATTAAAGTGACACTCCTGACCTCCCTCCTCCCCAGGGAATATCTGATGGAAAAGTCTGGAGGGGGTTGAGTAACTGGGCACTCAGCCCATCCTGGGGTCCCCAGGTTTGGAGACAAGTCTGCTGCCCCATGCCAAAAGAGGCCTGCTCTGCATGCACGGCCTGTGGTTTCCTGTTTCTGGGATGAAGTGTTAGCAAAGTTGCTTGTCTATGGGCCTAAGTGCACAGCATTAAACCCAACTTCTACGGTGTAAAGCTCCCTATCCTTTTCCAATGTCTGTCTTTTGTGTTGTATTTCTCAGTTAGGACCCAAATTCACAAAGAGGAAGGGGGGAATTATTTACTCTCTGAAACTTTTGTCACTTTTAGAAGGAAACCACTCTTTAGTGTTTGGGTGGCTTTTTGGGGTAAAGAAAGGCAAGGGTGACATAGAATGTGAAAAATTAACATGATGTAGAATAGAAAGAAAAATTTAGCAGTCCCAACATTTAGAAAATATCCATGAACTCTAGTCCTGTGTGCAAAGCAGTTCTACCAGAGAGAATTAATCACAAACAGAATCTACCCAAGTTCCCAGTCATTTGATTTAAATCATTGTTCTTTATGCTCCAAGTTTTTGGCTTAATTCAAAAGATTCATAAAGAACCAAGAGCATTGGCTCTGTTACAAAGAACTGCATCAGCTTTTTGCTAAAATTCCTTTTACCATTAACTTAATTACATTTTATTACCAAAAGATAAGTATGCTAAGTGGATCCACATATCAAAACATCTATTATAGGTTTGCAGAAGTGATGGTAAGGATGACACTATTTTTATTAATGTCTATTTTTAAATTACTTTAATTTAACCTCATTTTACCCCAAATTACTCCTCAAGATAATTTTTCAGGCTTAGACCCAAGTTAAAGATGACTCTGAAACTTTTTCTGTTGTAAGAAATTAGGTACGATTTTGTCTGTTTTGAGAATAAACAAGATTCAGACACATTTACATCTTAGTCTGTTGAGTGTTCCCAGTGTCATATTTTGCAGATTTCACATTTCATATAAATCAGCTTCCAAAATTCATTTTTATTATTCCACAAACTAACCAGAAACAATAGGTTGCATTAGGTGGAAAGCATGTATTTGGCTTTTCTCATCTGTTTGGGTGAATGTTAGGATTTCTAGGGTACCATTAAGTATCAATGAAGTGAATCAATAAATCACTTGTTGCTGGCACATTGCATTGCTTATCAATGATGCCATTATCAGTTTCCTCTAAAGCACCCAGGTTTCCTACAGAAATGGGAGTTATGCAATTGTAATTTTTCACCTTTTATAATAAGATGACAGGTACAGGAAATAGGAGAATGGAGAGGCCTTCACCTTGTCCATCTTACTGTAGCTTTCCTTGCCATCTCTGAGATGAAGAATGTGCGAGGTAGCAGAATGACTGCTCCCGGAGGTGATGATAGCTTTGCTCTGAGCTATTGACACTCATACCAGGGCCTCTTGTGATCAATGACAAGCAATTTGGAGCCAGCTGACTGGGGTTAATGGTGCAATCTGTGGCTTTGGGACAGAGTTCTTCTCTATGTGAAACTAATTGGCCCATATGGGGATTAAACTGGTAACAGTGTCCTCATTTGTCAACCCATCTACTCAGCGTTTGAGTCTGGTTGTGTTTGAGTACTGCCCCAAATTCAGCCAGTATAGTCTCAGATCATAACATCTTAACTTCGGTAAGAGGAAGAGGTAATTTTTTAAATATACAAGTTGTTTATCAACCCAAATCACTGTAAGAAAATCATTAAAAATTAAATAATAATTATCCTTAAATGAATCTCTCTGAACTAGGGGAAACAGAACAGGAGGCAAGGCTGCTTCCCATTAGGTATCTTATTTATTGAAAATTCCAGAATTACTTTCCCAATAGTCAAGACACGCCTTTGGAGAACCCTCCTGACTGCCCCAAGACTGCTTAGAGGGCTACCCGCTGCAACAATCGCAGCTCTTTCCCGGGACATCTGGCTTAAAACTGGAACCTGACCTTCTCTCCTCACCTTATTTTTCTTTGTTTCCATGCTCATCAGAAGGACTTCTTTACTCCTGAGCCCAGAGTATCTTTTTAAATCCATTTACCAATCAGGTGATTCCTGTCCCAACTTTGAAAGAGAAAACACTTTTTGCCACAAAAAAGAGGTTCCTCCTTCAGTGCAGACTTCAACTCAGACGTCAGTTCAATATAGAACTTGTCTCAACCATATAGAATATTTAAATTCAAAACTTCTTTTCTGATCAACTTAGATTTTTCTCTCAATTTTCTACTTGATTAACCTGATATCTTTCTCCAAATCAACTGATGCTTAATATATGATGGATACACATAAAAACAAGCCCCAAGTTGTTAATTAAGTGTGCTATGGCAGAGCCTACAGCAAAGTGGGAATGAAAAAATCAGATTCAAAAAAGGAGTGAAATGGTAATTAGCAGGCGATGGGGCTGGGGAGATAAGATTGATGTTTTTTAAGAGTACATACTTGCGGTGAGTCGTAAATAAGCCAAAGCGACCTTATGCCCAGTGTAAGGCATATAGACAACGATATGGACTACAATGATGTGATATGATAAATATCACTACAACAGCAATCTTATTACAGCATTATAATACAGTAACATGTTGTACACCTTAAATTTATACAATGTACATGCCAAATTTGTTCAATTAAAAACAAAGAGAGTTGGGATTCAAGATGGTGGTGTGAGAGGTGAGACAGAGAACGCCTCCCAAAACCACAGATAGTGAGAAAATATACTTAGTACAACTAACCCTAAAACAGCAACAGGAAAGAAGGCTGTACAGGACTGCATACAGACCTCGTGAACAGAGCAGACCTCACAAAACTGGGCACCAGCTCCGCTCGCCTACGACCCGCAACCTCAGTCTAGGGGCTGAGCAGCTCCAGAGACTGGAGCTTCTGGGCCCTGGGTACCACACAGAAATATGAAACATCATAAGAACATGGTTCAGACCAAAATCTAACAAACCCTAGAAAGAGAGCCAAATGAAACTGAACTCACCAATCTTCCTGAAAGAGAGTTCAAAATAAAAAGCATAAACACACTGATGGAGGTCCAGAAAAATATTCAAGAACTCAGGAACGAATTTAACTTGGAGATTCAATCATTAAGAAATTCCATATCTGAAATGAAACATACAATGGAGGGATTTAAAAGTAGATTAGATGTAGTAGAAGAGATGGTAAATGGAATAGAAATTAGAGAAGAGGAATACAAAGAAGCTCAGGCACAGAGAGAAAAAAGAATCTCTAAGAATGAAAGAATATTGAGAGAACTGTGTGACCAATCCAAACAGAACAATATTCGCATTATACAGGTCCAGAAGAAGAGGAGAGAGAAAAAGAGATAGAAAGTGTCATTGAGGAGGTAATTGCTGAAAACTTCCCGAATCTGGGGAAGGAGATAGTCTCTCAAGCAATGGAGGTGCACAGATTTCCCAACACAAGGGACCCAAGGAAGACAACATCAAGACATATAAAAATTAAAATGGCAAAGATCAAGGATAAAGACAGACTTCTGAAAGCAGCTAGAGAGAGATAAAAGATCACATACAAAGGAAAACTCATCAGGCTATCATCAGATTTCTCAACAGAAACCTTACAGGCCAGAAGGGAGTGGCATGATATAATTAGTGCAATGAAACAGAAGGGCCTTGAACCAAGAACACTCTACCTGGCAAGGTTATTATTTAATTTGAAGGAAAGATTAAACAATTTTCAGATAAGCAAAAGCTGAGAGAATTTACCACCCATAAACCACCTCTACAGTACATTTTGGAGGGACTCCTGTAGATGGAAGTATTCCTAAGGCTAAACAGATGTGACCCAAGGGATACACAAAGAGTACAGAATATGATTCATAACATACAAAAGAATGGACAACGAAAAAAAAGGAGAGAAAAAAAGGTAACCTTTAGTTTGTGTTTGTAATAGCATACAAAGTGAGTTAAATTAGACTATTAGATAGTAAGGGAATTACCTTTGAACCTTTGGTAACCACAAATCTAAAGCCTGTAATGGCAATAAGTACATACCTATTGATAATCACCCTAAATGTAAATGGTCTGAATGCATCAATCAAAAGACATACAGTCACTGAATGGATAAAAAACAATACCCATCTATATGCTGCCTACAATAGACTCACTTCAAACCCAAAGACATACACAGACTGAAAGTAAAGGGATGAAAAAATATATTTCATGCAACTAATAGTGAGAAAAAAACAGGAGTTGCAGTACTTCTTTCAGACAAAATAGACTACAAAACAAAGAAATCACAAGAGACAAAGAAGGACATTACAAAATGATAAAAGGGTCAATCCAACAAGAGGATATAACTATTATAAATATCTATACACCCAACACAGGATCATCTACATATGTGAAACAAATACTAACAGAATTAAAGGGGAAATAGAAGGGAATACATTCATTTTAGGAGACTTCCACACCCACTCACTCCAAAGGACAGATCAACCAGACAGAAAATAAGTAAAGAGACAGAGGCACTGAACAACATATTAGAACAGATGGACCTAATGGACATCTACAGAACACTCCATCCAAAAGCAACAGGATACACATTCTTCTCAAGTGCACATGGAACATTTTCAAGAATTGATCATATATTAGGCCACAAAAAGAACCTCAGTAAATTCAAAAAGATTGAAATTGTAGCAACCAGCTTCTCAGATCACAAAGGTATGAAACTAGGAATAAATTACTCAAAGAAAATGAAAAAGCCTACAAACACATGGAAGCTTAATAACATGCTCCTAAATAATCAATGGATCAATGACCAAATAAAAACAGAGATCAAGCAATACATGGAGACAAATGACAACACTAATTCAACACCACAAAATCTGTGGGATGCAGTGAAGGCCATGCTAAGAGGGAAATATATTGGAATACAGGCCTACCTCAGAAAAGAAGAACCATGCCAAATGAACAGTCTAAACTCACAATTAACGAAACTAGAAAAAGAACAAATGAGGCCCAAAGTCAGTAGAAGGAGGGACATAATAAAGATTAGAGCAGAAATAAATAAAATTGAGAGGAATACAACAATAGAAAGAATAAATGAAACAGGAGCTGGATCATCGAGAAAATAAACAAAACAGATAAACCGCTATCCAGATTTATCAAGAAAAAAAGAGAGTCTACCCACATAAACAGAATAAGAAATGAGAAGGAAAAATCGCTATGGACACCATAGAAATACAAAGAATTATGAGAGAATACTATGAAAATTTATGTGCTAACAAATTGGATAACCTAGAAGAAATGGACTACTTTCTAGAAAAATACAACCTTCATAGGATCACCCAGAAAGAAACAGAAAATCTGAATAGACCAATTACGAGCAAAGAAACTGAATTGGTAATCATAAAACTACCTAAGAACAAAACACCTGGACCACATGGTTTCACTGCTGAATTTTATCAAACATTTAGTGAAGACTTAATACCCATCCTCCTTAAAGTTTTCCAAAAAGTAGAAGAGGAGGGAATACTCCGAAACACATTCTACATGGCCAATATCACTCTAATAACAAAACGAGGCAAAGACACCTCAGAAGAGAAAATTACAGACCAATATCCCTGATGAACATAGATGCAAAAATCCTCAACAAAGTATTAGGAAACTGAATTCATCAATACATTAAAAAGATTATCCATCATGATCAAGAGGGATTCATCCCAGGGATGCAAGGATGGTACAACATTCGAAAATCCATCAACATCATCCACCACACCAACAAAAAGGACAAAACCAAATGATCATCTCCATAGATGCCGAAAAAGCATTGGGCAAAATTGAACATCAATTCCTGATAAAAATGGGTATAGAGGGCAAGTACCACAACATCAGAAAGGCCATATATGACAAACCCACAGCCAACATTATACTTAACAGTGCGAAGCTGAAAGCTTTTCCTTTAAGATCAGGAACAAGACAAGGATGCCCACACTCCGCACTTCTATTCTAGAGGTCCTAGCCAAAGCAATCAGACAACACAAAGAAATAAAAGGCATCCAGATTGGTAAGGAAGAAGACAAACTGTCCCTGTTTGCAGATGACATGATATTGTACATAAAAACTCTAAGGAATCCACTCCAAAACTACTAGATATAATATCTGAATTCAGGAAAGTTGTGGGATACAAAATTAATACACAGAAATCTGTTGCATCCCTATACACAAACAATAAACTAGCAGAAAGAGAAATCAGGAAAACAATTCCATTCACAATCACATCCAAAAGAATGAAATACCTAGGAATAAACCTAACCATGGAAGTGAAAGACTTATACTCTGAAAAATACAAGACACTCATGAGAGAAATTAAAGAAGAAACCAATAAATGGAAACACATCCTGTGCTCATGGATAGGAAGAATTAATATTGTCAAAATGGCCATCCTACCTAAAGCAATCTACTGATTCAATGCAATCCCTATCAAAATACCAACAGCATTCTTCAATGAATTAGAGCTAATAGTTTATTGGAACCACAAAAGACCCTGAATAGCCAAAACAATCCTGAGAAGGAAGAATAAAGCAGGGGGAATTATGCTCCCTGACTTCAAGCTCTAGTACAAAGCCACAGAAATCAAGACAATTTGGTACTGGCTCATGAACAGACCCATAAACCAATGGAACAGACTAGAAAGCCCAGATATAAACCCAAGCATACATGGTCAATTAATATACGATAAAGGAGCCATGGATATACAATGGGGAAATGTCAGCCTCTTCAACACCTGGTGTTGGCAAAACTGGACAGATACATGTAAGAGAATGAAACTGGATCACTGTCTAACCCCATACACAAAATTAAACTCAAAATAGATTAAAGACATGAATGTAGCTCATGAAACCATAAAACTCTTAGACAAAAACATAGGCAAAAATCTCTTGGACATAAACATGAGCAACTTGTTCATGAACATATCTCCCTGGGCAAGGGAAACAAAAGCAAAAATGAACTCATGGGACTATATCAAACTAAAGAACTTCTCTACATCAAAGGACACCATCAGTAGAACAAAAAGACATCCTACAGGATGCGAGAATATATTCATAAATGACATATCCAATAAGGGGTTGACATCCAAATTATATAAAGAGGTCATGCACCTCAACAAACAAAAAGCAAATAAGCCAATTAAAAAATAGGCAGAGGAGCTGAACAGACACTTCTCCAAAGAAGAAATTCAGATGGCCAACAGGCAGATGAAAAGATGCTCCACATCACTAGTCATCAGAGAAATGCAAATTAAAACCCCAATGAGATATCACCTCACACCAGTGAGGATGGCCAACATCCAAAAGACAAACAACAACAAATGTTGGCGAGGATGTGGAGAAAGGGGAACCCTCCTACACTCCTGGTGGGAAAGTAATCTAGTTCAACCATTGTGGAACGCAGTATGGAGGTTCCTCAAAAAACTCAAAATAGAAATACCATCTGACCCAGGAATTCCACTCCTAGGAATTTATCCTAAGAATGCTGCAGCGCTGTTTGAAAAAGATGTCTGTGCCCCTATGTTTATCACAGCACTATTTACAATAGCCAAGAAATGGAAGCAACCTAAGTGTCCATGAGTAGATGAATGGATAAAGAAGATGTGGTACATATACACAATGGAATATTATTCAGCCATAGGAAGAAAACAAATCCTACCATTTGCAACAACATGGATGGAGCTAGAGGGCATTTTACTCAGTGAAATAAGCTAGGCAGGGAAAGACAAGTATCAAATGATTTCACTCATCTGTTGAGCATAAGAACAAAGGAAAAACTGAAGGAACAAAACAGCAGCAGACTCACAGAACCCAAGAATGGGCTAACAGTTACCAAAGGGAAAGGGACTGGGGAGGATGGGAGGGAAAGGAAGGATAAGAGGGAAAAATGGGTATTACGATTAGCGCACACAATGTTGCGGGGCAGGGGGATACGAGGAAGGCAGTATAACACAGAGAACAGAAGCAGTGTTCTATAGCATCTTACTGCATTGATGGACAGTGACTGTAATGTGGTGGGGACTTGATAATAGGGGTAGTGTAGTAACCATTATGTTGCTCATGTAATTGTACATTAACAATACAAAAATAAATAGAATGATCAAGGAGAAAGTTGGATTTCAGAATTTTAACCCATGTACACCTAAAATTAATACAATGTTATAGTGTCAAATATTTCTCAATAAAAAGGAAGAAATTTAGCTTGGGCTGGCCAAAAGTAGCCTCCTAACAATAATTTATACCAAGTTAACCGGTTTACATAATTTATAAACTGTACATCATTTGCTTGTACAGACTTTTGAATGAAAAGTATTTGAGTGCTTAGGGAAATAATCTTTTAACAAAGTTTACCATAATAAAAAAACAAAGAGATGGGGCATCAAGAAATTTAAAAAGGAAAAAAGGAGTAAACAGGAAGCCCAGAGGGGATGGAAAATGATGAGCTAGAATGTCAAGGTGACCACATTTATGTACAATAGGAAAGCATTTTCTTTACTCAAAACCTCAGTTAGAAGCTATTTTTTTCCTGCCAAAAATATTTTTTATACTTAAAAATTTTTTTTATTTTGCTATTATTAATATACAATTACATGAGCAACATTATGGTTACTAGACTCCCCCTATTGTCAAGTCCCCACCGCATACCCCATTGCAGTCACTGTCTATCAGCGTGGTAAGATGCTATATAGAACACTACTTCTCTCCTCTGCGTTATACTGCCTTCCCCATATCTCCCCACCCCACCCCCATCCCCGCTATATTATGTGTGCTAATTGTAATAGCCCATTTTCCCCCTTATCCTTCCCCTCCCACCCATCTTCCCGAGTCCCTTTCCCTTTGGTAACTGTTAGTCCATTCTTGGGTTCTGTGAGTCTGCTGCTGCTTTGTTCCTTCAGTTTTTTCTTTGTTCTTATACTCGACAGATGAGTGAAATCATTTGATACTTGTCTTTCTCTGCCTGGCTTATTTCACTGAGCATAATACTCTTTAGCTCCATCCATGTTGTTGCAAATGGTAGGATTTGTTTTCTTCTCATGGCTGAATAATATTCCATTGTGTATATGTACCACCTCTTCTTTATCCATTCATCTACTGATGGACACTTACGTTGCTTCCATTTCTTGGTTATTGTAAATAGTGCTGCGATAAACATAGGAGTGCATATGTCTTTTTCAAACTGGGCTGCTATATTCGTAGGGTAAATTCCTAGGAGTAGAATTCCTGGGTCAAATGGTATTCCTCTTTTGAATTTTTTGAGGAACCTCCATACTGTTTCCACAGTGGTTGAACTAATTTACATTTCCACCAGCAGTGTAGAAGGGATCCCCTTTCTCCACATCCTCGCCAACATTTGTTGTTGTTTGTCTTTTTGATGGCAGCCATTCTAACTGGTGTGAGGCGATATCTCATTGTCATTTTAATTTGCATTTCTCTGATGATTAGCGATGTGGAGCATCTTTTCATGTGCCTGTTGGCCATCTGAATTTCCTTCATTGGAGAGGTGTCTGTTCAGCTCCTCTGCCCATTTTTTAATTGGCTTATTTGCTTTTTGTTTGTTGAGGTGGGTGAGCTCTTTATATAATTTGGATGTCAACCCCTTATGGAATATTTATGAATATATTCTTCCATACTGTAGTGTGTTTTTTTATTCTACTGATGGTGTCCTTTGCTGTACAGATGCTTTTTAGTTTGTTATAGTCCCATTTGTTCATTTTTTGCTTTTGTTTCCCTTTCCCAGGGAGATATGTTCATGAACAAGTTGCTCATGTTTACGTCCAACAGATTTTTGCCTATATTTTTTTCTAAGAGTTCTATGGTTTCATGACTTACATTCAGGTCTTTAATCCATTTTGAGTTTACTTTTGTGTATGGGGTTAGATAGTAATCCAATTTCATTCTCTTACATGTATCTGTCCAGTTTTGCCAATACCAGGTGTTGAAGAGGCTGTTATTTCCCCATTGTATATTCATGACTCCTTTATCATATATTAATTGACCATATATGCCTGGGTTTATATCTGCACTCTCTATTCTACTCCACTGGTCTATGGGTCTGTTCTTGCGCCAGTACCAAATGTCTTGATTACTGTGGCTTTGTAGTAGATCTTGAAGTCAGGGAGTATAATTCCCCCTGCTTTATTCTTCCTTCTCAGGGTTGCTTTGGTTATTTGGGGTCTTTTGTGGTTTCATATGAATTTTAGAACTATTTGCTCTAGTTCATTGAAGAATGCTGTTGGTATTTTGATAGGGATTGCATTGAATCTTTAGATTGCTTTAGGCAGGATGGCCATTTTGACAATATTAATTCTTCCTAGCCAAGAGCATGGGATGAATTTCCATTTATTAGTGTCTTCTTTAGTTTCTCTTCAGAGTGTCTTGTAGTTTTCAGGTCTTTCACTTCCATGGTTAGGTTTATTTCTAGGTATTTTATTCTTTTTGATGCAACTGTGAATGGAATTGTTTTACTGATTTCTCTTTCTGCTAGTTCATCACTAGTGCATAGGAATGCAACAGAATTCTGTATTAATTTTGTACCCTGCAACTTTGCTGAATTCAGATATTAGTTCTAGTAGTTTTGGAGTGGATTCTTTAGGGTTTTTTAATGTACAATATCATGTCATCTGCAAACAGGGACAGGTTAACTTCTTCCTTGCAAATCTAGGTGCCTTTTATTTCTTTGTGTTGTCTGATTGCCGTGGCTAGGACCACCAGAACTATGTTGAATAAAAGAGTGGAGAGTGGGCATCCTTGTCTTGTTCCCGATCTTAAAGGAAAAGCATTCAGCTTCACGCTGTTAAGTATAATGTTGGCTGTGGGTTTGTCATACATGGCCTTTATTATATTGAGGTACTTGCCCTCTATACCCATTTTGTTGAGAGTTTTTTTCATGAATGGATGTTGGTCCAGGAATTTTTTTCTTAGGTAGTTTTTTGACTACCAATTCAATTTCTTTGCTGGTAATTGTTCTATTCAGATTTTCTGTTTCTTCCTGGGTCAGCCTTGGAAGGTTGTATTTTTCTAGAAAGTTGTCCATTTCTTCTAGGTTATCCAGTTTCTTACCATATAATTTTTCATAGTATTCTCTCGTATTTCTTTGTATTTCTGTGGTATCCATAGTGATTTTTCCTTTCTTATTTCTTATTCTTTTTATGTGGGTAGACTCTCTTTTTTTCTTGATAAGTCTCGCTAGGAGTTTATCTATTTTATTCATTTTCTCAAAGAACTAGCTCCTGTCTCATTGATTCTTTCTATTGTTTTATTCCTCTCAATTTTATTTATTTCTGCTTTAGTCTTTATTATGTCCCTCCTTCTACTGACTTTTGGCCTCATTTGTTTTTCCTTTTCTAGTTTCATTAATTGTGAGTGTAGACGGTTATTTGGCATTGTTCTTCTTTCCTGATGTAGGCCTGCATTTCAATATGTTTCCCTCTTAGCACGGCCTTTGCTGCGTCCCACAGATTTTGTGGTGTTTAATTATTGTTGTCATTTGTCTCCATGTATTGCTTGATCTCTGTTTTTATTTGATCATTGATCCATTGATTATTTAGGAGCATGTTATTAAGCCTCCATGTGTTTGTGGGCTTTTTCATTTTCTTTGTGTAATTCATTTCTAGTTCCAGACCTTTGTGATCTGAGAAGTTGGTTACTACAATTTCAATCTTTTTGAATTTACTGAGGTTCTTTTTGTGGCCTAATATATGATCAATTCTTGAAAATGTTCCATGTGCACTTGAGAAGAATGTGTATCCTGTTGCTTTTGGATGGAGTGTTCTGTAGATGTCTGTTAGGTCCATCTGTTCTAATATGTTGTTCCGTGCCTCTGTCTCTTATTTTCTGTCTGGTTGATCTGTCCTTTGGAGTGAGTGGTGTGTTGAAGTCTCCTAAAATGAATGCATTGCATTCTATTTCCCCCTTTAATTCTGTGAGTATTTGTTTCCATATGTAGGTGATCCTGTGTTGGGTGCATAGATATTTATAATGGTTATATCCTCTTATTGGATTGACCCTTTTATCATTATGTAATGTCCTTCTTTGTCTCTTGTGACTTTCTTTGTTTTGAAGTCTATTTTGCTGCAAGTACTACAACTCCTGGTTTTTTCTCACTGTTAGTTGCATGAAGTATATTTTTCCATCCCTTTACTTTCATTCTGTTTATGTCTTTGGGTTTGAAGTGAGTCTGTTGTAGGTAGCATATAGATGGGTCTTGTTTTTTTATCCATTCAGTAACTCCATGTCTTTTGATTTGTGCGTTCAGGCCATTTACATTTAGGGTGATTATCGATAGGTATGTACTTACTGCCATTGCAGGTTTTAGTTTCGTGGTTACTAAAGGTTCAAGGGTAATTCCCTTACTGTCTAACAGTCTAATTTAACTTACTTCATATGGTATTACAAACACAACCTAAAGGTTCTTTTTTTTCTCCTCTTTCTTCCTCGTCCATTCTTTGTATGTTATGAATCATATTCTGTACTCTTTGTCTTCCTTGGGTGACATCTGTTTAGCCATAGGAATACTTCCATCTATAGGAGTCCCTCCAAAATGCACTGTAGAAGTGGTTTGTGGGAGGTAAATTCTCTCAGCTTTTGCTTATCTGAAAATTGTTGAATCCCTCCTGAAATTTAAATGATAACTTTGCCGGGTAGAGTATTCTTGGTTCAAGGCCCTTCTGCTTCATTGCATTAAATATATCATGCCACTCCCTTCTGGCCTGTAAGGTTTCTGTTGAGAGGTCTGATGATAGCCTAATGGGTTTTCCTTTGTATTTGATCTTTTTTTTCTCTCTAGCTGCTTTTAGAAGTCTGTCTTTATCCTTGATCTTTGCCATTTTAATTTTTATATGTCTTGATGTTGTCTTCCTTGGGTCCCTTGTGTTGGGAGATCTGTGCACCTTCATAGCTTGAGAGACTATCTGCTTCCCCAGTTTGGGGAAGTTTTCAACGATTACCTCCTCAGTAACACTTCCTGTACCTTTTTCTCTCTTCTTCTTCTTCAGGTACCCCTATAATGCGAATATTGTTCCATTTGGGTTGGTCACACAGTTCTCTCAATATTCTTTCATTCTTAGAGATTCTTTTTTCTCTGTGTGCCTGAGCTTCTTTATATTCCTCTTCTCTAATTTCTATTCCATTTACCATCTCTTCTACTACATCTAATCTGCTTTTAAATCCCTCCATTGTATGTTTCATTTCAGATATGGAATTTCTTAATGATTGAATCTCCAACTTAAATTCCTTCTTGAGTTCTTGAATATTTTTCTGTGCCTCCGGAGCATGTTTATAATTTTTATTTTGAACTCTCTTTCAGGAAGATTGGTAAATTCAGTTTCATTTGGCCCTCTTTCTGGGGTTTGTTAGACTTTGGTCTAAACCATGTTCTTTTGACGTTTCATATTTCTGTGTGGTGCCCACTAGTGTGCAGAAGCTCCAGTCCCTGGAGCTGCTCATCCCCTAGAGTGAGGTTGGGGGTCATAGGGGAGAGAAGCTAGTATCTGAGGGGAGGAAAGATCTGTTTCCTGATTTCCATATGCATTGCCTATCTCCAGTGTCAGAGTCAGTGGGCCAAACACACAGGTGTAAGCTTCTGTGCTTTGCGTCTCTAGTTGTTGTAGGCGGGGTCTCCCTCTGGCTGGTCTGACGCCTGCACAGTGACTGCCAGTTTGCTGACTGGTGCCAGCAGGCTAGAAGGATGGTGCAGCAGGTGGCGTGTCACAGTGGGGGGCCTCGGAGCTGAGTAGGCAACCAGGGGGATGGAGCACCTGAAGCTCCTCAAACTTCCCAACCAGCTGGGGAGAGCACTTCCAGACAACCTTAACCTTGTCTAGCTTTCCCTCCTGCCCTGCAGCAAGCTCCACCCAAACCCCACCCCTTTAGCAGCCCTCTTGCTGCGAGGAAGCCTCTCAGACCGGCTGCCCCTCCTCTGACCCAGGGCGATCGGATTTGTAACCCCTCCTCCACAAACATCTGGAATGTCAGTTTCTCATGCATTCCGCCTGTCGGAGCTCCCCAATGACCAGAGCACCACACACTACAGGTTTCCGCTCACAAAGCAAATCTCCAGGGTAGGTGTTCAGCAGTCCCAGGCTTCCACCCCCTCGCCCGCTTATTTTCTCTTCCTCCTGCCGGTGATCTGGGGTCGGGGAAGAGCTTGGGTCCTGCTGGATTATGGCTTTCGTATGTTACCCTGTTTTGTGAGGTCTTCTCTGTTCGTGAGGTCTTCTCTGTTCATGAGGTGTGTATGCAGTCTGGTTCAGCCTTCTTTCTTATTGCTGTCTTAAGGTTAGTTGTATTAATTAACAATATTTTTGTACTGTTTGTGGTTTGGGGAGCAGCTCTCCATCTCACCTCTCATGCTGCCATCTTGAATTCTAGTCCTGCCAAAGAGATTTTTAAAGTAAGTGAACTCCGAGCAATTACAGAAATCATTTCCTACAAACGATAATAAAGACCCAAGACAAGTATAAGAAAGTGCCAGAGCAGCGTAGACCAATAAGAGTGTGGGACAGAGTAGAACATCAGCAGAACCTTGACAAAGAGAAAAGAGTTCTGAGGGTTGAAACTTTGAATAAGGATCTTATTTTAACCCTACTGGCTAAGAGTTCTAACCTGTTTGGTGAGGAGAAACTGAAATTTAGCATCAAAACTCTCATGTTTGTAATTTATAGCAATATTTAAATCTGATTAATTATTATTCAATTCTCTTGCTTTCATAAATTCTTAATTAAAAGGACTGCTTTCCATAAATATGTGTATAGGGAATCCAAGTTCTAATTCTAAGAAGAGACATAATCAGCTCAACTGTTTTCCTTAGAAAAGGATATTTTATTTAGTGTGCAACATATTATATTTGCATGAGAGAGAAAGATTGAGCTAATATGTGTGAAATAAAGAATGCACATAGGACTTTCTTTTTAGTCCTGTATTGATTTTTCATCTTCACTTTTTAATTGTGAAAAATAATATCTATGCAAAAAGTACATAAAACATATATAGATATTGACCAATAATTTTAAGGCAAATACCTATGTAACTACCATCCAGGTCCAAAAACTAGAGCATAGGCAGTACTTTGAATGCAATATATTCTTCCCAACTCAGCCCCTCTCCCCTCAAGACTAACTGCTAACCTGCCTTTTGGAATAATCATTTCTTTGGTTTTCATTACAGTATTTCCTCTAACTTATCAGCTCATAAATAATAAATCTGTTTTGTTCAACTTTCTCCTTGTTCTCAATATTATGTATTTAAGATTCATTCATATTGTTTTGAGTAGCTGTATGGTTTCCATTTTTGCTGCTTTAAAATATTCCACTGTATGACTGTATCATGATTTTTAAGGAGTTTATTTCATCTAAACTCTCAAATTTAGTGGCAAAGCTTTAAAGAATAATATCTCTTTATTTTCCTTTTAATATCTGAAGATTCTGTAATGTTCTCTTTTTCATTCCTCATATTGCTTGTTTATTCTCTCTCTCCTCTTTCTCTCCTGATTGGTTTTCACCAGAGGTTTGTCAATTTTACCAATGTTTTAAGAAATACAACTTTGAGGTTAGATGACTATTGATTTATGCTTGTATAATTCATTAATGGCATACATTTATTATACATACATACACACACATATACATTATATACACATGTGTATGTTATGTGTGTGTACATACAAAGCTATACCAGCTTTCTTTTGGTTAATGTGTATATGATTTTTTCAACCTTTTATTTAAATCTTTCTTTAAACCTTTCTGTATACTTATGCTTTGTATGGAGTTTTTAAAATAAAATCTAAAAACTTTGTCTTTTAACCAGAACTTTTAGTTCATTTACATTCCATACAACAATTGACAAAAATTGGGTTTAAAAAAATCTACTACCCTGGTTCTTGGCCCACTGGCTCTGACACTGGAGACAGGTACTGCAGATTGGAATCAGGAAACAGATCTTTCCTCCCCCTAGACACCAGCTCCTCTCCCCTATGACCCACAACCTCACTCTAGGGGATGAGCAGCCCCAGAGACTGGAGCCTCTGCACACTAGTGGGCACCACACAGAAATATGAAACGTCAAAAGACCATGGTTCAGAACAAAATCTCACAAACCCCAGAAAGAGGGTCAAATGAAACTGAACTTACCAATCTTCCTGAAAGAAAGTTCAAAATAAAAATTATAAACATGCTATGGAGGCACAGAAAAATATTCAAGAACTCAAGAACGAATTTAAGTTGGAGATTCAACCATTAAGAAATTCCATATCTGAAATGAAACATACAATGGAGGGATTTAAAAGCAGATTAAATGTAGTAGAAGCCCAACATTTTCTCACCCCCTTGACTGATTACTTTTTATCTTTTTTTGATCCTCTATTGATTCGGCAATTACTTTCTTTGTCTATTATTTTAGTAATTACTTTAGATATTATAATATGCAAAATTAACATATCAATGTCTAAAGTTAATCTGTACCTTCACCCTCCTCCTGGAGTGATGGAGAGCAAAAAAAAGAAAATGGTTGAACTCAATTCCCTCCCCATGTACCAAGTTAATATATTTTTGCAGTTGTGCATCTTAATTGAATATGTATTTTTTAAATCCACGAAAGACATTTTTATGAATGTTTATGTAATCAGTGATTGTTTTATTTATCCAAATATTTACCATTTTCTTTTCTTTCCATTCCTGGGTGCATCTTAAATTGTCCTTCATCCAAAAACATGTTCTTTAACATAATGCTCTTTAAACTATCTGTGGTGAAAGACCTGGGGTTTTTTTTGTTAATCATCACAGTCTAATTTTTTTTAATGTACAATAACATGAATTACTAGAAAAATTTAATGGAAAAACCGAAGACATACAAACTACAAGCACTGGATTTTATTAGATTCAATAGACATAAATATGCTCTGTCAAACTGCTATAAATTTTCCAAATGCTTATTCCTAGCTGCTGGACTTCTCTCATCTGGACTGGTGGAAAATACTCACACACTGACATTAGTCCATTGGCCTTGCTTTGAATAATACTGCTTTAACATTTTCCTTAGTAAGGACCCACCTGCTAGTAATGTACTCTCAATTTTTATGTGTCTGAAAATATCTTTTGAAAACCCTCATTTTAAAAAATGAACTTTTTTATGTAGTACAATAGACATATAGAAAACTGCACATATCATGAATGTATTGCTCAATAAATTTTGACAAAGCAGATCCACCCATGTAAAAGCCAACTGAGTCAAAATATAAGACACTGCCAGCATTCCTGGAGCCTCTTGTACCCCTCCAAGCCATTAACCCTACCTACCAACCCCAGAGGGGACTGTTATCCTAATGACTAGTCATCAGTTAGTTTTGCCTGGTTTTTAAGGTCATATAAGTGAAATCATACTGTATTTTAAGCCTTTGGCTCATTTCTCTAATATCATGTGTTGAAACCCACATGTTGCTGCCTGTAGCAATATTTTGCCCATTGTCATTGGTATATGGTATTCCATTGTATAAATAGGTCACACTGAAAAATAAAATCCTTTCCACTGTTGATGGACATTTATATTGTTTTCAATTTGCAGGTGTTATCAATAATGCTTCCCTGAACATTCTTGTATGTCATTTGCTACACATATGTATGATTTCATTTCCATTTCACCCAGGAGTGTAAGTGTTGGATCCTAAGATATGTGTGTACTAGGCTATGCTGCCAAAGAGTTTCCTCATGTGGAAAACCACCTTTAGAGAAAATTGGAACTTGTTATTGCATTTATATTTTGTAGCAAAGGAGTCTTTCTCTTTTTCTAGGTTGATTAATAGTGCTTACTTAGAAATATGTTCAGAATTTTAATATAAATTTTATTAAGTTCCAAATTTGTTTTGAGTGCAGTAACTGTAGCACATATGTGTATGCATATTTATGAGCATAACAATTTACAGATAAATTGTTATATTTGTCTAATTAATGAATAGTATATTGTATTCTTTTTGCCATTTGATAAGTAAATCCTTTTCCAGTGACCCACCTTCATTGGTGTACTATGGAGAAGAAGTGGTTTTTCTGATGATAAAATTTGTATAACATTTTATGCTTCTTTATTCTTTAGTTTGATCATGGAGGTTAGAACGGTGGCTGCCATGTTATGTTTGTTAACAGTATGTGATGTAAAAGGGTTAAAGACCATAATCCTGTGAGTACAAAAGGAGGGAAATCACTAAGAAATTCCCAGGATGGAAATTTGGACTGGAGAGACACTTAGAGCAAGGAACAATTACAAATTCAGTAAATATAAAGAACTCAAGGGAGGTATGCTGACATCAAGTACAATTTTGAGACTATTCCTGTTGAACAAAAGAAAAAAAGGAAATAAATGTAGCTTGAGGTCATTTGCTCATTAAGTTCTTCACAGCATTGAGGAAGGAGACGCTTAAGATTATTAATATGTTCTCTAGAAAAGCCTGCAAATAAACATGATAGAGTGAAATGGATAAAGGATTGAAGACTTGGGATTTTGGTTTGGGTCCCAGCTTTGATATGCACTAGCTATGTGAAACTGGGCAAAATATGTAATATGTAATATGTAGCAAGACTTCAGTTTTGTCATCTTATAAATGGATATAATAATAGTACTTAGGTCCATGGTTGTTGTAAAGTTAGCATGAGAGACTTGTCGGAGCTTGGTAAACTATAGAGCAGAATTCTGACTCACAGATGTATTACCCTAGTCTCATGTAGGTATTTTCCTAAAAGATTTCATTAGGTGTCACATATTTAAAATTTGGATTTCATTTCTTTTGTTTAAAATCGACTTTCTTCAGGCATTATTTACATAGAATACAAGTGTCTATTTTAAATGCACAATTCCAAGAGATGTATTCAAATGTATAGACTTCTGTAGCCACCACCGAGGTCAAAATAAAAAACATTTGCATGATGGCACAGATTCCCCTTGGGCCTCTTGGCAGCCAGCCCCTGTGCCCCACTTACGCAATCCCAGGTAACTATTATCTGCCTTCAAGTACTGCTTTGTTTTGCCCTTTCTAGAATTTCATATAAATGGAATCATGCAATATGTACTCTTTTGTATCTGGCGTCTTTTTCTCACCACACTGTTTTCAAGTCACCTGTGTTGTGTGTACCAGCTGTTCATTCTATAACACAGCTGGTTAGATACCCATCGTGTAGATTTTTTTCTTCATCTGTTGATGAATCATAATGGTTTCCAGCTTTTGGCCATTATGAATGAAACTGCTGTGTACATTCCTGTGTAAGTCTTTGCGTGGACATACGCTTTTCATTTCTCTCTGGTAAATACCAGGAGTGAAATAGCAAGGTCAGATGCATCATAGGCTTACTTTATAAGAAAGTCCAAAGGTTTTCCAAAGTGGTGTACCTTTTCATATTTCCACCAGCAGTATATGAAAGTTTCAGTTACTCCACATGCTTACCAACACTTCGTGCTATCAGTCACATTAACTTTCACCATTCTAATGGGTATGTTGTGTGATCTCATTGAGGTTTTAATTTAATTTTAATGATGTTGAGCATCTTTTCATGTATCTGTTGGCTGTGCTTTTACCTTCTTTTATGAAATGTCTTCTTAAGTCATTTGCCCATTGCTTATTAGAATGTTTTTGTCATTAAGTTGTAAGGCTCATAACACGTTTTGGATGCAAATCCTTGGTTAGATATATGAATTGTTAAATTGTCTCCCAGTCGGTATGTTGCTTTTTATTTTCTTAATGGTGTTTTTTGAAAAGCAGTTCTTAATTTTAACGAAATCCAATTTATGAATATTTTCTTTATGCTTTTTTTGTGTCATGTTTTAGAAATTTTTTGCATGAATATTTTCCCTGAAACATTTTATAATTCTGCTTATTGCAACTAAGTTTATGAGCCATTCTGGGCTAAATTTTTGTGTGTAGTGTGAGGCAAGGATTGAGGTTTATTTTTCCTCCATATGGTTATCTAGTTATTCCAGTATCTTTTGTTGAAAAGACTATTATCTCCACACCTTTGTCAAAATGAAGTGTCCATATATGTGGGCCTATTTCTAGATTCCCTATTCTATTCTATTCCATTGATTTATACATCTGTACTAAAGCCAATAACATACTCAGCTGATTATAGCAGTTTAAGAATAAGTTTCAAAATAAATGTCAACTAGGTCATGTTTGTCGCTGATGTTCAAGTCTTTCATGTTCTCACAGATTTTCTGTCTACTTGCTTTATTAATGTATTCTCAAGCTCAAAGACTCTTTAGTCATGTCTCGTCTACTAAAAAGCCCATCAAAAGCATTTATTTCTACCACCGCATCTTTTTTTTATTTTTTAAGCTCCAGATTTCTTTTTGGCTATTTCTTAGGATTTCCATCTCTCTACTTGCATTGCCCATCTGTTTCTGCATGCTGTCTACTTTATCATAGGTAATCTATATGTTATGTATCTATATATCCATCACATTAATCACAGTTGTTTTAAATTTCTGGTATGAGAGTTTTGAGATTCCTGCCATGTTTGGTTTTGATACTTGCTCTGTCTCTGCAAACTGTGTTTTTTGCCTTTTGGCATGCCTTGTAATTTTTTTCTTGACAGCTGGGCCTTAGGTATTGGGTAGAAGGAACTGCTGTAAAGAGGTCTTTGGTAATGGGGTGATAATGAGGGCAGGGGAAGTGTTCTATAGTCCTAAAATTAGGTACCATAAGAGTCTTTTACTGAATTTATGCCTTCAGACTGTGAACTTCAAAATTGTTCTTCACTAGTTTTTGTCTCCCTCCTTGGGTGGGGCAGAATGGCTGGAGTGAGCTGGAGTTTTATGTTATTTCGTAGCCTGCAAACTTGCTGAACTCACAAATTCTATAAGTTATTGTTTTATTGAGATATAACTGACATATAATATTTTATTAGTTTCAGGTGTACAACATGATTCTCTGTTTGTATATATTGTGAAAAGGTCACCACAATAAGTTTAGTTAACATCCATCACTACATATAGTTACAAAGATTTGTTTTCCTGTCATAAAAACTTTTAAGATTTACTCTCTTGGTAAATTTCATATATAAAATATGGTATTATTAACTAGCATCATGATGTACATTACATCCCCATGACTTATTTATTTTATAACTGGTAGCTTGTGCCTTTTGACCACAGTCATTCACTGAGGGACACTTAGGTTGCTTCCATGTCCTGGATATTGTAAGTAATGCTGCAATGAACATGGGGGTACAGATATTTTTTCAAGTAGTGTTTTTGTTTCCTTCAGATAAATTCCCAGCAGTGGAATTGTTGGAATCATATGATAGTTCTATTTAAAAATTTTTTGAGGAACCTCCATACTGTTTTCCACAGTGGCTGCACTAAGTTACGTTCCCACCAAGAGCACACAAGGGTTCCCTTTTCTCCACATCCAACACTTGTTATTTCTTGTCTTCTTGATAATAGCCAGAGTTTTATAAGGCTTTTTGTTGTTGTGATTCCTTGAGAATTTCTGTGTATATTTTCATTTCATCTGCAAATGGGAAAGTTTTTCTTTCTTTCCAATTGTATGCCTTTTATTTCCTTTCTTGTCTTATTATGCTGCCTAGAACTTCCAGTATTATGTTGAATGACAATAGTGAAAGTGGACATCTTTACTTCACTCCTGATCTTAGGGGCAAAGCATTCAGTCTTTCACCATTAGGTATAGCTGTGGGTTTCATGTAGATGTCCTTTATCAAGTTGAGAAGTTTTCCTCTATTTCTAATTTTTTTTCTGAGAGTTTTTACCATGAATGGTTGTTGAATTTTGTCAAATGCTTTTTTTGCATCATTTAACTTAATGCCATGATTTTTCTTCTTTGACCTATTAACATGGATTACATTTATTGATTTTAAGTGTTGAACCAACTTTGCATCTCTGGAATAAAGCTTCCTTGGTCATGGTGTATAGTTCTTTTTCTATCTATCTTGCTGAATTGTATTTGGTAACATTTTTGGACAATTTTTGCATCTGTACTTATGAGAGATATTGGTCTGTAGTTCTCTTTTTTTGTTCTGTCCTTGTCTGGTTTTGGTATGAGTGTTATACTGACTTCATAAAATGATTTGAGAAGTGTTCACTCCTTTTCCATTTCATGGAAGATATTGTGTAAAATAGGTGTTAAACTTTTAGTAGAATTCACCAGTGAAACAATATGGACATGGATATTTCTTTTACCAGAGTTTTAAAATTGAAAATTCAATTTCCTTACTAGTTATAGGACTATTCAAAGTATCTACCTCACATTGGGTTAGTCATGAGAGTTTATGTGCTTTTCAGGAATTGATCCATTTCATCTTAAGTTGCCAAAGTTATGTGCATAGACTTATCCTTTTGGTGTCTGTCTGCAGAGACTCTAGTTATATTCCATTTTTCATTAATGATATTGACAAGTTATATCTACTCTCTCTTTTTCTTCATTAGTTTTGTTAGAGGTTTGTTGATTTTATTAATCTTTTTCAAGAACTAGCTTGTTTCCTTGTTTTTCTTTCACCATTAAGCATGGGAAATATGCTATTGTTTTTCTGCTTTGGGTATCACTGATTTCTGCTACCATGTTTATAATTCCCTTTCTTCTGTTTGCTTGGGTTTATGGTTCTTTTTCCATTTTCTTAGGATAAGAAATTAGATTATTGATTTGAGATACAACCCCTTGTCTAAGATAAGCATTTTTTTTGCTAGAAATTTCTCTCTCAGCCCTGCTGTAGCTGCACCCCATGTTATTTTGATATGTTGTATTTTCTTTCAGTTATGTGTACTTTAAAATTTTTCCTCAAGACTTCCTCATTGGCCCATGGATTATTAGATGTTGTTTAGTTTACAAGTGTTTGGCAATTTTCCTGTTGCCTTTCTGTTAGTGATATCTACTTTGATTCCATTGTGGTCAAAAAACATACTGTGTATAATTTCAGTTCTTTTAAATTTTTGAGGCTTGTCTTATAGTTCAGAATAAGATCCATTTTGGTACTTGTGTTGCAGGTGCTTGAAAAGAATGTGTATTTTTCTGTCATTAGGTGGAATGTTCCATAAATGTCAACTAGATCCTGTTGGTTGATAGTGTTGTTGAGCTCTTTTATATTTTTGCTGATAATTCTCTCTAGTTGTTCTATCAGTTCTTAAGAGAGGTGTGTTAATGTCTCCAACTACAATTGCAGCTTTATCTTTATCTTATTTAAGTTTTATCAGTTTTTGCTTCAAATATTTTGCAGTTCTGTTGTTCAGTAAGCATACATATTTAGGGTTGCTATGTCTTCTTGGTGGATTGACTCTTTTATTATTATGTAATGTCCTTCTCTGTCCCTGGTAATTTCCTTTGCTTAATAGGTAATTATTTCTCATCTACTTTAATAGACTTTAATAGTTAATTTGCTTGGAAGTCTACTTAGTCTGATATTAACATAGCCATTCCAGCCTTCTTTTGATTAACATTTGCACAGCATCTTTTTCCATCATTTCACTTTCTCTCTAACTACATTATTATACTTGAGGTGATCTTCTTATAGGCAGCATATAGGTTGTTATGCTTTTTGATCCAATCTCTGTTTTCAATTGGTATATTTGGACAGTTTACATACAAAGTAATTGCTGATATTTTCAGGCATAAGTCTACAATTTAATTTTTCTTTTATGTTTGTTCTGTCTTTTGTTTTTCCACTTTCTTCTTCCTGCCTTCATATGAGCTACTTAAATACTTTGAGAATTCCATTTTGATTTATCTACAGTATATTTAAGTGTATCTCTCTTTATAGCTCTTCTAGTGGTTGCTCTATGTATTACATTATATGCAATTCAGCACAGTCTACTGATTTTGACATTTTACTGGTTTGAGTGAAGTGTAGAAATCTTACCTCCCTTTCCATCCCTGATACAATAATCATCTTAAGTATTTTCTCTACATACACTAAGAACAAAGTCAGACAGTGTTATGATTTTCGCTTCAACCATCAACCACAATTTAGAAAACTCAAAAGGAGGAGGAAAATCTACTGTATTTGCCATATTTTTACTCTTTCCATTGTTCTTCCTCTCTGATGTTCCATAATCCATTCTTTTATCTTTTCTGTTTAAAGAGCTGCTTTCAGTCAGCCATTCTTTTAGGACAGGGCTGCAGGTGACAAATTCCTTAATTTTCCTTGTTATGAAAATATCTCAGTTTTCCTTTAAGTTCTTTTTTTTTATTAAGGTATTATTGATATACACTCTTATGAAGGTTTCACATGAAAAAACAATGTGGTTACTACTTCCTAAGTTCTGAAGGATATTTTTGCTAAATATAGGATTTGGGGTTGACAGTTCTTTTCTTTCAGTGCTTAAAAAAATGTGCCATTTCCCTGTGGTTCCCATGATTTCTGATGAGAAATCTCTGTCTTTGAAATGTTGTTCTCCTACATAGAAGGTGCTATTTCTCTCTGGCTGCTTTCAAGAGTTTTTCTTTCTTTTAGTTTTCTTTCTTCTTAGACGCTTGACTCTGATGTGTCTTGACAATAATTTCTTTAGGTTTGTTATGTTTGGTGCTTGCTTGGCTTGTTGAATCTGTAGATGTATGTCTTTTGCCAAATTTCGGACATTTTCTGGCATTATTGCCTTGAATATTTTTCAGCCTCAGTTTCTTTCTCTCCTTCAGAATGCCAGTGACATGAATACTAAGTCTTTTGTTTTTGTCCCACAGATTGCTGAGGCTCTATTCATTAAAAAAACTTTTTTTAGTATATTTTCTCTTTATTTCAGATTGGTTATTTATATTGTTCTGCATTCAAGTTCACGAATTCTTTCATCTGTCCTCTCTGTTTTGTGGCTGAGCCCATTAAGTGACTCTTTTATTTCAGTTATTGTCCTTTTAGTTTGAAAATCTCCGTATCTTTCTTCTTTATATTTTCAGATTTTTTGCTGACACATTCTGTTTTTTATTCCATTTGTGGGGAGGGTTCCTCATTGCTGTTGAGTGGGGGTGGAGTTCTGGCTCCCCACCTAGCCTGCTCTGGTACATTCAGGCTGGGTAGGGTAGGGTGTTTCCTTCGTTTCCTTCTTGCACCCCACATGGCCTCCACTGACAATGGGGTGGGGGCAAGCTTGGTCTTGTTCCAATGTGTCTTAATCTGCTTGAATAGAATAGCATAGACTTGTTGGTTTAAACAACAGAAATTCATTTCTTTGCAGTCTGTGTTAAAGGTTCTGGCAGGGTTTGGTTCCCGGTAAGAGCTCTCCCCTGGCCTTCAGCTGGCCACCTTCTTGCTCTGTCCTCACATGGGAAAGAGAGAGGATGGACACCAACCTCTCTTGTATTATATCAGGACCCCACCTTTATGACCTCATTTAACCTTAATTACCTCTTTATAGGCCCTAAATCCGAATACAGTCACATTTGGGCGTTAGGGCTTCAACATAAGAATTTGGGGACATAATTCAGTATAGTGTGAGGGATGGTCATGGAAGTCCTGTATACCTCTGTGAACTTACTCCAACAGGACCCCAGAGGGGAGAGGGCAGAACCGTACTACCAAGGGGGCTGGTCTCCACTGACACAGCGGTATCACCAGGTAATGGGGTAGATACTCCTATGATT
This sequence comes from Smutsia gigantea, assembly GCA_032199065.1. NCBI lineage: Eukaryota > Metazoa > Chordata > Mammalia > Pholidota > Manidae > Smutsia > Smutsia gigantea. Next base: position 87,757 of record JAVSCE010011230.1, read on the forward strand.
TCTTTGGGTTATCTATGGAGTGAGAGTCTCTGCTGCCCTGGAAGGTGAGCTGTGGTGTGGGCGGCCTGCAAGGGCACACATGGCTGCCAGGAGCCGAGGGTGGCCCTGCTGACAGCCAGCAGGAGAATGGGGACCTCAGTCCTATAGCTGCAAGGAGTGCAACTCTGACAACAAGCACAGGAGCTCAGAGGAGGACCCTGTGCTCCAGAGAGGAAAAGCCTGGCAGACACGTTGACTGCACCCTTGTGAGACCCCGAGGAGAAGGTCTGGCTGAGATGAACCCAGACACCTAACCTGCACAAACTGAGATAATGCACAGATGTTGTTTCCTGCTAAACATGTGATTATATGTTCTAGGGCAATAGGTAATGAATACGGCACTCTGATTTCCAGATCTTTCCTCCGTTTTTGTGATCTCCTCTCCCTCACTCCATGCAGCATCAGAGACATGAACAAACGGTCTGTGTAAACATTTTGGGATGAGCTTAACGATTTGCCTGTGGCAAAAGCTAATAAAAACTTGATATATTTCTTGTCATATGAAGTAAGTGGACTTATTGGAGAATTAGTCTTTTCTGCCAAAAGTTGGAGGAAACAACAAAGGGTAACAAAATGTAGTATCAGAGGAGATGGAACAGATGGACCGTAGGCTTTAACAAGATGAATGTTGGAATCTCTAAGGTGAATGAATCCTTTATGACTGAAAATGGAACACAGGTTTTATAAGCATACAGCAAAAAGGATCACTAAGCAAAGTTGAACTATCATGAAAAATCTATCATGAACTATCATAAAATACCGTTTTCAATCTGTGATTGAAACAAATCTACGATTAGCATCAAAAAGTACCTCCGTGCCAAGAAATTATTCAAAGAATAAAACAAAACAGCTTTAATAAGGAATATAGTAGTAACAAATGTCTCGTGTTAAGAACCATGAAAGTCAGGACGAAATCACTACGGAACAAACAATGATAATGCTGGCGTGGGTGCTAAAACACCACCGAAGAAACAAGCTCTCATTTCAGAAGTACACTCATGTCAGTCATTTCTTGCCCACTTCAAAATTCCAAAAGAATATGGGTCCAAGATAGAGCATGTGTCTCATGCTAGCCAAACGTATTATTTTCTCTTCAATTAAAATCTTGGTGAGCTACAAATGTGTCTTTTGTTGCTAACCACCCCAGGTGGGCCTTGTTAGCTCCCAGTTTATTGCCAGATTGTTAAACCCACTGCTCAACTGAGTGCTGTCATTTTCTCCTCTTCCCACGTTTGCTACCTCCACTGCCTTAAATCACAACTGCTTACCACCCCCACTCTGCCCTTATACTTCCACCTCCTCATGTGCTTCCACATGGCCCTACATGGTGGAAACAAAACTCTCTTACCCATCTGACATCACCTTTCTCCTACGTACTCCTCCAGCAAAGCTCACCTCTTCTGGGAAGGCAATTCTAACACTATTTTAATGACGAATATAAGTAGCGCAGAATCTACTAATCAAAATAATCTATTTTTGATCTCAAGGAGGGCCATACATCTCCCCTGAAACACAATCCCCTCCTTTCCATATGTCTCTGAGTCCTGACTGCTGAACGAACGTGAATTCCCAGCCAGGGAGGCAGAGGCAAGGCCGTGAGATGTTCTGTGTAGTGTCTCTCCTGTTGTTGGAGAAGAGCAGATGTAATTCTTAGCTGGATGGTGGAACACGTGATTGGGAATTAACCTCCAGTTCTGGAAATTATACTATTTGATTGATTGATTTAATCATTAATTCAACAAATGATTCTTGCTTGCTGATCATGTGCAAGGCAGTGCTCTGTACTATATGAACATTGGAGGAAAAACAGATATCTAGTGTGGGAGGTAATCAAGATTTAAAATAAAAGAAAAATAAGGACTGTGGCAAGTGTTTTGAAGGAAAGGAAGAGTTTGGTCCTGGGGAATCAGGTGAGAAGGGAGCGAGTGGTTGGGAAGCCCTCACAAACCTTGTTTTCAGTGATGATGTTTTTGCTATGTTCCTTCTTTTGGGTTCGTCTGTTTGTCTCTGTTCTTCACAACTTTCGTTCCAGCTCCACTTTCTCAGTTGCTCTTCCCCTATCTCAGTTTCCTCTCTTTTCACTCAGAAGCCAGGACCCACCTGCTACTTATACCTCAAAAAATGAGACAAGTTTGCACTGTGTGGGTTCTGGAGTCAGATCTCCTCTGGCCTGGAATTCTGCCTTCTCCACTTGCCAACTGTGCAAACTTGTGCAAATTTCTTCTCAGTTTCCTCATGTATAAGATGGTGATAATTATGGTTCCTAGATCCTAAGGTACTTGAGAGAATTAATTAAAAATACAACATACAAAATAATTGATATATGCCTGGCATAGACCAAACATTGGCAAATATTAATTGTTCCTATTGCTTCATCTTACCTGCATTTAAGATAAACTGTCTTTTTAGGTGTGTGTGTGTGTGTGTGTGTGTGTGTGTGTGTGTAAGAGGTGCTGACTTTTGGCACTATGGCTCCCAAAGATCCAAACAACCATAAGCATAATTAGCTGAGTTGAAAAGATTATTAATTTCAATCACATATATTTTTATACAGATATATTTCTTTATTGCAATGGCTTTGCACACATGTTGAAGAACAGTGTAGTCAGTTGGCCTATACTAGAGTAAAACTTAAAGAAATACAAATATAAATTTATAAAATAAGTAAGTATATTTATAAATAAATACAAATTTAGACAACTGCAGCACCTTTATAATTAACCTATTTGCGATCACAAAATTAATTTGTAATGTAATTTATTCCAGCCCAGTTTTCCTTTAGAACTCAATAATAACCAATAGAAGGAAGCAAATCAAACTCATCCTAAATCTCTATTGGAGTGAGATCACTTTCACAAGGTTCTGAAACTTTAGGCCAGGTCTGTATTAAAAAATTTCTGGGCTACAATACTCAGCTGCCCTAATTAACAGGTGACATTATTCTCTCTGATTCCACTGCACTCACTGGCTCAGGTCTGGGCTCAGTGTATTTGCGCTTCCAACAGCTCTTGAACTTTGGTGGTAAGGTCCCTGTAAAACTCCTTCACAGCCCCTGGTATATGCTCTCAGCCTCTACTTCCTTTGCTGCTTCTGTGAGTCCCTGAGGTTTTTTAGCCTCTTTCCCTTTGGAACTCAACTTTCGCTTCCAGAAAAGATTGTGGCCACACTGTTAAGCTCTGTAGGCTGATCACAAGAATCTTGGTGTTATTATTTTTTTAAAGTAAATGCCACTCATTATCAGCCCACCTGTTTCCCTTGATCTTAACTCATTACCCTTTGAAACTAGAGCCTTATAATTTCTAATCTGTGCACAATTCACTCAGTAGCCACTTCCCACCATGGGAAGCCTGCCATGATGCTCCTGTCTTACCTGTTTACATGGTCACTTCTATGCTGGGTGCAGCTCCTTGAACTCAGAGATTGCTTTTTCTTTTGCTCACCACAGCACCTGGAATAGTGCCAGACACATGGTAGGTGCTCAGGAATGTTTGCTGAATAAATAAAGCTTAAATATATTCAGACACTTACTTCAGTCTATAATAGGATGATTTCCCTTACATTGAGCAAGACCTGCTACACAAATCTAATTACATGCAAAACTTGGCAAGACCTAAAAAGTAGACATATAAAAGGTTTCATCACTATTTTATGTTGTAGTAGGTGGTATTTAGATTAGCAGAACAGAACTATTTTCCTGCCTTGAAGGCAGTGTTAAATATTGCAATGGTTCTCCAGGGGGCAACAGAATAGGGTGACCTGTCAGTACCTCTGAGTGAATTAGAGTATTCTGTACTATCTGTATTTCTGCATTACCAGTCAAAGTCCATGTCTGACTCAGTATTAGATTGTGCCTGTATAAACACTACACCATACTGAAGAGTTGAAATGCATATAGGGAAAGTCTATTAACAAAATTTAGGCACAAAACTAGTAAGCCTTAATAAGTATTAAAAAAATAAAATACAGTCCATCTGGGAAAAGCATAAATTATTTTCATTCATTAGGTTGGTCTACTCACTGACTCATAGTTCTAACTTCCTTTACTAATTTGAAAAATTAGTCACTCTGTGTGGTGATGTGAATATTGCAACTAAAGGTCTATATTTTCAATTTGCATGATTTGTGAATATTATCTATAAATACTACTATTTTCCTCAAACTTGGAAATTATGTAATGATAAAAGAAAACTCAAACCAATTGTTAGTGTGATGTGTGTAAATTTACTTTCAAATATCCTAAACAGACCTTTATTTGAAATGAATTCAAGAAGCAGTAGCAACTTTTTGACTAAGCAACATTTTCATTAACAATGTTTTGTATCAACATCTACTCTTCTGGTAAAACATTTACCTTTCCCCATGCCTTACTTGCTCTCCCCAAAATACACTTAATAGGGAAAAGGGTACTGTAGAGAAACCCTGCCTTTTCATCCCAGGGCTTGCTGTCTTCCTCTGACAGCTATAATCTTATTCAAGAGGCCAGTGATTATTCCAAAACAAAAAACAGGAGCTTCCAGTAAACTTATTTTTCTTCTGAACAGATATTCCTCCTTCATGTAGCCTGACTTGGAGCAGGTGGATGGAGTCTAGTGAAGCTCCTCATATAAGAAGTTT
>JAVSCE010011231.1:0-75238 GCA_032199065.1 Smutsia gigantea
ATTCTCCATGCTGTACCCCAATCCTATAATCAACTTAAATTATGATTGAGAATTTTTCTGCTCCTTTATCCCCCTCATACTCCCCACCCACCCACCCCAATTCCTTCCCCATAGTAACCACCAATCTCCTGTTTACTGCCACATTATTTACAGTATCCAAGATATGGAAGTAACTGAAATGTCCATCAATAGATGAATGGATAAAGATATGGTACATATACACAATGGAATATTATTCAGCCATAAGAAAGAAGGAAATTCTGCCATTTGTGATAACATGCATGGACCTAAAGGATATTATGCTCAGTGAAATAAGCCAGGGGGTAAAGGACAATTACCATATGATTTCACTTATTTGTGGAATTTAAAAACAGAACAAAACAAAATGAACAAAATAGCAGTATATTCATACACACTGAGAAGTGACTGGTTGGTATCTATTATGCTCTTTTATCATGTATAGTACATAATGTTATTTTTTTAGATGAATTACAACAAATTTTAAACTTTGTAAATCATAATTCAGTTGAAATTTTCCTTTTCAGTAAGTACTTATCCATGTGTTTCACAAATGCACAGATTGACTTAGGCAAAAATCTCTTGGAAGTATCTTAGAGATGTATATTATTTTCCAAAGATGAAATGACATATAATTGTTTTTATTTTAGCAGTACATTTTATTAGAGTTAGAATTCTTATATTACCATAATTTGTGAAAATGTTATTTCAACCTCCTTCAAAATGTTAGTATGTTCCATTAAATTTAACCAACATATCAATTTAGCTATGATAACTATATAGAACTACCTCTTTGGGCTAATGAGGACTGCTCTTTTGTCCTTGTGAAATGATAAAAGTACTTTATCGTATGGTTCAGATCCTTACTGAAGTTCTTTGCTTCATTTACAATTCTAGCTAAAGGTTATTTAGAAAGCACACTTTCTAAACCTTACCTTCACCCTTAAAACCATCTCAAATCCTTTACCAATGCTTTCCTTTTTAGCTGAAGCAATGAAGCACAAAGCATACAGTAAAATCTCCCTTAAAACACATGGCAAGATAATGCATTCTCCTGGAATCCATCTTTATAGAAAACTATGAAATATTCCATGGGAAGGAAGAACTATAGATTTCAAAAGTTAAGCAACTTCAAAAGCATATATAAATTATTCTTCATAGAAAATGATTAAACAGATACATTATTTTAATAGTCCCCTTTGCTTCTTTTCTAGATTAAAAATAATCACATTGAGATGTGACTGCTTAAACATCACATTGGAAAAATTAAAGTTTTTTTAACATTTTTACCAAGGCTTATCTCTGCAATTTTTTACCAATGCTTGCATTTCAGTAACATACATTATATTATATATGTATATATATATTTAAGTTGTATATAGTTAATTGCTAAATAAATTCTAAATTGTCATTAATTATTAAATTAAACTCATTTGTTTAATTACCTATGAAAAAGCTTGCCATATTAATATTGTACAAAAACATCAGATCCAGAATATTCACTTAAATAAACTCATATTATGAGTTACAGGATAAACATTCCTATAAAATTATAATAATTTTTGAAACTACTTAAAATGTTACCCTGCAGAGATCACAAATAATTTGATATTGAGAACATTGCCCACTAACAGAGCAAATGGAGATGACACTGGTTGGACTGGTAAAGATGCCCTGATGGATAAACGCTGTTACAGGCTGCATTTTGTTTCCCCGAATTTTATATTTTGAAGTCCTAACTTACAGTACCTCAGAAAGTGACTGTATTTGGAGAGAGGGGTCTTTCAAAAGTAATTAAGTTACAATGAGGCCATGGGGATCGGCCCTACTTCAACATGACCAGTGGCCTTACAAGGAAATTAGGACACACACACACGAAAGGAAAAGCACCCGAAGGCAGAGTGAAGACAGCCTTCTACAAGCCGAGGGGAGAGACCACAGAATGTACCAACTTTGTTGATATTTTGACTGCAGACTTATAGTCTCCAGAACTGTGAGAAAATGAATTTCTGGTTTTTAAGCCATCCAGTTTGTGATTCATTGTTATGGCAGCCCCAGGAAACTAATACAATGGATTTCAGTTATTAGCATTTTAGCCTTATCTCCAAAAATGGAAAAGATGATTATTGAGGTGTTAGGTGTTTGTAGTACAGCTCAACTTCAATTTCTGGTATCGCCAGTGGAAAGTTGCTAGGCTGAGGTTTCCCTGGTTAGAGTGTCCTGTACAAGTATTTGACAACAGCTAGTCAACTGTGGCTTTGATAATCAGATAAGTGCAGTCAAAAGGCTGGAACAAGTTTATTTCAGATAATATTTGCTTAAGTATCCATTATTGTCTTCTTTGAATTTAAAATACATTATTCTAAATATCTATTACCATTTTCTTTGAAAATCTCTGCTCCTTGCCTAACTACAGGACCTAACTACATTCCTAGCATCTACAACCATCCATGTGGCCCTCTACATCATAAATGTCCCTTGTGTAGGAGATAATTAACTTCACCCAAAGAAAGCTTTGACCTTTACCCTTGGCCACTGGAAGAGGATTTCTAGGCACCTGGAATGTTGTACCTCATAGGAGTCTCTTTGTTTGTCTGGGGTTTTGGCTACTGGACAATCTAACAATGTTATTTATGATGGAACGTTGCAACATGCCATATCAGTTCCAACCTCCAAAGGAACTAGGTACTAAAGCTATTACCCCAAATCTCTAGGAAGGGATAGAGGCAAAAGGTCAACCACCTGGGCAGTATGTAATTTAATCTCAATAAAAACTCTGGACACCAGAGTTTTCCTGACTGTCTGTCCTCTGCACAGTGTCAGACATCCTTGTGCAAGGTGGATAACATGGCCCTGAAGACAGCAGAAGCTTTGGGACTCTCCCAGATCTTGCCCTATGCATTTCTCCCTTTGTCTGGTTTTGATTTGTATTATTTTGCTATAAAATTGCTGTAAAATTTGAATGAACAAATACGTATTTCCAAGGCATATTTGGTCTTCATCTACAGTTCCTGAAAACACTTAAGAGCCTTAAAGGTGAAATGGGTGTCTTGTCATGTTAATGAAAGACTTTTGGACCCCACCGAGAGTGGGGATGGAGGTTGAATCAGCGCATGCCCAGTGATTTGGTCAATCATGACTATGTAATGAAGCCCTTACAGAAACACATGAGAGGAGCCTGTCTCTCTTGCATCCTGCTTCTCCATTGGAGAGAACTTCCATATTTGGGGAAACAGAACGCCTCCATGTGCCACCTAACTAGGCCCCAAGCTCCACAGGGATAGAAACTACTTTATTTGGGACCTTGCCCTATGCATCTCTTCATCTGGCTGCTAACTTGTGTCCTTTTTTAAACTGGTAAACTGAAGTGTCTTCCTGCATTTTCCTGAGTTCTCTGAGCTGCTCTAGCAAATTAATGGAACCCAAATGGACGGTTGTAGAACCTCCAGTCTATAGCCGGTTGGCCAGAAGCACAGGTGACTGCCTGGAGCTTACAACTGGCATCTGGAGTGGGGGTGGAGGTAAGGTGCGGGGGGTCCATGGAGAGCAGTCTTGTAGGATGGAGCCTTTAACCTGGGGAATCTGGTGCTGGCTGTGGGAAGATAGTGTCAGAATTGAGTTGAGTTCTTGGACACCCTGCTGGTGTTTGAGAATTGCTGGCACACACACAAACACACACATTGGAATCAGGTCCAGAAACCCAAAAGAAGTGTACTATTGCTGTGTAATTAAAACACTTAAGTTTATTGCCTTCCTGAGTTCTGTGAGTCATTCTAGGGATTCATCAAACCTGAGGGGGTAATGGGAGCCCCCAAATTTATAGCCAGATGCTCAGAAGTGAGGATAGCCTGAGGATTCCCAAACCTGTGACACTCTTTCGAAGTGAAGACAGTGTCCTACCTGTGCTCTTAAATCTGTGAAATATAACCTAATTCCAGGTAGTCAGTGTCAAACATTATTGTACTCCTTAATCTATACCCTATCTATGCATAAAAATGACTGATGTTCTGTTTCTGATACACTCACAAAATTATTTAAAAGCTTTTAGGATATAGTTTCTTTGTTTTCTTAAGAGGATGACTGAATATATTATTCCTTCCAAATAATACAAGTGCTTTTGAATTGTAAACCTTTCCCACGTTTATGCAAAGGAGAGCTAAATTGGTACATTCAAGACAATTAATCCAAGAAACATTTTTGAGGAAGAGGACTGGTAATTTGTTAAACAGTATAAACATTTACTCAGGACCAACTATATTCTAGATACCCAGACACCAAGAATAGTAAAGATTCAAGGTTTATGTTTGAGAAACTTGGCAGTCCCTTACAGCTATAAATCATATCAAGTCAGTAGCCTGGGTATATACTTGGAAAAATATAATGTTATTTCCCTGGGGAACAGTAAGAGACTTAGGATCTGACTACTTCATGAGAAATGTTTCAGTTACTGGGAGGCAAAAGAAAGAATGAATGAATACAGACATATTTTAATGTCTAAAGCCTGAATGATGAAGAAAATCAATCTTATAGACACATCCTCAGTTTTTTATAATTTATTTGGGAATAATTTACATACAAATTATTGGAAAGGTCTGACATAGGTAGGCTCCTCTGAGAACACTGAGCCTTGTCTAAGCAACCTGTGGAGTAATTTTCTAAACTGCCCTCAGTGTACCATCTTTTATTTCTTAGTTCTCTTCCTGCTAATTTCCACCAGTTTTACAAACTAATCTTGCTCTAAGGCACCGCATTTCTTATTCAGTTCTCATACCTGACTAGTTTCTCTTCCCATGGGATTTTTTTGAAGATTAAAAACTTGGCAAGAGTCTTAGTCTGGTATGATTTGGGGACCCACTATACTTATATACAGGCTTCTGAGTAGCTCGGCAGCCATTGGTAAAGTGGTATTCAAACAATTTCTAGTAACATAGTGGACTGGGGAGCAAAATCAATATTACTTTACAAGCAAAAATATGTGATAATTTTTTAAAATCTTTGTAAAGGTATTGATGCACTAGTCAGAAAGGAAAATGATTATTAGGTTAGTGAACTGATGTGGTGATATCTGGAATCCCAAAATAATAAGTTGTGTCCTATAGACACTTTTGTCTGAGGTTAATATGCTAAAGTAAGTGAAAGTGAACTTCAGGATTATTCAAGTTAAAAATCTATTATAATACAATCCTCATATAAATTGGGGAACTCAGAGATATTAGCATTATAAGAATGAATGAAAAATTCTCTCTGTACCACAAAGAATGCAAGGAAAAACATCTCATACATCTTACTTCATGGAACATTTCCCTTCATTGAGCTCCCTGACTGGAAAGATAATGGAACAACAGTCCTTTCTGGCTAGCACCAATATATCATGTCAACTCATTTCTAACATTGGTCTGTTGTGATCTTTTCTTCACTGTCAGTTAATTATGGGGAACACCCTACAAAGCCATGGTTATAAGCTGAGGAAAAGGGTCACCTCTTCATTATTTACTCATGTCTTTTGGCATGCTTGGTCCTGATTTTGAATGTACCATTTTTATTTTACAAAAGACAGCTATTGGATCCACTGGAACTTGTGACATAATAAATCTAGTAACAATCATTTTGTGATAGAAAACTGATATTGTATAAGCACTAGGTTATTACATTGTCCCGTGGTCACACAGAATTAGAAGAGGCCAGTGGCATGACAGGAGCTGCTTTGGAAGCTGAGAATTTTCTGCCAGTTAAGGAATGGCCTTGCTCCAGGTCCCGAGGGGTCTTCTATGAAACGCTCCTTTTGTAATTTGCCAGAGATTCCACACAGCACTCTATCAACCACAGACACCTGTCATATGTTATATGTGCTGGGTTATGTGGTCACAATGGCAGACCGACTTGCTCCTCAGCCTCGCCCTGCTTCGACATGCCTCTCATTCTCAGCCCATCTTGAAATAAGTAGTTTTCTGAGACTGGTAAGGGGATTAGAGAATTTACCTCTATGTAATACGCGCTGTCTGCAACATTCGTGGTGGCCTGCCATGCACTCTGCCTCTTTCTTAGAGGTAGTTAAGTGCGAGGTGCAGCAATTCACCCATAACTCAGAGGGCAAGCTACAGGCCAGTGGACTCCAAAAACCTTCACTCTAAGGCAGATCGACTCTTCCTGGGTTTTCACCTCTTATTCTCTGGGAAACATTGTCTAAACAGGGCCTCCAAGAATACTTGTCGCTTCCAACCAAATCTAAGTTTCAATTAGCAAAGTATCAATATATCAGATAAGTACAGTGTTCTGTAAAATATAAAACAATGATGGGTCCAGCAGACTAGTTGATGACAAAGAACAGGAGAATTACCATTGTCCTGGAGCAAGTCAGAGAGTGTATACTGTCATGTGAATGGATGTTTATGGCCCCTGTTGATGGAGGTGAAAGAGAATGCATGCACTAGGTCAGTATAGCAACACACCAAATGAGAGAGGTTATATAGGTCTAATCAAGTAAAGATACAATATCCAACAAGGCACGTTAAAATTATGGCAGTTCATTGTGATCTGCCCAAATCCATCATTTCTGGGAGATGGGATAGGATGAGGGGATTAAGGCCCTTAGGTGTTCTTTTAATATTTGATGATGACATTAATCTGTACAACTCTTCATAGGATGTGATTTCATAGATAATAGAATCCTCCTTGGAACCATCTATTATTAGACTCCTATGCAACCCTACAAGATTATGGGCCAGATAATCAGCACAGTTTTCCCTGTGACTACAGGAGATTAGAGTTTGCTTAAAAGCTATAGACAAGACCTACTGACTTTTCATAGTACACAGTACTTGTCTGTTGGCTTCTCTGACTCTAACACTTCTCTTTGCAAAAAATTTAGCATCATTTACAGAGGCTGGCCCTCACTAAAATCCCTGTAATTATCATTGCCCTCATGCAAATCAACTGCAACTGCTGCTCCTCTCAATACTTCAGCTCCTACCTGTCCTCTCTCTTAATTAAACATGAGTTAAAGCCTCAGTGATTTAACTGGCATTCTATGACAGTGTTTATCACTATTTTACCTACAATAACCAATCAAATTCGTTATCTAGATATAAAGCCCTATTCTGAGTGATTGTTGCCTGTGGTAGATCAATTAACAACTGTTAGTCTAATATGGAAACCACAGTCTGTTTTTTCCTGTATCCTTTTGGCCAAAATTTACCCCTTGGTAGCATTAACTGTAGCCATAGAATTTTATGGGACAGGAAGAAGACATGACATAGGTAAAGCAAAGAGTTGTGGGGTTTGCAAATATAGGTGGAGACCACATAGTGTTAGAACATTATATCAGGTATTGGAGTGAAAAAAATTACTGAGGACCCCAAGGATAGAAGGAGGCAAAAAATTCTGAGGTGGCCCATTAGCAGTTTCTGATACATATACCACCTCACATATTTTTAAAACTCAATGAATCACAATTAAGATAAATGAAAAGAAGCATGCATCTAGAAATATTAGAGAGAAAATGCAGGACATTGAGAACAAAGAGAAACTCTGAAAGAGAAACAGGGATAAAAACTGAGTATCATTAATGGAACAACAGTTAAATGGATAATTCATTTTCATGACAGCAGAGTTTGCCAGATGACAATGGAATACCATGTCCAATGATTTTAGAGAAAATAGATGGTCCAACTATAATTTTTGACATACAATTGGTGAATGGATAAAGAAACGTTGATATATCCATACAATGGAATACTATTCAGCAATTAAAGAACAAACTACTAATACTAACAAATTGGATGAATCTCAAAAACATGCTAAGTAAAAGAAGCCAAGCCCAAAAGGCTATATGTACTATACATTCTATTTCAGATGAAGTTCTAGAAAAGGCCAAACTACAGTGACATCAAACAGATTAGTGTTTGGAGTCAAGAGAGGGTGCAGGGATTGACAACAGGGGACCTGAAGGAACTTTTTGAGATGATAGAAATATTCAAAATCTGGATTATCATGGTAGTGATATGGCTACACATATTTGTCAAACTGTGTACTTTAAAAGTGTAATTTTATTGCATAGAAGCTTAATTCAACAAAGTTATTAAAAATATTCTTTCTACATTATCTTTATTGCTGTTTATTAATGTAACATTCTCCCTGTATAAGTTTTATCATTTATTTTCTTTTAAATATACTTACTTCCACTTCTGTAAAATTGAAAAGCAAGCAAATAAGACAACCTCCCTTATGGGAATTAAAAGTCTGGTAGTGACGATGGAGAAATATATAATTTAATAGTCCTCTACAGAATAGTAAAGGTACAGAGGACACAGTGCAAGATGGGATCAGGTAGAGGAAGTGCAAAATATACATGGAGTCTGTAGTATGCTAATTGATGTGTGAAGCCCTTATTTATCTTTTTTTTTTCTTAATGGAGTAGATGGGAAAAAAAATGGTGGTGGGTGAAACCTCCCCAAGGAGATACATCAGAGTGAGTCTTGAAATGTCATAAGCAAATAAAACAGGTGGGGATGGATTCTGTGGGCTGTTGGGGAAAGAATTCTAAATACATTAGTATACTACAATGTAAGCTATTTGAGAAAGCAGAATTAGTTAAGTCTGAAGCTTAAGAAAAATATGTGAGGAAAAGATAGGGAGAAAGATAGTACTGTTGTATAGAGGTCAGTTTAGGAAAGGCATTCATGCTTTTATTGTGCTCAACACTTTTTGGAAATAAAGTAAAATATGAAAATGTCCAAGGGAATGAGAGCCTCCAAAATAATGCATTCACAGATATGAGCATGAATGAATTAGATAAAGGTTTGGTCCGATGGGAGATATATGGAATACTGACTATAGTTACTAATAAGCAGCTGTCAATAATTATTTGTGGAGAAGTTATGGACTTGATTTTTGGTATCTCTTCAGTCAAAAGAACTTTGCCCTTCTGTGTTATAGCTTCATGGGTATATTTACTAAGTTTTTCCTGGGTATAAATGACAATTTTCAATAATGCATTCACTTCATCTATAAAATATATTTATTTCATAAATACTTAATAACAATAGTAAATAATAAATGAATTACCATTTCCCAACTTTTAAAACAATTTTATAGCAATATTTAAGAAATTGCAATAGTCAGGTATGAATGTTGTGCCATTATGATTAAGTAGCATTAAAAAAATTCTTGGACAGGTATTTTCCTGTCTATGTTAAGAAAAGGTTTTTACTTCTTTGCATCTTGACTTTTTAAATATTATTGGTAGTTTATACTCTAATTTAAACCTTGGCTTTTAATGTTTGAATTTTAATGTAGCTATATGTCAAATATCTAAAATGAAATTACTAGATGAAGTCCATTTTAACAGTAGTGTGGTTCCCAACCAACTCTTTAAGTGCACACTTTTTATATTCATAATATTACTAAGTTTATCATAATAAGTGTTTTTCCCCCAACTAAAGAGGGAAATTGTTAGCCCCATTAATTTTAAAAGTGTGTATAAGTTACATTTAAACAACCCAAAAATATCTGCTTCTGCTCTTCCAAGTGTGGACATTTACATTTTAAACAGATACTTATAATTAGATCAGTTGAAAGAAAAGTGATCTGACCTCATTGGAAAGCCTGACAATGTCACTTAAGAACTTCTACTTGGGAAAGAAAGGACTCACTTGCCATGGGCAAGGAAAGGAAAATGAAACATTTGCAATACTATGCTTACTTGGCTGTAAGCAAATGAACTAATTTTATGTGGTAAGTCATTGAGGAGAAATATATACATCCACAGTTAAATCTCTAAATGGGATCTAGGGATTTATTTTGAAAAGTTGGCATTAGGAAAATCTCATTTAATATTTTTAAGCTTGTCAAACAAAAATAATCAAAATTAGCCCTTGCCTAAGTGATTTCTGAGTTGAAACTGAGACAGAGGAATAATGAGAGAAATAAATAACCATGAGGTTATCTTAGGGAAATGTATATTTAATAAGTATAACTCTGTAGCACATTACAGAGTGCCTGACATGAAACACAGTCAATGTCTGTTGTATTAATTAGCAAACACTATTAGGGGAATAGAAATGTTACTATTCACAGTCATTTTCAGAGACTACATAATTACCCCTAGCATAATAGCTCTCTATTTAATTTTTACCCTTTGCTAGGGCCTGTGCTAAATATTATGTATATGCATTGCTTCTTTAATACTCAAAACTACCTTGTGAGGTAGATACTATTTTTTTATTCAGTTAGTTAAGAAAATTGAAGTTTAAAGATGTTATGTAACTAACCTGAGTTCACACGGTAACAGATTTTGCATCAGAATCAACCCTAACTGCTCAAAGCTATACTATGTGACATTTCTGCTGTATTGCCGCCTCTTTGGATGGAAAGCCCTCTCAGTTCGTTGTCTAATAGTGGACACTTTACTAGGCTTGGCAAGGATTCTGATCTATCACATACAATAAAGTTTGCCTTTGTCTAATTAAGTCTTCACTAGATAAATGCATAAGCTTTCTGTGAGGTTTCTTATCTTTGGAACTCTAAGCAGAGGCCAGCCATTTTACAGAGGACTGTAAAGGGTCAGCAGGTAAATACTTCAGACTTTGCAGGCTACCATAGTCTTTGTTGCAGCTATTCATCTTTACTGTTGTGGTGTGAAAACAGTCATAGATGATATGGAAATGAACTTGGCAGTGTTTCAATAATACTTTATTTATAAAAATAGGAGGCCCAAATTTAGTTCATATGGCATCATTTTCCAACTCTTCACTTAAAGCATGGTATAGTCTTGTTTTACCCTATATTGTAATAGACTAAAATACCATTTCAAATGGAATTTTCAAACCTAATTCCTGCTTCTCTTAACTTGATACAATAATATATGTATGAATAATCTGTTGACAGTTATTAGGTACTTTGAAAATATTATCATTGGATATACAACAAAAAGCTGTCTGCATTTTTAAAAATTCCACATATGGCTTGAGCAATTAAGTACATTAATATTTTTATTAGACTACTAAACTCTGAGGAACCAGAGACATCATTTTCTAGAGTCAACTCCTCCTAGAAATGGGGTTCATACATTCAAGACAAGCAGTAATGAGTGCTAGTTTTGTTTGTTTGTATTTTAATGGGAACTGGAGGATAAAACCAGTCTCAGAAGGCCTGCAGATATTAAATAAAAAGGAGGTAGAGGATCAAACACTGTATTTGCATGCCAGAAGCTCTAATTGCTATGAGATCCTTTCTGTCCTTCTAAAACTATATTCCCATATTGAAGATGTGAAACTTAAGGAAAAACAAAACATCTTTTCCGCTCATGGGAAGTGATTTTTCAAAATACAAGCAAATTTTAAACTGTGAGGAAGAATGTGTGGTAATGACAATTAGAAAATAATAAAAGCGTTAATTCTTTGGGTATCCCATTACCAATTCTACATTAATAAACTGTGTAATAAATGTTAACTGTGAAAGGTTTTCATTGAGAATATTAAGTAGAATGAATAAAAAAATATTTCCACTTTTATAACCGTATATATGCCAAATAAAAATATTATTTACTCTCATTTGCTAAAACTCAGGCTTCAACAGGGGCCAGAAGATGCCTAATTTTGACATAACCATCTATCAATGATTTATATATGGTAATGGGAAATGAATTTATCCTATATTTTATGAACCTTTTTACCTTATTTGGGGAGACTTTTAAGGTAAAAACAATTTCATGATTAGCAGTCTGTCCTTTGGTTTCCAATCTCTCTGACATTTTTAACACAATCTCCACACATATACACAAATAGAAAAAAAATTCCAATAGTAACAATCAACATAAAATACTTCAGAGGTACTTGTCCCTATGCCCTAGAATGAATTTATCAATTATTTGAAGAGTCCCTTGAGAAATTTTAGTTCAAGTATAAATTCAGTGGGAATTATAATCTGTGCCTTTCAGTAATACACCTAACAGGTCTTACTACAGAATGTCTTTGAGTAAAATACTCCATGTATTTGTTTAATGTCATAGTTTTACTCATAAAACAGTAATAAGCCTGCCAATTGAGCATTTAAACTGGTGAACTCAAGAAAGAGAAAAATTATCTAGTCAAAAATGGCATTTCACTACTAGCCAGATACTTGTTTAAAGATTCCCTTTTTTCTGGACCATTAGATACTGATCTTATCTCGCAAGAGAAGAAGAGAGCATTAAAAATCAGTGATATTTATATTCCAACTGCCTTTGAGGTTTCAGTATTCATCAGTTTCATAGAAAATAAAAGGAATAATTTCTTAATGTTGGCATGACTTGTGCAAATCATTCTGTGCTCATATACTACGCCCTTGTTTGGTTTAGTAATAACTGTACTCTCTCTCATATATATAGTCTTTCTTTACGTACATTATCTCATTCAATCCTGACAACTCTATGAGTAGATATATCTTTCTCATTTTATTGACGTAGAAACAGGGGTTTATACAGGTTATGTGATTTTCCCTATTTATTAAACATTTAATTTGTGCCAGGTGTTTTTCTAAGTACTTTACTTATTAATTCATTTTATGGTCACAGCAATCCTAGGGAATAGATACATACACACACACACACACACACACACACACACACACACACAGAGGAAAAAAAAAGCGCATTTTGCACAAAGATTTACCTGACAAGGTGCTGCTTTTGTTTCTAAGACTAATCAAATGATAATGCCTTCCCACCTTTGTGTTCCAATGTGAGGTAGAGAATAGTGTTCAATAATTCTTTTTTTAAAAGATGACAAATGAGTAGAAGAATGAATGAATGAATGTTGTCCTTCTATTTTACTTTCTATACATTCTAACAGAATGTGTTTTAAAATATTAACTTGGGAAAGCTGAATAGATATCTCAGTTTATTTGAGACATCCCTGTGTTTGACCATCAAAACTGAATGAAAGGTTCTCCAAATTATTATCAAATTAATCACAGTTATTTTTAAATGTTAAATGACTGGTGTGAGGACATATTCTTGTTCGGTTTGGTTTAATTAAGGCTTATTCCTCTATTACCATGATTAAAAATATGAGTTCAAGTGAGATGTGAGTTGTAAGGTCTACACTCAGATCTAGAACTGTGTACTGTGGATTACTGCAGCTAAAGGTAGGGACTTCTGTTCTCTTTGTCTTTGCTGGTGATGGGCCCATGCTTTTGTTTTGTTTTTAAGGGTATTCAAATTTTAATAAGATCCTGTATACACACATTGTTTTACTACTGAAAACAACACATAAACAATTTGTATTCAAATTCAAATTTTTGAAACCCAGAAAATCTAGTTAATTCTCCCAGACCTAATCTTGCTGTAGCCAAACCATCCAAGGTTTTCTTTATATTCCTTTTGCCTAAGTTACTTTGCTTCAAGTTCTTGATGCTAGATTTCATCTATTTTGAATTTTTGCAAATACTTTTTCAGCCTCTATGGAGAGGATCATGTGATTTTTGTCCTTTTTTTTGATGTGGTGATTGACGTTGATGGATTTTTGAATATTGTACCACTTTTGCATTCCTGGAATAAATCCCACTTGGTAATGATGTATGATCTTCCTGATGTATTTTTGAATTCAGCTTGCTAATATTTTGTTGAGTATTTTTGCATCTATGTTCATCAGGGATATTGGTCTGTAATTTTCTTTTTTTGTGGTGTCTTTGCCTGGTTTTGGTAGTAGAGTGATGCTGGCCTCATAGAATGAGTTTGGAAGTATTCCCTCTTCTTCTACTTTTTGGAAAACTTTAAGGAGGGTGGGTATTAGGGCTTCACTAAATGTTTGATAAAATTCAGTGGTGAAACCATCTAGGCCAGGAGTTTTGTTCTTAGGTAGTTTTTGGATTCACAGTTCAATTTTGTTGTTGGTAATTGATCTGTTCAGACTTACTTTTTCTTCCTGGGTCAGTCTCAGAAGGTTTGTATTTTTCTAGAAAGTTGTCCATTTCTTCTAGGTTTTCTAATTTATTAGTATAATTTTTCATAGTATTCTCTAATAATTCATTGTATTTCTGATTCTGTTTATGTGTGTACACTCTCTTTTTTTCTTTATAAGTTTGGTAGAGGTTTATCTATTTTGTTTATTTTCTCGAAGAACCAGCTCCTGGTTTCACTGATTCTTTCTATTGTTTTATACTTCTCAATTTTATTTATTTCTACTGATATTTACTATATCCCTCCTTCTACTGACTTTGGGCCTCATTTGTTCTTTTTCTAGTTTCATTACTTGTGAGTTTAGACTTTTTATTTGGGATTGTTTTTCTTTCTTGAGGTAAGCCTGTATTGCAGTATACTTCCCTCTTAGCATGGGCATCACTGTGTCCCACAGATACTGAGATGTTCATTTGTTCTTTTAATTTCTCTCCATATATTGCTTGATTTCTATTTTTATTTGGTCATTGATCCATTATTTAGGAGCATGTTGTTAAGCCTCCATGTGTTTGTGGGCTTTTTTGTTTTATTTTCATTATTTCTAGTTTCATACCTTTGTGGTCTGAGAAGCTGGTTGGTACAATTTCAATTTTTTTTAATTACCTTTTATGGCCTAGTATGTGTTCAATTGTGGAAAATGTTCCATGTGCACTTGAGAAGAATGTGTATCCTGCTGCTTTTGGGTGGAGTGTTCTGTATATGTCTGTTAGTGCCTTCTGTTCTAATGTGTTTTTCAGTGCTTCTATCTCTTTACCTATTTTCTGTCTGGTTGATCTGTCCTTTGGAGTTAGTGGTGTGTTGAAGTCTCCTAAAATGAATGCATTTCATTCTATTTTACCCTTTAATTCTGTTAGTATTTATTTCACATATTTAGTTGCTCCTATGTTGAGTGCCTAGATACTTATAATGGTTACATCCTCTTGTTGGACTGACCCTTTTATTGTTATGTAATGTCCTTCTTTGTCTCTTGTGATTTTCTTCATTTTGAAGTCTATTTTGTCTGATACAAGTACTGCAACACCTGCTTTTTTCTCCCTGTTATTTTCATGAAATATTCCATCCCTTCACTTTTAGTCTGTGTATGTCTTTGGGTTTGAAATGAGTCTCTTGTAGGCAGCAAATAGATGGGTCTTGTATTTTGATCCATTCTGTGACTCTATGTCTTTTGGTTGGTGCATTCAGACCATTTACATTTAGGGTGATTATCAGTAGATATTTATTTACTGACATTGCAAGCTTTAGAGTCATGGTTACCAAAGGTTCAAGGGCAGCTTCTTTACTATCTAACAGTCCAACTTGCTTATTACTCTATTTCAAACACAATCTAAATGATATTTTTTTCTACCTTCTTTTTCTTCATCCTCCACTCTTTATATATTAGGTGTTATATTCTGTACTCTCTCTGTATCCATTGACTGACTTTGTGGGAAGTTGATTTACTTCATTTGCTTAGTAAATAATTGGTCTACCTCCTTTACTGTTGTTCTATTTTCTCTGGTGACAGCTATTTAGCCTTACGAGCACTTCCATTTAGAGAAGTTCCCTTAAAATACACTGTAGAGATAGCTTGTGGGAGGTAAATTTCCTCAACTTTTGCTTATCTGGAATTGTTTAATCCCTTTTCCAAATTTTAATGATAATCTTGCCGAGTATTCTTGGTTGGAGGCCCTTCTGTTTCATTGCATTAAATATATCATGTCACTCCCCTCTGGCTTGTAAGGTGTCTGCTGAGAAGTCTGATGATAGCCTGATGATCTTTCCTATGTGTGTGATCGTTTTCTCACTCTGGCTGATTTTACTACTCTCTCCTTGTCCTTGATCCTTGCCATTGTGTTGGGAGATCTGTGCATCTCCACGACCTGAGAGACTGTTTCCTTCCCTGGTTGGGGAAATTTTCAGCAATTATTTCCTCAAAGACACTTTCTAACCTTTTTTTCTTTCTTCCTCTTCTGGTACCCCTCTAATGCAAATATTGTTCCATTTGGATTGGTTGCAGAGTTCTCTTATTATTCTTTCATTTCTAGAGAACCTTTTTTCTCTCCGTGCCTCAGCTTCTTTATATTCCTGTTCTCTAATTTCTATTTCATTTACCGACTCCTCTACCTCATCTAATCTGCTTTTAAACCCCTCCATTGTATGTTTCATTTCAGATACTGTGTTTTTCAAAGGTTTCTCTCTTTCTTGAAGTCCTCCATGAGATCTTGAATATCTTTCTGTATCTCCCCGAGCATGTTTATGGTTTTGATTTTGAAATCTTTATCAAGAGGATTGGTGATTTCCGTTTCACTTAGCCTTCTTTCTGGTGTTGGAGGGATTCTGGTTTGTACAAAAATTTTTTGCCATTTCACATTTGTAGTAATTGCTATGGGGTAATAACTTTGTATTGGTGGCACCCTCTAGTGCCCAGAAGCTCTACTTTCTGAAGCTGTCCAGCACCTGCTGCAATGTTGGGAGTTGCAGGCATGCAGAGCCAGCATCTACCAGGAGGAAAGAGCGCTTTCCTGCTTCTCAGCTGCTGTGCCTGCCTCCACTACCAGTGACACTGGGTCAAGTGTTCAGGGAGTAGCCTCTGCATTATGTCATTATAGCTGCCATAGGCAGGGCTGCCCTCTGGCTGGCCTGGCACAATGATGGTGACTGCAGGTGTGCAGACTGGTGGCTGCCAGGAGGAAGGAGCAGCAGGCTGAGTATCACAGTGAGGGGCCCCAGTGCTATGTTGCCAGCCATGGGAATGGAGCATCTGAAGCTCCTGAAAGTTCTCAACCTTCTGAGTTGAGTGTGTCTGGATGATTTTGTCCACCAGTTCTTTCTCCTGAGCAGCAAGCTCTGTGTAATTTCTGCCCCTTTAGCACCCCTCTCACTATTGGGAAGTGTTTCAAAGAACCTGCCTTTCTTTTGTCTTGGAGTGGCCAGTTGTGGGTACCTGTTCTTCACAAGTGCCTGGAATCTCAGTCTCTCTGAGTATTCTGCCTGCCTTTGCTTTCCAACCCCTCTAATCTGTGGAGCACCATGTACTGTGGGTTCGTGCTCCTGGAGCAATTCTCTAGGGCTGGGTTTTAGCAATCCTGGGCTTCTACTCCCTCCCTACTCCATTTCTCTTCCTCCTACCTGTGAGCTGGAGTGGAAAGGGGTCTGGGCCCCACCGAATTTGCTACTTTGCCCTTTTCTGTGAGGTCTTCTCTTTTCCCCAGATGTAGGCAGTCTGTTGCAGTCTTTGGTCACTCTTTCAGAATTCATTGTATTTGCTGTTTTTTCATGTCATATGTCATTTGGGGAGGAGGTTTCTGCCTCGCTTCTCATTCTGCCATCTTTTTCCTCTCCCCTCTATGTAATTATTTACATTGACATCTATTATATTGTTTATAGATATGTAATGATCCCAAGCTTGAGACAGACCTTATAGTAGGGGAGCTATGTTTTATTAGGTACAGCAAAACTGAGCCTGATCTTTCATCCAATTCTTTTCTATGCTTTCAGTCTTAAAAATTGAATCAGAAACACCATGTATTTTCCTAACACATTATACTAATAGCCTGCTTACCTTGTTTTTTATCTATGATCTATATAAGATAATTTTGAGTTGAGAACCTAATAAACATAAATTCAAATAGAATAAATTAATTTATCTAACTGTTTGTCTTTAAAACACTAGAGGGCACCATTTCCTTCTGTTAAAATATATTCTACTTCTGAATTGTACAGTAGAAATATAAAGTATTGCCATATAAAAATAATATCCTTTTTATTTTTTTATATTTGTGGGCTTGACTCCATATTTAACTCATTTAAATTTTGATCCCCAAAGTCACAGAGATCATTTTAAGTAACATTCATTTTATTCGTAGCTGAAATTAATTCTAACATGCCAGAAATGTCAGTGTCACTAAGGAAAGCTATCTTACTGAGGAGCCCAATGTTCTTCTAGCATCATGATAGTGAACAAAAACACGACTGTGTTTGACACTGCTTATGGCATTTGTTAAGAATAGCCTAAATTCCTGGGATTAGATTTTGGGGTTATTTGTCTTGAATGTGCTTTCCTAATCTCTATGTTCCAAATGAAACAGCACACTACCACAAGATTTAACCACTGTTTTAAACAGGAATACAAAGAGACTGGCCTAGAAGACAGGAATTGAGGTTTCAGTGAGGACCAGCTAACAGCAGTAGCTGCCAGTATTTATTTAGCACCCATTTATGTCAAACACTCACCTAAGCATTTTACTTACATTATTTCACTATTAACATATTCAGTCTTTTGGGCTGTAAATACTATTTTTATTCTCATTTTACATATAGAATGGATATAATAATACAAGAGTAGTAGATACTTCAACACAAATGGTATTTACATATTCTGGAAAGAAATGAAGATTTGATTTCATTCAGGATGGATGAGGAAGAATCAGAATGATTTTTGGAGGTTGGGCAACTGGATGTGCTTGGTATACTTGAAAATATTCACTGATTGATAAAGCATATTGTTATTCCATTTTTTATTACAGTTAGAAACTTGAAGAAATTAGATTATTCAGGGTGGTGTGCTATCTCAACTCTGTTTAGGTTGCAACCTTAGTCTAGACTATGAACCAGCCACATTCTCTGAATGCTTTTAGGTCGGGATGGAGAAAAATGCAAGGATAACCTAAAGCAGTGAAGTGTAACAGATTTGATGAGCTCCCAGGATGGCTGTGCAAAATTTGTAAGGGATGGAGAAATGCACCCGTCTGTGAGGAAACAAATGTGCAAACTGGCTTGAATAGAAGTAAATGCTGTATATATATGTAAGGCTCTTACTCTGCAGATGTCAACTCTTCCTTACCATTGTGGAAATCCTGTACCTTTTGGTGGTCAAAGAACTATAAGAATTCTTAGAGGATATTTGCCAAACTCTGGACTCCGACTTACAGATGGCAAATCCTATGGAGGTTCTCAATCTTCATCTGGGTAGGGTCTGAGACACCCAATCACTCACTTCTGTCTTCTCCTGAGTGCAAATATTCACAACATACACACATCCACACACACATAAACACATGTGCACACGTATATATACATACATACCCATACAGACACATATCACAGAATAAACAGCGGACATTTAAGAAGATTAAAAGAAACTGTTGTTTCTCTTAGAGGCATCTTGTAATAAAAAATATTTAGTCATCTATGGCCATTTTAAAATAAAATACTTATCTTTTGCTATAGACAGCAAACAAAAATCTACTGAGGCTAATTATGTTATTCTACACAGAGAATTCTTTACAAGTTCGGATTTGAGATAAGCCTGACTTTAGTATTTACACCACTTTCTTAACCACTCAGGAACATTCTTAATATAGTTTTTGAAGGGGTGGAAATTTTATATTCTGTGATAATGGCATAGTGGGTAATTTTTTTTAATCATATAACTCTTAAATTTTAACATTAACATGTTCAGTCTTTAATTTTTTTTTTACTTTGGCATTATTAATGTACAATTACATGAGGAACATTATGGTTACTAGACTTCCCCTATTATCAAGGCCCCACCACATACCCCACTACAATCACTGTCCATCAGCATAGTAAGATGCTATAGAATCACTACTTGTATTCTCTGTGTTATACTGCCTTCCCTGTATCTCCCCCACGATTACATTATGTGTGCTAATCCTAATATCCTTTTTTCCCCCTTATCCCTCCCTTCCCACCCATCTTTCCCAGTCCCTTTTCCTTTGGTAACTGTTAGTCCGTTCTTGGGTTCTGTAAGTCTGATGCTGTATGGTTCCTTCAGTTTTTTCTTTGTTCTTATACTCCACAGATGAGTGAAACCATTTGATACTTGTCTTTCTCCGCCTGGCTTATTTCACTGAGCATAATACCCTCTAGCTCCATCCATGTTGTTGCAAATGGTAGGATTTGTTTTCTTCTTATGGCTGAATAATATTCCATTGTGTATATGTACCACATCTTCTTTATCCATTCATCTACTGATGGACACTCAGGTTGCTTCCATTTCTTGGCTATTGTAAATAGTGCTGTGATAAACATACAGGTGCATATGTCTTTTTGAAACTCGGCTCCTGCATTCTTAGGGTAAATTCCTAGGAGTGAAATTCCTGGGTCAAATGGTATTTCTAGTTTGAGTTTTTTGAGGAACCTCCATACTGCTTTCCACAATGGTTGAACTAGCTTACATTCCCACCAGCAGTGTAGGAGGGTGCCCCTTTCTCCACATCCTTACCAACATTTGCTGTTGTTTATCTTTTGGATGGCCGCCACACTAACTGGTGTGAGGTGATATGTCATTGTGGTTATAATTTGGATGTCAACCCCTTTTCGGATATATCATTTATGAATATATTCTCCCATACTGTAGGATGTCTTTTTGTTCTACTGATGGTTTCCCCTGCTGTACAGAAGCTTTTTAGTTTGATATAGTCCCACTTGTTCATTTTTGCTTTTGTTTCCCTTGCTGGAGAGATATGTTAATGAAGAAGTTGCCTTTCTGTAGGTCCAAAAGATTTTTGCCTATGTTTTTTTCCAAGAGTTTTATGGTTTCATGACATACATTCAGGTATTTGATCCATTTTGAGTTTACTTTGTGTATGGGGTTAGACAATAATCCAGTTTCATTCTCTTACCTGGAGCTGTCCAGTTTTGCCAACACCAGCTGTTGAAGAGGCTGTCATTTCCCCATTGTATATCCATGGCTCCTTTATCATATACTAACTGACCATATATGCTTGGGTTTATATCTTGGCTGTCTAGTCTGTTCCATTGGTCTATGGGTCTGTTCTTGTGCCAGTACCAAATGGTCTTGATTACTATGGCTTTGTAGTAGAGCTTGAAGTCAGAGATCGTAATTCCCCCTGCTTTATTCTTCCTTCCCAGGATTGCTTTGGCTATTCGGGGCCTTTGTGGTTCCATATGAATTTTATAACTAATTGCTCTAGTTCACTGAAGAATGCTGTTTGTGTTTTGATAGGGATTGAATTGAATCTGTAGATTGTTTTAGGCAGGGTGGCCATTTTGACAATATTAATTCTTTCTATCCATGAGCATGGGATGTGTTCCCATTTATTGGTTTCTTCTTTAATTTCTCTCATGAGTGTCTTGTAGTTTTCAGAGTATAAGTCTTTTACTTCCTTGGTTAGCTTTATTCTTAGGTATTTTATTCTTTTTGATGCAATTGTGAATGGAATTGTTTTTCTGCTTTGTCTTTCTGCTAGTTCATCATTAGTGTATAGAAATGCAACAGATTTCTGAGTATTAATTTGTATCCTGCAACTTTACTGAATTCAGATATTAGATCTAGTAGTTTTGGAGTGGATGTTTTAGGGTTTTTAATGTACAATATCATGTCATTTGCAAACGGACAGTTTGACTCCTTCCTTACAAATCCGGATGCCTTTTATTTCTTTGTGTTTTCTGATTGCTATGGCTAGGACCTCTAGAACAATGTTGAATAAAAGTGGGAAGAGTGGGCATCCTTGTCTTGTTCCCAATCTTAAAGGAAAAGCTTTCAGCGTCTCACTGTTAAGTATAATGTTGGCTGTGGGTTTGTCATATATGACCTTTATCATGTTGAGGTACTTGCCCTCTATACCCATTTTGTTGAGAGTTTTTATCATGAATGGATGTTGAATTTTGTCAAATGCTTTTTCAGTATCTATGGAGATGATCATGTTCTTTTTGTCCTTCTTTTTGTTGACGTGGTGGATGATGTTAATGGATTTTTGAATGTTGTACCATTCTTGCATCCCTGGGATGAATCCCACATGATCATGATGGATGATCTTTTTAATGTATTTTTTAATTCAGTTTGCTAATATTTTGTTGAGTATTTTTGCATGTATGTTCTTCAGGGATATTGGTCTGTACTCTCCTTTTTTTGTCGTGTCTTTGCCTGGTTTTGGTATTACAGTGATATTGGCCTTGTACAATGAGTTTGGGACTATTCCCTCCTCTTCTACTTTTTGGAAAACTTTAAGGAGGATGGGTGTTAGGTCTTCAGTAAATGTTTCATTAAATTCAGCAGTGAAACCATCTGTTCCAGGAGTTTTGTTCTTAGGTAGTTTTTTGATTACCATTTCAATTTCATTGCTGGTAATTGGTGTGTTCAGGTTATCTGTTTTTTTCTGGGTCAGCCTTGGAAGGTTGTATTTTTCTAGAAAGTTGTCCATTTCTTCTAGGTTATCCAGTTTGTTACCATATAATTTTTCATAGTATTCTCCCATAATTCTTTCTGTGGTATTTCTGTGGTGCCCTTAGTGATTTTTCCTTTCTCATTTCTGATTCTGTTTATGTGTGTAGACTCTTTTTTTTTCTTGACAAGTCTGGCTAAGGGTTTATCTGTTTATTTTCTCAAAGAACCAGCTCCTGCTTTCAGTGATTCTTTCTATTGTTTTATTCTTCTCAATTTTATTTAATCTTGAATTGCCCAGGCTTTTTGGCTAATTTTTTTGAGCATCTGTGTCAATAAGATATGTATACATTTAGTGTTTGACAGGCAAAATGACATACTGACTATACTGAATTTTTCTCTGCACAAAGGAAATGGGAGAGCTGAGAAAAATTGACAAAACTGGTACACTTGGTACTATAACTAAAAGATTCCCAAGAAAATGTTGAAGATGCCACCTGCTTATTCTGTTTTTTTTTAATTTTCCTATTTTCTGTATTAGAGGATAATAATCAACTGAGTCAAAAACTTAAATAAAAAAAAGAGCCACAGCTTGAAAAAGATTACTCAGAGGGTAGAACGAAGAGTAAGAATGCAGAGACAAGAGTCCAGAGAGTGGAGTTATATTATTTGTATACAAAACAAGTCATGAAAAGAAAGAGGGTTTCCTTTCTTCTGAAGTTATTCCCACATTTTAATTCCAATCAAGGAACTCCCAATATTTGCTTGGCTGGATTTAGTAACTACTCTGGTATCTCCTTTCTACCCTCTATTTCCTGTTTTTGAATGGTGATGTCAATAGCTGTTAGCCTATGCCTCTGCACCCATAGTCTCTTGGGTATGTGGTGGCAGATAATTTGTCTCTGTAGTAACAAAAGTCCATCGGAAGATGAAAAAGTTTCCTAGGAGCTACTTAAAGGATTACATCCAAGATAATAATCAGCACTTGGATCTTTTTTACATGATGAAATTTTGGACTTTGTTGATGCTATATTTTGTGAGCTCACTTCTGTCTCCTTACTCCTGAGTGCAAATATTTTTTACAAGTTCAGATCTGAGATAAGCCTAATAGTAAATAACATGACTGTCTAATAACATGACTCTCTTGGGAACCTTGGGCTGAGGTAAATGTATTTTTCATGTGAGAGGGATGTGAGTCACAGGGGGGCAAAGTGTTGGACTGTGGAAAACAGATTTTAGCACACTTTTCCCTGATCCCCATATCCAGGTATTCACACACTTTTATAATATCCTGTATAAGGTGTTGGAAGGATCCCCTACTTGCTTCTAACCCAAAGAATGCAAAAGGAAATTTGAGATCTCTTCTATGATTACAGCGTGTTATGTGAGACTGAGCCTTGCTAGCTGACTTGTTCTTCTTATCCCACGTTGGCTTTGAAGAAGCCTTTCTCCATATGCGAGAGGGCCTTGTGGTGGGGAGGTATGGTTGCCTGTATGAGTGAGAAAGGCTTCCAACTGGGAGCCAGAAATAAGCTGTGGGTCTTGATTTCCCTGCTGCAAGAAAATGAACTTTATCAAGTGCAAAAGTGAATTTGGAGGTAGATATGTTGCAAGTAAATTCTTACTTACTGTCAGATGAAAACTGAGCCCTAGCTGAACTTTGATTACTGCCTTGCTGAGAACCCAGCTAAGACATGTTAGAACTCCTGATCCATAGAAACTGAGAGATAGTACTTGTGTGTTGTTTTAACGTCTTAAGTGGGTAGTAATTTGCTATGCAGAAGAAGAAAATTAATACATTTATATTGATTATTTTTAATATCTTTTTTCCTCTCGTGGTGAGTTTTCCCCCAGAAATTGAATGATGCTATCAAGGTACACTTACAAGCATTCAGATAGCACAGTTTCATGTGAGTCAATGAAAAGTTAAAGCTGTTTTCGTTGTGTTCATTTTCAGCCTATTTGGCAAGTTGTTTTGTTTGTTTTATCGTTGTCAGATTTATGAGGGTGGGAGTGGTTATTTTTTGTAGAAATGTACTCCAATACATTATTTTAGAAAAAAAAATACTGAGTGGGGGATACTAACAATAAAAAGAGCATAAGTAGGAAAATAAAACAAAATGAAATTGTTTTTGACCTTGATAATAGAGATACTGCTTAATTCACACATTGATCCACCAGTTATACAAACCATGAACAAAACTGTGCTAAATATTATACCTCTGTGTATTACCAACATAGTATGGTAATTATTTCCTTTTTTTTCCTGATACCCTTTGCTTTTGTTGCAAATTTTCTTCTTGTTTTGTTCCTAGAAAGGTAGAGTCCAATGGATTTTATTCATTCCCTCGGTGATTCCCATTTGGTCCAACACCAAATGCAGTGGTGTATTTTTTACCTATATATATATATATATATATATATAAAACAGCAACAATATTATACACAGTAGTAATAGTAGTTAGTATAAGTTCATTCAAGTTTCTGGACCTGATTCCAGTGTGTGTTAATATATGTGAAGTGGGGGGGGGGTCTTCCTACACATACTGACACCAAGCAATTCTCGAAAACCATGGTGTTGGAGAACTTAACTCAGTTCTGATGCTGTCTGTTCAGAGACAGCACCAGATTTCCAGGTTAAGGGCTCCTGTCAGACAAGACTGCCCTCCACCCCCAACTCCAGATGCCGGTTGCATGCCCTAGGCAGTTACTGGTACTTCTGACCTACTGGCTACAGATTGGAGGTTTTCACAACCTCCCCCTTAGTTTTGATTAATTTGGTAGAGCAGCTCACAGAACCCAGGAAAACACTTATATTTACCAGTTTAATAAGAATACCATAAAGGATACAAGTTAAGAGCTAGGTGATGAGAGACATAGGGCAAGATCCCTAATAAAGGAGCTTCTTACCTCGTGGAGCTGGGGGCCTGACTCCATGGCACATGGAGGTGTTCTGGTTCCTCAAACATAGAAGCTCTCTCCAACCAAGAAGCAGGATCGAACTGAGCAGAGCAGAGAAAGACAAGCTCTTCTCAGGGGTTCTTGTGAGGGTTTCATTGCATAGTCATAATTGACCAAATTATTGGCTATTGGCTGATTCAGCCTCCAGCCCCTGCCCTTGGGTGGCATCCAAAAGTCTCTCATTAACATGACAAAACACCTGTTCAAGACTCTGCAGTGTTTTCAGGAACTGTGGATGAAGACTGATATACATGGGAAATACATAGTTGGTCGTATGAATGACCAACTATGTATTTCTTATAACTCATTATATCACACCCTCTTTCTTGATATAGATGAAGGCCTCTTTTAACCTTTTAATCATTCTTCTATTCATTTTCTCTTAAGCAAACTGAAACCAAAACTACAGTAAATTCTTATTTCTTGGTTTTAAAAATTTGAAAATTAAATAAATAATTTCATTGAATTGAGGCTGTATAAGTAGACATACTAATCCTGTTTTTCACTTGTATCGCCTTATATTCCTTCATTATTGAAAAAGGAAATATTATATAAAATAAAAAAGAAGTGAAAGTTAATTATGAAATATAAATAGATAAGTAATTAAAAAGTACAGATAGATATGTAAAGCTTGGAATAACTATCACATCTTTTAGTTTTCTTCACTTGGCTGCAATCAGATCTTTTTAATAATAACTGCTCTAAAATCCTCATACTGAGTAGTTTTTTCAAACATCTTTAGTCAGATAAGCATCTACATCACTACATCAATTTCATTTTCATCTAAATTAAGAATACATTCTTGTGTTATTCTCCTTTGATTTTGGTCACTGTGTGAGCATGAGCTGATTTAAATGTCTCTTACATACAAGTTCAGAAATAGAGTGAATCATGGCAGGTCCAAATCCTCAAAAGAATGTCTAATAATGAATAACAATAAAAATCAAGAACAATTTAAGCAAAAACTGAAGGCCTACTCAAATCATAATTGTATCCCACTACAAAAAAATATATATTTCTGTATGAAAAAGAAAGTTCATAAAGAAATTCATGGTGATTATCACAGGATTATGGAATATAGTATTTGTTTTATTATTTTCTATAATGTCCTCTGTTGTCCTTACTTTCATAAAAAGTTAAATATATTTATAAAGATAAATAAATATTTATTTTAAAATAAAATGCAGTCATTGTAAAAGCATGTATAGAGCCCAGACCTTAGTTTCTAAATGCCAATTATCTATAAAAGGAGCCAGGGATCCCTGAAGAAATAGCTGATTCTTGGATTTGGGCAGGAAAAATAGCATATGAGCCTTGAGTATCTTACAGTTCCAGAAAGTAAGGAAGTTCTAAAAAAGGGGTGTTGGATGGGGTTCCTATCAAAAGGACAAAGAATTAGCCAGAAAAAACTGCCAATAATCAAAGTTGGAACAATGTGAGCAGCAAAGTAAATAGTGATCATATTTTAGTATAACCTAAAGAGTACAAAGAAAACCCATAAATCCCTACTAATATAAATAAATAAATGATTAAATAAATTTAAAATGTTGGAAGAATGGACAGACTTCCTCAGAGAAGACTTCCAAGTTACATACATATATAGTGCATTCATCCCCTCAATGGATAATCTGTCTATTTATGAGACAAAATTTGACAAACACAACATGAGGGAAATTATACAAAATACTTAGCCAGTACTCTTCCAAAGTGGGAAGGTAATAACAAATAAGCAAAGGCTGAGAAATTTTCAGTCTCTGGAGGATGCTCACTAGACATGACATGAAAAGTCAGTGTGAGGGTCTAGGCTTATCCTGGAAAAGGAAGAGGACGTTAATGAACTGGTATGTTAGTTTGCTCTTACTGCTGTATCAAATTACCACAAATTTAGCTTCTTAAAGCAGCACACATTTATTATCTTGGAGTTCAGATGTTTAGTAATCTGAAATGAGTCTTCTAGGCTCACATCAAGGGGTTGTCAGATAGGCGTTTCTTCTGGAGGCTCTAGGGGAGAATTGTATTGGTGATGCTTCAATACCAATTTTATTTTCTGTATATTATTTGTATCATGAAAGGCACTGTTATATAGGTCCACTGATGTACAGCAAACTGAAATACAGTTCTTTGTGACAGTTGACTGAGGAGGAAAAAACTTGGTCCTGCTTTCAAAAGAGCTCTACACTGTACACTCTGTTGCTGAACAGAACTACTTCTGTACAGCGATATCACTGATAGCAGGATCATTGTGGTCTCCTTCTGGGACAGCTCAGAATCAGATCTGTATTGATTCTTGGGCTGTTGCTGTCAATTTGGATGAATGAACAGAACATAAAAAGAACATGATTTGAAGAGTGGAAGAACATAATTTGAAGAGTGGTTTAAGGGCAACAGGAGAAGAAGTAGGTGAGTGGACCTCACAGAATGGGCACAGAGTGGGAGGATGACAATTGTGTCCCATCCACTAAATGCATCCACTAAATGTGTTAATGCATCCACTAAAAGGAAGGCTCTCAGATATAAAGTGGATAAAATGATAGGTCCATCCGCCACTTTCCCCAGCCACCCAGTTACTGTTCAGTAACCCCAAATGAAAGTGGCCACGTTTGCAAAGATGGTGACTGTGCATGATTTCAATTACATGAACTTCTCTCACCAAGAATGGCCTGGGTACTGTTACTAATACAAGCCACATCTAGCACCAGCAGAGATCAATATTGACCTACTGATATGGTGTCATTTACTGTGGGGACCAGCCAGGACCTGAGACAAGTTGTTAATAATGGATTCTTTCATCATGGAAGAACAACTTACTGGAATAACAACAATTCTGGATGTGGATTCTTGAATGCAAGGAACAGTTATAGTGCCATTTACAGGATAACCCCATGAAAGGAGTTGGTTCTATCTTACAGGATACAGTATGTGATTTGCATCAGCAATCAATATACAGCAATGTCTTTCCCATCAGCCAGAATACATGGGAAGACATTGGTCTGGAAATCAATCTGTGGGAGTGGGTGAGACTCCTCTCACCTATTACAGCTAGTTACTCTTGTAGAAGTTTTGCTTCCTGTCCCTCCAATTTTAAACCAAACTTGTTGGGAATCTTAGTTCCCAGTAGAAGAATGCTCCTATCCAGGAGCATGAATATCAGCCAGCTGCCTCCCCATTCTAGGAGCCCAGGCCTATGAGTCTCTTTTTTTTAGCTTGGAGATATCAACATCAGTCAGGTGACACCTGCTGCTCAGAGACTTGCATTTCAGCTCCATAAGACCCTCCTCTTAAATTTCTGAGTTATAAAACTTCCACATGCTTTTCCTTGTTCCTTGCATCTGAGCTCAGTTGCTTACTGCAGTTGTTACCTCTCTGATACCTAGTGTTCTATTTTTGCTTCTTCAATAACCTGATTAACAATTCTATTCCTAGTTAACAAGTCTTCATATTAAATTCTCTCTATTGCAATACCTGGTTGTTTCTGTTCACTGGCAGGACAGGCACCTGTTGATATACAGAGCAGTGACTCATTATAGAGAGTATATTGATAGTTGAAGCGTGTTATGCATAAGCAGACATACAATTTTAAACACTCTTTTGCTACTCACACCCATGAGTAATATTTGAGTGTATAATCACCTAAATATATCCTTCCACTACTTATCTCATCTTGGATTATAGAACATAAGAATTTCCCTCTTTGGAACTTACCAGATCAAGTTAGAATTGTAGTAAGAAATTACTGGAGTCAGGTTCTCTGGCGATTTATATATCAGCCTTGCTAAAGAAATAGATGTATTCCAAAATTAAAGAACACAGAGGTAACAATTTGGAAGTTTTGCACAGGATTCTGAACTAATATATTTTTCAAGGTCCAGTAATTACTATGACCTTGATTAATTTGGTCTCTGCCTATGAAAACTGAATTCACTCCAGTGTTCTTAATATGCTGCCAAAATCTCCATCAGGAACTGCAGTGGTTTAAAGCACAGATTATGGACCCACCTTCCTGAGTTCTTGATACTGTAATTTACTAGTTTGACCTTGAGAAGATTGCCTGATATCTCTGTGCCTTAGTTTTAAAATAGGGAAAATAATAGTATCACAGTGATATACCACAGTGATGAATAAATGAGTTACAATACACAAAACACTTAGAAAAGTGATCCTTAACAGAAAATGTTGTGAATTTCAGCAATAGAATGTAATGTAAGTTCGATGAGTTCAGGGACTTGGGGCCGTTTCTTTCACTACTCTTTGCCTAGCAAGTGAAATGACTCTCAGTTATTAATTATTAAGTGAATAAATGCATAAACAAAAATCAAATTGTGGAGACTTTAGAGGTTGAGTTGAGCCCTAGACATTGAAAATTCACCAAGAAAGTGGGCATTCTGGAAGAATGTCGCCTGCATTCCCCACATATCACACGTCCATACCAACCCAATATGAATAATATATTTTTTCTATTGAAACAATTTTAATATGTTTCACAAAATCATTTGTTCTTCCTTAGAATCATAACTGAAGTTCTGTTCCTTTAAATGAGACATTTCCTCTTGAGTATGAGAAACTCATTAAATTACTGTTCCAATCAAGCATTCCCTCAGTGTCCACGTCCAGATTTACTAATGTATTTCTCCTGGTATGACCTCAGATGAAACTGGGGCTGTCATAATTCTTAGCTGCAGGGAGGATTTGAAGGAAGTTAAATAAAATTTCTAAGCAATTACACAAGAAAAAATTAGGCAACCACTGTAGGTGGAACTTAACAGATCATATGACAATATATTGCATACTAACATGTATTCTCCTTAAAGAATAATGACCGCTTTATAAGAAAATACATGTTGCAGCTGTCTGAACCATTTTTCCCTGCTTCCCAAGGTTGATTCAATGGACAGGTTTGTAGCCATAATAATCCTCTTTATTGTATAAATTCTAACTTGATTTAACTATCAAAGAATTGTATGACTTAATACAAATTTACTGCGTAAACCAATTCCTTTTAGTTTACAAGAAATACTACACTACTACATAGTGTTAAAAACTCTTCTATTGCTGGCATTGCATAGTTTTGGGATTTGAGTATATTTCAGATAAAGTAGAAATAGTAGTGTAAGGAAACACCTTTTTTTGAAGAAGGAAATAAATCAGTCCTTAGAATGATCTATTAGACCATAGGGAACAAAAATTAGCTAATGAATGATTAGGTAAAAATTACCTTTAAAAATATATATATGCACAAATCAATGGGCTTTAAGAGCTTGCTAGATAAATGTAATTAAATGCATAACTTGCAGCATAAGACCTAGGTTTAGGTTTTCCAGTATTTGTCATATCATGGGCCAATATTGAAGTTAGGAAAACAAGAATTGAGAAAGTTTTAAAGACAAAGGCGGAATATATTACTAGCAAAAATGGCATATAAATAACAACCATAATAAAGATTCATGCTTTGATCAGTTTAAAGTAATTGTATTTTAAAAGATAAAATAATAAATGTATGCCCAAGTTTTGCTACATAGTTCTTAATTCATTCTTTGTTCCTTAAAAATGATCATTTTCCTTCTGCAGATGATAACAATAAAAAAAATATCCTGAAAATAGTTTACCACATCATGGGCCTTAGAGAAAACATTACACTGGCTTCTCTGAAATAATAATGTTCACCCTTCCCAGAATTCAGTATACACTGGGGAGATTTCTCCCATTCGCATTTTCCTACTCCTCTCATCAACCCATTTCCTCCTCATTTTATACCCCGAAGACTATGCAGAGATACTGTATCAAAGAATCACACACCACTTGTAACTTCACTGTTAATTACAGAATTTGAACCCAAGGAAGGCTTAAATCATTTCTTTTTGACATAAGTCTCTATCTGATGAGATTTATTTTCAAAAAAATAATTTTCACCTCTTCTTTTTCTTTTAAGTAGAAAGTAAAGGACAATACAAAAGAAAAGAAAATGCAGAGATGAATAGATAATCTGTTATTTCAAACTGATAAGTCCCTAAGGCTTTTAACTCATTAAATGATAACAAAGCACCAAGGAGAAGAAATTTACAAAACACTTCAAGAATTAGAAGGTGTTGATGATATCTGCAGTTGGGGAATTTCCTTTGAAAGAGCAAGAAGTACAACAGATATTAAGATTAAAGCTTCAAAACTATTACATGTTTACTTTATCAAATAGCATCACAGCCTATTCTTTTTCAATATAGTCTTTTTATTCAGGAAATATTTGTACTTTTCTCATAAAATGACCTCATTACCCATTGTAGTCAAACTGCTGGGGGCACATTTATTTTCACAGGAAGAAAGAATAGGGGTCAGCAAACTTTCCATAAAGACCAGGTAATAGAGTGAGCCCTGTGGTCTCTCAGCTACTCAGCTCTGCCACTATAGTGTAAAAGCAGCCGTAGGCAATTCGTAAACAAATGGGTGTAGTGAAGTTCTACTAAAATTTTGTTTACAAAAACGAGGAATGAACTGGGGTTTGCCCACAGTCATAGGTTGCCAACCTCTGTGATGGATACTTTCCTGAAACGTCCCATATTTACAACTGCTAACTTTTCAGGAGTGATTTAAAGTTGAATTTTAAAATGAATTAAAATGTTTGTTCTCATCTATAAGAACCCTTCAATTTAAAATATTTTATATGCGAATGTCTGTATCTTCATGAAACATTACTATTTTTCCTTTTCTAGGCATCATCGTATTTACAATATCGTTATGTTGCATTAATATTAATTTTTGCCTTAGGTTAACAACAGAAAGTCTTTCTGGATAGAAATATAAAAGATAATGTGATTTAGAAAATGCTAGATCCAGATGAAATTGAAGAAATCATTGTAACTCATATTTCTCAA
This sequence comes from Smutsia gigantea, assembly GCA_032199065.1. Taxonomy (NCBI): domain Eukaryota; kingdom Metazoa; phylum Chordata; class Mammalia; order Pholidota; family Manidae; genus Smutsia; species Smutsia gigantea. The sequence goes on from JAVSCE010011231.1 coordinate 31,904, forward strand.
TTTAGAGATAAAAAAAGGAGTCTTATAGTTGTAAATAAGTTGATGTCACTCGAGTTTTGATGTTGGATTTGACTTATAAGTGTTTCTTATAGCACTTTCCTTTGTTTCTATGAAATGATCTACTTTTTTAAAAAAGGGTATTTCTTGTTCTCAACTGTCTTACCTTAGAAATATGTGATTTTATGGTCATTATTTGTACTTAAACATACATTTTATTCTTCAAAAATTAAAAATATTCTTTAAAATACATAAAAGAAATTAAATGTATTTAAAAGAATTTAAATAAAGATTTTTTAAATATCAAATACACTTTGAAATATACTGTGGCACATCACAAAATGAGTCACAGTGGCATCTAACTTACAGTAGCGTCAGCACTCACTGCAGGAGCTAACAAGAAGTGCCAAACTATGTAGCCCATAACCCCAGATTTGGAGCCTGGACCTCATGCTCTCGGTGATTCTGCCTGGGTAACTACATCAACCTTCTTACCCTTTCAAGCAGAGTTAGAGCCAAAGGAGTCAAGGTGGCAGTGGTCGTAATTCTTTTCAGCTGATCTCTCCCATCTTATCAGTGGCAAATGGTGGGATTCCACAGGGCAGAAGTGAGACAGGGACCATGGGTGTACTCAGAGTAGGGTGAGGGCCTCTGGAAAAAGCAGGGTGGGATATTTACAGTCAGCAATATAACAATGGGCAAAGAAGTCCCTTTTGAAACTCTGTGTTAAGCATTATGCAAAGTCAAGGTCACACTAATCCTCTAGGATCAAGATACCAGACTAAGAATATAGACATCTTCAGTAAGGTCAGTTAAAAGTCAGGGGGCCAGGAGCAACTTGACCTAGAATGATTGAGTGGTTTTACAAATAGGGAAGGGTGTCACAGCATAACCCATGACTTTACTGTAAACAACCCAAGCAAGCAGAGAACAACCCAGCCCACCTTGAGGGCAGGGCAAGTGGTACAAGTCCACACCCCTAAGCCTTTTTTTCATGTTCTGGAAAAATTCTCATTTGCCTATAAAAACCCCTAGACAACGCACTACCCTGGGACTCCCTTGTCCCCTCCTGGCATGAGCCGGGAGCTCTGTCCTTCCACTTTGTCTCTAAATAAAAGCCTGTACCTTGCTCTCCTACCTTGACTGTTTATGAAGCTCATTCTTCAGCTTCGTGAGCAAGAACCCCAGCATCAGAAGTACAGAAGAAGCTGTGGTTTATATAAATAAGCACGAGCAAATCAGATTTTACAGATAGTGGGATTTAAAGCCTCCAGCTGAAGAGACAAATGGACACACAAGGCCAGGGAGCTTCCTTAGCAAGAAAAGGATAGAAGGATGAATATACCAGCCCCTCTAATTGGAATTTGCATCTTTTTGGAAAATCCCTAGTGGAAATGAGACCGTGCAGGTGGGCATCAGCTGACAGGCTAATACACAATGCGAGCCGAGTCTGGACCCAGCACTGTGCGAGGCGTCTGAGAAACACCCTCCTGCACAGAACCTGGCAGGGATAAATATTTCATATCATATTAAAAACAAAGTCCTTGTTCAATTATAAAGAAAGTAATTTGACTACTGACTTTGTCAAACACTTTCTTTGTCATCTAATAGGGGACTTTCTCTTTGGATCAGTTCCATTCACAGACTGCCAGTCATTGAGTCATGCTTTTGTTCTTGGAACCTACGTTGGCAAGGAGATAATATCACCTAATACCTTGTTGGACTTTGTTTGCTAGTGCTTTATTCAATACAATTTATATCTATGTTCATAAGTTAAACTGGTTTATATTTCTTATTTTGTGCTATTGTTAGGTATTAGAATCATCTTCCTGAACTAGCTAAGCTCATGATATTAATTTGGGAACTTTATTTTTAAATCATAAAGTATAATTCATCTGTTACTGGATAAAGCCATCCAGATAATTTCCAAATAATTTATATATTATTTTTACTACTATAAATTATCCCTTATTGTGTTTATTTGATTATTGTTGGTTCATGAAGATGCTATTAGTTTTTGAAGATTGAGATAACATTTTATACTGTTTTTTACTGAAAACTCTAATTACCTTTTTTTTTTGGTAAGAATAGAACAATAGAGACTGCTTATTGTCTTATTAATATCAGGTTTTTAGTTTTTAGTCTTTCTAAAGATCTTTAGTCTTTCTAGCTATTGCTTCCAAACAATTCCATTTTTCTTTGTGAAAATGTTTTTATGTAAAACAATTGCTTTTATAGGCTGCCTGTGCTATTGTCCTGCTAGTATTTTCCTTAATTTCCTGGTTAACTATATGAATTTTCTATATCTTACATATTTTTATTGTTTGGCTTTAATCTCTAGGTAGCTTCCTTAAAAAGAATGCATGTGATATAAACTGTCTGGGCCTTCACATTTCTGAAGATAAAATTATTTGTCTCTTATACTTGTTTTAGTTTTAGTTTTCTCCCCTCTGTTAGTGTTTGCTTCTTTATCACTGAAGGTCTAATCCCCACTCCCTTTGAACCTATACTGACCTTAGTGACTTGCATGAGTAAAAGATACTGAAGATACATGATGGAATTTCATAGGCTACATTACGAGAAAGCTTACAGCTTTTACCCAGGCTTCTTAGATCACTAAACCACCAGCCACCATGTAAGAAAACAAGCTATCCTGAGACTGTTGTGAGAGAGTAGACACGTATGTATGTACTCCAGAAGGTGCTACAGCAAGCAATAGCTTTCTAGCAATCCCCAGCCTGTTCAGTCAGTACTAGATAGATAATGTCAGTCAGTACTGGCTAGAGTTGAGGAATTGTCCAATCAAGCCCTGACCAAATTCTTGACACCAAGAATTTTAATGAACAATGAAAATGAAAGTTTACGAAAGTCACTAGATTTGGAAGTGGTTTGTTATGCAGCAGAAAATACAGCACAGTTTCCTGCTTTGGGGTAAGCATTCCTTCTGCCATTTATCTTGTTACATAGACTCCTTTATCTTCTCAGGGCAAATTCTAATCTTGTCAAGTAAGCTACTATCACTTTCTTAATCTTGTATCTGATCATGGTTTTAAGATTTTAATACATATTCTATGACCACTCAGCATTTTCAATTCCTGTTAGCTTATTCTACTTATTTTTAAAATATTATATGTCTTTTATATTCATTGTGTCTATAATTCATCTGCCTAACCCTGTTCGTCAATAACCAATGTAAGAACAAAGAATTTCCATGTTATGTTTATTCCCCCGAGTCTAGAATGGTGCCTAGATAATAATACTCAATGAATATTTGTTTAATAAATGTGTCAAAGTAAAAATTCAAGTAAAAGCAGATGATAAAAGATAAAGATTAAAAAGTGCCCACCGAATTCAGTAACTAGAATATCTTTGGCGACATCCGAAGAAGGAGGTCTGTGTCAATGAAGCTTTAACCATTCCTCCGTAGGTGAACAATGATGACGTAGAGACAAGGAATTCTCTAACCCACTTAAAAAGCTGGGCCCCCAAGCGAAGGAGAAAAATAAAGCAGTAGCTAAAGGGACATATAAGAAATAGAGGGATTTATTTTAAGAAAGAACAATCCTGGACATATCTCTAAATCGAGGCAATAGAATCAATAGACAACCATTTGAAAATACACAGTGAATGGGTGTCACTGACAGATTTCCTGAGGAAGGAGGAAGCACAAGGGACAGCAGCACAAGGAAGACAAGAATCATCTTGAAACACAGTGGTCAAGAGAGGAGGGGTGACAGATAAGAAGGGATGAAAATCGCTCTGGTCATATGAGAATGACAGGCAAGTTGAAAAAGTCTCACCTGATGGGCTTTAGTCTCTTAGGTAGTAAGTATAGTCACCAGCTGAAAAAGACATGGGGACGAATGAGTAGTGACATTGAAGATGGCACTGATGATTTGAAGTGATTTTTTCATAAAATCAGGAAATAATCAGTATAAAATTCCAAATTATAATTCTGCCATATAAAACTCATTAACTGTGCTGCCTCTCCCTCCCTTCCTTCCTTCATCCTTTCCCTACACCTTCCTTCCTTCCTATATCCCTTCCTTCCCTCCTTTATTCCAAGTTGGGATATGAAATACAGAGTGAGAAAAATGAGGAGAGGAGATAAAATATGTTACATCAATATGTGATAGCTTCTGAATAGGCCAGGAATCCAACTGCTACATAGTATCGATTGTCACAGGATACCAGATACCCAGATACCCATTTTCATTTATTTTGTGTAAATTCCCTGACCCTGCCAGCCCCTCCTTCCCCTCCCCCCATCTAAAAATTTTATTTCCCAGACTTGTTGTTTCTATGGTTCTGAATTCATTCTGGCTTCTATCAAAAGATCCTTTCAGTAGAGAATTAGTGACATATGGGGTGTGATGGCATTCAAAGCTAAAAAAAGTATCCTGGGGTGGGGGAGGGGGAATACAACATATATGGTGCATGTGCAGGGTGGAGGGGTCGGGAGTGCCCGAGCAAAATTATAGGCAATTGCAGGTTCAATATAGGAGATAAAACATTTTACCAAAATGTTACACAAAGAAAAAAAACAGAAAATGGAGGTGAGAGAATTATGAAAGATGACATATGAGCAATACCTTCAGAATGAAAGGGTGAATGTTTACCAATTCAAAGAATTCATCAAATTACCAGGAATATGAGTGAAATGAAGGCCACGACCCAGGGGGCCACCCTGGAACCACAAACACCAGGACGGAAGGGCACGCGGGGGCTTCCAGTGAGGGACGCAGGCGGAGGAGTGCACAGAGCCCAAGAGCTAGAAAATTAATCAAGTAATGATTACTATACATCTTTCAATAGACTTCTATTCCATTATTTTTTCATTCCTATGCTTCTTTTTTGTCATTTTCTCTTATTTCTGGCATCTATCTATAGCAAGTTTATTTTCTTCTCTGAATAACTTCTTCTTCTAATGATTATACTTTGCCATCTTAGTAACCAATTCCTACTAGAACCAAACCCTCATTTTATTTTTCCACTCACTCTGCAGCCATCTTGCACAGCTGGCTTTATCATCGAGCTCCTGGCTGATCGCTCAGTCACCCTCCCACACAGCCAGCTGTTTACAATCAGTACAAGTCCCACAATTCATTTTTATTAAGTGCAGTTCAATTCTGAGTGGCTCGGTTTATTTTGGTTCAACTCATTCTGCCACACGATGGTGCCAGTTCTAATTCTAGCCTCTTCTTTTCCTTCTGTCTCCATCTCTGTCTCTGTCTCTCTGTGGATGAGAAAAGCATACATGAGAAATAGATTTGAAAATTGAATCAACCATTCATTTGTCCTTCCTTTGGAGAATAGATGTTTACAGTTGTGCACCCCTCTTGACTATTTCCAGTTTTCCATACATATCTTATCTAAGGCATTGGCACTCTTTTTCTTTGGCACTTTTAATATTTGTTACTTCCAGAAGTGTCCCATTTCTTTGATCTACTCAGTGAACGCTCCATGCTGACTTCTAGTGTTAGGTTTTTTGTTTTTACAAGGACAAGAACTTACATAATCGTAAGATTTGTCAATGCAATAAAAATTAAAGGGTGATTTTTGTTTTTAATTCAGTTTTTGTTGTCCATTATAACAAAAAATATGCTAAATAATTCCACTAAAGCTGCTGGATTATTCCTACTGTTGTGCTTGTCATCCCCCTTTTCAATGTGTCCATTTTTCTTTTTCTCCATGTCTTTGGCATATGTAAGACAATTTTATTTTACTCCTAATGTTCTAACTTGTATTTTTTTATTTTCTGTAATTGGAAGAATCTGTCCAATATCATTTTCAGTGAATGACTTAGGCCAGCATCTCTGTTTTTGAAAACTAAGAATCACCCCTCCCCTGTTTTCCCAGCATCAGTAAACTGTTCCCTTATTTGAACAATCATTAAAAGTTCATTTTAAGTTTCTAAATAATATTATATTTCCACTTTTGATGAGTTTTAAATTCTGAGATGTCTTTGGAAAGAGTATCTATATATTAATATGTAAATTTGCTACTTAGTCTGTTAAAAACAGTCTGAACAGTGGACATATGTTATGTACATTTTTATTTGACATAAACCAGGGAGGTGTTTGGAAGGATTATCAATAAATATTTACCAGGAAGCAATTGAACTTCAGGCATTGTTACTCCAGTGAATCTATAAAATGAAGTCTTTGTTGTATGTAGTAAAAGTTCTCCTGTTCCTCTTCCCTTGATAAGCAAACGGCATCACCATCAACTGAGTCACTCTTGCTGGAACTTAGGGTTCATCCTTGATTCCTCTCAAGGCTTCTAGTTCATCGGCTGTGAAATGCATGTGAAGTTCAGTAGCCTCTCACTAAGGACCTCTGCCAGTCTTGCTCTGGACAGCACCCTGGCAGCCTTGCTGGTCTCTCTGTTTCTCCTCTGGCCTCAACATGGTTCATTAGTAGTAGAATACTGTCCTAAAACTGAGATCAAATCATGTCATTTCTTCCCAATGGCTTCCATAGCAAACAGATTAAAAACCCAGTTCCTTACCATAACTTATAAGGTCCAGCAGGTTTTGGCCACCTCTGCCTTTATGACCTTGCTGCTTTCAGTTACCCCTCTTACTCGGCTCTCAGTGACTATCTTGCTATCTTTATTCATGAGCACCCTATACTTTCTCTCCTCTCACTCACTTGATGTTCCCATGCCTAATAAACATTTCTCAGAGGTGTTATGTTGAATATTTGTTTCTCCTCATTACGAATTTGTTTAAAAGTCATCTCTTTGAAGAGGCCTAGCTTAACCACTCAGGTCAAAGTTAGACACCTTCTCTGCAAATGTACTCTCTTTACTATGTTCATTTTCCTAGAGTAATTTTAGCTGTGTCAGGTATTTGAGCATCCATAAAACTAAGGTTTATTTGATGGGAATAGTCTCAGTTAGATTTCCACCATAATGCTTGTTGAATTTGCAGACGTAGCAGAGCACAGACTGTAGTTAAATGATTTTTCTACAGTGTATTTTGGGGACCTGGGATTAAGAGGATTTACCCAAAGTGGGAAGCACATATTAAGACAACTTTAACAGTTCTAACACTTTTATTCAATGAGATTCAATCCTATGTAACAGCCTTCTAAACCAGGCCTCTAAAAATATGAGACAAGAAGTCAAAATGTGAGCTGCTGATAAAATCATCTATTCACCTTTTCTGCTACTTTTATTTAACAGAGCCATCCTGCCGTACTAAAATAGCTCTGTTGTTTGTTCCTGCATATTTTGAAGTTTCCTGAGCAATAGCCATCATGGGAAAAATGGTTTATGATATTAAACATGAGGGAAAAGGATGAAAGTACAGAGTTTCATAAACTTAATACAGTAAAATAACAAGGGATACTTAATGAATAATAAGAGATTTCTATATCTCTGAGCCAAAGGAAAAAGTATACAATTAAATATAAGGAGAGGATAACATTTAACAAGAACTTAAAACACTTTATACTTGCCTTAGTCTGCTCAGGCTGCTATAACAAAAATACCATAGACCGGTGACTTAAACAACAGCACCTTTTTTCTCACAGTTCTGATGGCTGGAACTCTGAGGTCAGGGTGCTTTGCAAGGTTGGATTCTGGGGAGAGCCTTCTTCCTTGTTTGCAGATGGCTGTCTTCTCACTACATCCTCAGAGCAGAAAGGAAGAGAGAAAGCCACGCTCTGTCTTGTCTTTTCTTGTAAGGACACTATTCCTATCATGAGGATTCTACCCTCATGACCTAATCACCCTCAAAGGCCCATTTCCAAATACTGTTGCATTTGGGATTAGATTTCAACATGTGAATTTGTTGGGGAGGGGAGCATATAAAGTTTCAATCCATAGCAATACTTGCTACTTTGAAGAAATTTAAATCACTTAAACTCTCTGGGTCTTAGCTTTCTCATGAGTAAAATGGGAATAATAATGGTTTTTTATCTGATAATTTGAAGTGTCATAACAACAATAGAGACAGTAAGAGTTAGTTCTCTTACTATTCCTTAAAGGCAATATGATGAGTCATGTCCATCATAAGCCTTGTTATAAATTAATATCACTAATTAATATAAAATGACTACTTTAATATAAAAATTATGCTTTGGAAATTAAAATGAACATATCTCATTGGGGTCTAGTTCTTAGCATGATTAATTCTGGAGCTGTTAGTTCTAAAATTCAAAGTTTTACTACCTAGCTGCTAAATATAAATGAGAAAAATAAATTAAGGAGAACCAAACGGAAGACAAATCTAACTAAATGTTTATATTATTATTTCATTAAAGATTACCTAAAATAAAGTGCCATTTGAGATAGAAAGAACTTTTCTATTAAATGGTGGTGTTTTATTAAAGCTCACATTGTGGACTCAACTTTCCATAAAAATGCAATGTTTTTTTCAAAAAAAAGACACTCTCCAGAAAATATTAGATTGTAACATACTTTATGTGTGTGTGCAAATTGAATGAAGTGATATAAGCATATATATAAAGTATGTAGGATAAAAAAGTGCATCGTAAGCTCTCATAAATGGTAGCTGTCATTATTATTATGATTCTACAGCCTGTGATTATTCCATTATATGATCTTATCTCATTATGCCACTTTTGGTATCATCACTGAGAAAAATTAGAGATCTCTATGTAAAGTTTCCAAATCAAACTAGTAAAAACTGTGGATTTCATTTTTATATATACCACAAAAGTGTTTACATGCTTTGTTTCTTTCTTGTTTTGAGATTAAGTCAAATTTCTAATCAGTTTCAGTTAGTGAGAAATTCTTTTTTATTATTTTCCTGTGGTTATGACTTGACAGTAAAGACGAACCCTTTTTAGGGCATAAAGCTGAAAACTGATCTCCAGACCACATGCTCTGAGTGCCGTCTAGTGGCCATTCAGTCAATAACAGTCAAGGAACCTGTAATTTGCCACCTAGAAAATCGCTCTATTTTCAGTAGAAGCTCCTCCTCTTCCAATCAAGATATTGATCCTCAGAGAGGATAAGTAAATTTGTCTTCCACCACCATACTTGGAAAACTCAAATTAAAGCCAAATCTACTAGTAATATTTTGACAAATAAGAATTCTTATTAAAATATTTATTTATTTATATTTTCTTTAACTGAATGTTATTGTGTAGAAACCACAAAAATTCACATAATGAACATCACTTAGAGAAAACGTCAAATGTAACATAAGTATATTTTATTGGCAGATGTGAAGTTGTCACTTCCCCATCACTGCTTTTCTGTCTTGCTTTCTGCCTTCCTTCTGAACACACTTACTAAGCTTTTCTCATTGTTTTTGTGTACTTTTAGAAACATTTATCCTGATGATATTTTAACATTAAAAGTGCCTGACACTTAACAACTTAATAAATTTTTTTTTGGTATCATTAATATACAGTTATATGAGCAACATTGTGGTTACCAGATCTCCCCATTATCAAGTTCCCACCACATTCTCCATAACAGTCACTGTCCATCAACTTAATAAATATTTGATAAGTAAACTCCTAAATGAATGAGAGATTGTCCAATTTGAGGAGTGAATGTTTGAATCCAGTTATGACTGTGTCATCCATCTAGCATCTTAATTAGCAGTAGAATCTTCTAACTCATATTAAATTGTGTATTATATTATCTTTTTTTATAAATGACTAAATTTTTGTTTCATAGCTGATGGAAATGTATAAGCTATCATATCCTCATATGTTTTGCTATCTTGATATATTTTATAAATAAGTCCTTTTTCTTCATTGTTTTAGAATTATATATTAAAATATGATTTAACTACTTTTGATTCATATTATCAGGAAATTTTTTCTGTGCTCTGCATGGTGTTTTAGACTTACTGAAAAAAATAAAGTAAAATAAATGTTTTCACCTTCAGGAAATTTAATTTTCAAATGTGTTAACACAATAAAAATAATAAACATGTAGGGCAATTTTTTTAACATTTCATAACTAGATTGCTATTTTTCCAGAAACCTAGTTTTGATTTAAATATTCTTTGCTAAGCATAACTTGGCAAACAGGAAAAGAAAAGTAATAGGAAAATTTACTGTGACTGATAAATATGATTTTAAATAACCACATCAAAAATTACAATTTGTATTTCCTTTTCCTAAATGTATTCTTTCTCTAAATGTTTCCTTCATGAACAACTTTAATAGATCTTCGAAGGGTAAAATGATAATGAGAATATTAAGTGAAATACAATCTCAAACAGCACTTAGCACAATGCTGGATTTACACAATGTGAAATATATATTAGTTATTTTTGTTATTGTTGTAATATAACTTAGAAAAAAAATTAAATGTAAACAAAGGGGAAACTAAAAAACAGTATGTAAAAGCTATATGAAAACAATTTTCCATATATATATAATTTAACATATTTTTATTTTCTCTTGCTGATAGTCTCAGATTTGAAATTATAGAAACTATAATTTCATGCAGAGATATCAGCCTGCATGGTGAGCCTTGTTTTAGGAATCTACTACCTTATTTCAGTTGGCAGAAATAATTCTGCTCATATTAATAGCCAGGGACTAACCCTCTCTTTCTAGGCACATCTTAAAGGATGAGTTAATGCAGAAAAGAGGTATGAGACTATGGGAGGCTTATCTTGACAGCTGTGGTTTGTATAGCTTAATACAAATACATACAATTTGCCAGTGTTCATGCATAGTTCAGTTTTATAAATGCATCAAAACTTCAGTTCTAAACTGAATGACTCAATCAATTATTATTCACAACACTTTACTGAACAGTTTTTTAAAGCAATAGCAATTGTATATCCAGTCAACCTCCATTCATGTCTGAACTCAAGGAGAATAATTCATGCTGTAAATGACAAAGAGAAGCACTTATAATTTGCAACATAATGAACGAGGTATAGCCACTCACTCTGAACTGAAAGATATAGGAATTTCTAGCAAACTTGTTTTTTTTTTTTTTGGCTGTAAGTATTTTTAGCCAAAATATATCTAATCAAATTGAATTTGCAACTTACTACCACCTTGCTAGTATTTATTAAAACAAACCTCTTTGTGTCCTCTAGTTGATTTTCTAGGTATGCAATGGTCTCCACCTTACAATGGAATTACAATTTTTATCCTTAATAATGCATAGACGGCTACAGAAGGCTACTGCCAGTCCAGGCAACCGCATAGCTCTAAGAAAGACAGAGCCAAGTTACTTACCTCTGTGAGCATTCAGAATCGTTGATAAGATTCAATCTGTACAATCACTTATTCATTGGCTCAACTGTATTTTTGATGCTGCTTAGATCCACCTAAGAATCAGGTTGTTTTTTGTTAATGATGTTCTTGTACAGCTTTTAACAAAAGAGAATAATGATTATTTTATATAACAAAAGCCAAGAATGATACGCCTTTCTCAAATGCTTTCTCAAATATTCTACTAGAGCATAATAGATGTTCACGTATTCATCAAATAAACAGTGTAGAGTAATTTTTTCTACACTCAGCGTCCTAAGGGTGGTGGAAGGAATGTAGTAGTGGTATTATAATGAAGCCTTTCTGGTATCATTACATCTAAATCTCCATAGAAGGGACCTAAAATTATGAATTTTAGAGCTTTAATAAAAAGATAGATTATCTGACAACGGCTAATCCTTCCACAAAATTGAAGTTTCATCGTTATATTACTTACTTGAATCTTCACAATAATTCCATAAGGTAGGAAATAAGTAATATATGGAAACTAAAGCTTAGGAGAGCAAAGTGATTCCTCAAGGTTACTGTAACTTCAGAGGGAAAATCCCAGGGCAAAATACCTTTGAAACCAAAGTCAGTCAAAGGGAGAAAGGAAAGTGGGAGAAATCTGTTTATTACTTACAAGCAGGCATCCACTTCTGCTCACCCATGTCTCTCCCTGTCCTGGCTGGGAAGAACCCCAAAAAACCCTTGAGTCTAGGTGCACACTTGCTCTTCCCCGGACCCTCCTAAGCACCTATAGATGTGGAGATGGACTACTTCTCTCCACCCACTGGAAATACCTATTGATATGGAGATATGCTAAGGCCAGGCAAGAGATTCTGGAAGTACTGCAATTTTACCCACACATTGTCAACACTCTAACATAATCTTTCTGAACATTAATTTGTTCTAGATTCACTTCTTACTCATTTTATAAAATTTTCACAATTGACATGAAAAATGGTTAATCATTGAAGACCCTGAAATATTAAATTTTCTTTAAATTAATTTACCAAATTACACATTCTCTTTAAATAGCCTTTTTTTTCTGTATTAGCCTAAATCAAGTCAATAGCCTGCAAATTGAAAAGCTAGAGAATGGGTGTAATAAAGGGCAATATAAAAACAAGTTCTTTTGATACTTATAAAGAAAATGACTATAAGAAATGTACTTATAATCTAAGCAATTTGGAGGTTTTATTTTCTGACACTTGATTTGGTTTGGTTTGGCTTTGGTTCTACCAGCCATATTAGTGGTCAGAAAAATGGAGTTACATCTTAAGGGTAAGAAGACCATCATTTATAGACAGGAGTGTGCTCTCAGGATAAGAACCTAATGAGATGATTTTGATTAATCCAAGTGCAAATATGTCGAACATTATTTACTAATGGGCATTTTTATTAATTTAAAGATATAAAGTTACCATTTTATTCTAATTAGTGTGTTTGTACACACTTCCTGGCCTACAGGAAGCAGTCTTAAGCAAATGTACCGAGGGCCATGCAGAAATTGCACTGGGCTCATAAATGTGGCCTATCTACCTTGAAATGATAAATATAACCAGTTAGAATGAGATGTAGAGTTCTGTGGGTGGGTGTAGTGTGTGTAAAGAGAGAAGTTCATCAACTTTAGTGTGGTAAATGTTATCTCTAGATTCTCTGTATTTTGTTCTGCGTGAATCTGAGACAGGTCGCCTGAAAGACTGCCACTTTTGACTGTGTCTTTGTAAGTGATTACACTCACTCAGATCCAAAGCTTGCTATTTTTTTTTTACATCAACTAGAAGTGACCCCTGTTATCCACTATTCTTTATTTGAGTTATCATCACTAGTTTCATTTCAGGTAATTCTTATAGCAGCCATATTGTATATTTACACAGACTCACTATGTCCATCATCAATGTTGGCAGATGTGCCAGTTGGATGGCAAACTCTCTGAGGTAAGAAACTCTCTTCTATCACCTGAATGGTGGTTTGCTTATCCCAGACTGAAAGGAGTCCCTCCTTGTTTCCATTTAGAAGTAGCCATGTTCTGCTTGATTCTATAAGAAGTCTTTTTTTTCCTTTATTTTCTGCCATAATATAACAGGAACACTGAAAATTAAGTAAAATAAAATGGCAGATCTGAAACTAGTAAATTCCCTTTTATACATCATTACTGGAAACCATAGTTTGACCTACCTTCAAAGGCAAATGCACATGTATAAAATATACACAGATATATATCAACTTGTGACAGTCTTAAACCTCTAACTGTCAGGGAATCAGAACACACACACACACACACACACACACACACACACACACGAGAAATAAATGTATAGTATAGTTACATGGTGGAATAAAAAGTCAGGGTACCATAAATATATTAATATTTTAAATATAGATTTAAAAATAAGCTACCCAATTCCAATTCCATACACTGCTGATCTTCTTAAAGTCTGGGGAATTTATCTCATTCTGATTTACTTACTAATTCAGGTGTTCATGCGTCTTTTACAGCTCTGTTCATCATGTCAGCTGAATACAGTAAATCAAGGGCTTTGTATCTAACTGCAAAGAAATGCCTATTTCACATAAATCTCTTCTTTAGAAACAGAGAACAGATTCTTTAAAGTGCCTTGTTGGTTATTCATATGCAAAACAAAATATTTTGAATATCTTTAATGTGATATTAAATTCTGAAAAATATTATACAAGTTGTAACTACGGGTGTAATGCCCCTCAACAAATTTGAAATAAACCCCATTTTAATGCTGACAGTGTATTTAAAATTTTCAGCAAAGTAAGGCACAGCAGCAGCACACTATGAAGCTCATTTATCTTCTTTCCAGCTATTGAAACTTCCACCCAATTCTGCTTCTGAAAATAATATATGACAAACCCTCTTTTTTATCTAATTACAAATGGAAAATCCCACTCATTTTTTAGGTGTAAGAAAGCTTGGCCCTAAAGTGGCAGGTCTTAGAACATGGAGGAATTTATACCTTGCACCCCAGGTCTCTTTCCTGTCCACTGCCCCCTGGGGATCCTGCTCAAAACCAGACGGAAGGGGTGGCTGCTCTTTCCCAGGACCCAGGGAAGTTCTGCTCTTCCTCTCTGTACAGATCTTTTTTACTGATCCCACTTTCATCAAGAATGCCCCAGATATTCCCAGCCACAACCTCAGGAAGAATTGCATTGGTGGTTTAAAAAACAAAAGAGAAAAAGTTTAGTGGAAAGACCACATGGAAACATAAAGGGGGGAAAGAGAATGGAGAAAGAGAAAATAAGAATGATAAAAAGAGAAGGTAAGAAGTAGTTTAAGAAAAAAAAAGGGTAGAAAAAAGAAAATTTTTCAAAAGGCTGTCATATACTTCTGCACCATTTTCTCATGAGAATGAATCTATCTGTATTTTCCAATCTTTTATAATAATGTGAAATTTTACTTAGACAAGTCAAGATATACAATTTTGACAATTGAATTTTCTCTCTCAGCTTCTTTTTTTTTACTGCCACTCTACCTGTAACTATATAGCAAATAGCAGACTATTGATTTAGAAAAGAAAAAGGCTAGCCTTCTGCTTCCTGTGTGAACATGAAATTGTTACACTGCATTATCTCTGAACCCTCTTTACTAATGGTGAATCTCTTTTTCATTTGCTCCGGAACTGGGAACAAGACATACTATTATTATCTCTTCAATTTCACCTTCCTCTTCTTTCCTTTCTATGGAGAAAACATCTGTATGCCTTCGAGGGAGTTAAATAAGTTGAAACGGATCTCTTGCCTTCCAGCCTATTAAGTATTTTACTTTTTTTACCCTGCTCATTCTTCAGGATTGGAGATTTTGCGAGGCATCCTACATCAAATGCCATATCCATTCACTTAGTAACTATTTCATTTGTGTGTTTAGTCAGTGCACATTTATTGAGAATCTACTTAATACTGACATTGTGCTTATAGTAATTGGGATTTAAGAACTAAGGACAAATGTTTTTAGTTTTGGGAAAAGTAATTTAACATTTGACTCTGTGGTTCTCTTTCTTCAAGAGACTCTAAAATAGAAACACAAAAAAGCACTCTTATGCAGGCTTTCTAGAAGATAGTTCCAACTGTCTGTGTGGTATGTATGCTTAAAACTAAATCATGAAATAAAATATGTAACAAAATTCTAATTACAAGTTATCATTTAGAAATAAGAACTCTGAACATGAAATATTGTTTTTAAGCTTTAAACAAACACTGCATGGTCTTATGAACTATAGAAGCAGACATCAGGGAAAGGTGGAGGAGAGCAGTCAA
Source organism: Smutsia gigantea (assembly GCA_032199065.1). Lineage (NCBI taxonomy): Eukaryota > Metazoa > Chordata > Mammalia > Pholidota > Manidae > Smutsia > Smutsia gigantea. Next base: position 47,392 of record JAVSCE010011231.1, read on the forward strand.
TGTGAGTGTGGGAAGCAGCTCAGTGGGGGGTTTATAAGGTTATAGAGTTGAATACTAGATCCTTCTTGGGTTTCTGATCTTAGCACTCTTTGGTAAGGATAAATGTCTTACCAGCAATATCTCCCAAGTTATTTTGCCTTCCTGAAACTCTGAAAAATGAGGACTACTAATCCTATTAGGTTAAAGCCAATGGTGTGTTACATATTGAATAAATACTGTCTGTCTTTATAGACTGACAGCCTATAAAAGAAAAAATATGGGTTTTAGAGTCAGCCTGACTAGCCACTTAGTAATTGTGTCATCTGGGGCAAATTTACCCATTGTCTGAGTCTTAATTTCTTCATCAGTAAAGCATCTAGTACAGCATGTCATGTAGTAGATGTTGGATAAATCATTATAATAGGAAAAGGTTTATTTATTTAAAAAACACTTTACATGAGATTGAAGAATCTGTTTTTAGTTACCTAAAATTATAATATGACATCATATTTTAAAATCACCTTCCTTCTGCTTTTCAGTCACTTCTCAGTACTATATCCTTATTTTTATAGCCCCTTAGAATTTTTCATGAATTCTTTTTTGTTTTGAAAGCTTTCAATAATTCTGTAATTTCAGTTTCTATCTCTAATGTAGGAAAACATCATTGTTTAGTAAACTGTGAGTTAATTGAACTCAGGAATTATATCTTAAAAAAAAATTTTTTTGTACTTCAGTTGTCCAACATCATGTCTTCTTAATATTAAACACTTAAATGCTAAAGGATTCGATAAATGAATGAATATACAATAGTAAATTATTTAATAGGGGGGTGAAATACATAGTATCATTCTGAAGAAGTTGCATATAAACAGAAAGCCTTACCAAAGTGTTATGTTGAGGAAAAGGGATAATTCTCAAATGGTGGAATTTCAGGGATAATTGGAAGAAATGTTTTGGAGGGAAATCATTCAGAAACAAATGGCAGAAATAGTTTAGTACTGTCTTTGGGTTCAACTATAATTTTCCCTTAATTAGTGTCTAGTATTTAACTTATGCATGAATTAGAATATATTCTTCAGTTTCGTGAATTTGTTCATTCATTTCTACTCTTATAATCTTTCTTTAATGAATACATATGAAAAATGAAGCATTCACTACATACAAATACTCTTCCAGTTCTGGGTGAACAATAACACCTTTATGTTCTGATAATTTCATTGAGATATTTGGTGATATAACAGAGCATCACAGTCTCTGAGAAAACAGGCATGAAAGTAATACTTTGATAAGTAATTTGAGAAAAAGGAAATTAATTTTACATGGTCCCATAAGTCAAATATCAGATTTTTCTGGTTACTTATATACAGTATTAGTGTGATGCTTAGAGATAAGACTCAACATTGTAATGGATGGCAGTACTTCCCATATTAACTGATAGTCAATGCCATTCTAACTTCTTAGATAAACTCAGACATTGCACAAGCAAAGGGTATAAGTATGTGTCCAACAGAATTACTGAGTTAATTAGAAAGGGAAACAAATACCAATCTCTAGACATACTGAAATTAGGAGATTAATTAGGGCATATTCATACCATAGAGAGTAAATTTCATACTACTGAAATTTATATGCCTGAATTAGCACTAAATATATCTACGTGGAAAACTCTCAAAAATTCAGTGACTGATAAGAAAAAAAGCAGTAAACAGATAAAACATAATACCGTTGATGCAAATATTGAAATCACCCTAAACAATAGTGTATGAGTTTTGTTGCTTGTTTGTCTCCATATATTCCATTGGTTGTTTTAGTGTAAATAAACATGTAGAAAACATACAAAAATTCTATTGTCAAAAATTCATACCAACTTCATAGAATACATAGTTTTGAATGAGAAATCAATGGGTTTCTAGGAGATGGGGATGGCAGAGTGACCTTGTTTCAATAATTTACTGATTTTCAAAGAAAATAATGCATGCAACAAAATATTAATAATTGATTAATCTGAGTTTTCTTAAATGGGTTATATTATTCTATATACTGTTCAAATATATGTGATAACTCAGAAATGTATACAAAAAGTGAATAAAATGTAAAGAGGAAGAGATGAATGCAGAAAAATATTTTATTTATTTTTTGAGAAAGTGAGTAGCTAGAATAGCATAAGGTCAGCAGAGGTTTCATGTGTTGTGTTTCATGTTTATTCCCATAAGAATAAATAGGACAGTTGGGCATGTGTGGTAGCTGCATTTGCTGTAGTTTGAAAAGTGAATAATTGAAGAGGAATGCACCTGTATAAACACACCAAAGTTGCATTTTCCTAACTAGTGGCATACAGAAAATTAGTGCTCAAGAGAAATGCTCTGAAAAGTGTCCCTTGCCAGATCAGCATGAGAAATGCTATAAATAATGGAGTACTATATTAATGAATGTTTCACACTAGTATATAGCATTTAGGAATTTTGGAGATTAAAAACACTTACTAAAATACTGAAGACTGTGCAATAACGGTGCCCTTTAGCTTGGATTAAGCCAGTGAAGAAGAGTTTCATCATGTAGAACTATTCCAAGTTCTGTAGACACCAGATTCCTTCATACCTTTATTATTTTATACAAGTTATTCTTCTGCCTGCATTGTCCTTCTGATTTGTGAACAAGCAAAATTTGCCAGTGTTCATTGTTTAACCCACTTTTCCCCTTCTCTGTTTAGCCTTTCCTTTTTTTGTGTGCCAAACAATCATTTCTTTTCTGTCCTTCCATAATATTTTGTGCTCTATAAATAATTATTGCACAGTATTTTGTCTATGTTTTTCAGTCTCATGCTTTTTGACTTGCAACCCAGTCTATGTAGTACTGTTTTTATGCATTTTTCTTCTTGATGGCATAATACAGCCTTTCATACACTTCAGGTACCCATAAATGTTTTTGTATGAATTAGTATATGGCTTTGGATGTTTCTCAGTAAAAATGGTGGGTAAAGCATTTGGAAGAGAACTCATTACACAAGGAGAGTGTCTCCAGGGCAAGAAGAAGCCCACGGGAGGGATTTTAATCGCCTGTCTTTGAAGTAATTTATAAGGAAAGAGGAGTCAGTGAAGGAGATTAGAAGATAGAGGCCAAGAACAGTATAAGGGAGACTGCTATTATAAAAAACACTATTGAAAACGCTTCCAGAAGAAGAAAAAGTTAAAAATGTATACTCTACAGAGTAGTAGAAGAGAATACTGACCAGAGGATTATGACGATGAAGAGATTACTGATTATTTCATAGAGGATATTTTTGGAGACATACCGAAGATGAAAGCCAAATGGGTAAGCATTGAGAAATGAAACTGCAGGGGAAAGAGATAATGATGAATAGATGTAGATAAGGCAGGGATATTGAAAGTTCAGGTTGACAGACTGAGAAACTCATTCATAATCTATCTCAAACCAAATGGAGCTTTTTATCTGAAATTTTTTCGTGTTAGAAGTTTAAGTTTTAAAACCTAACAAAAGGAAATGATGCATCTCCTTAGCATTTTAAATTGTGTGAAAAGTAGTAAGTCAAAGGTGTACTTTTTAAATTCATAATTATGAATAATAATTGAAAAATTATTCATTGTCAGTAAATTGGCAACATTAAACATTTATGAACATTGAATTTCATTCTGAGTTCAACACTGAAACTCTGAATTCTGTTTTCCTATAACCAATTTTGAACGTACACCTTCAGCCCTACATGATTGATCTTATAGATGCCTCAAACATAACATTATTAAAAAAGAACACCTGATAATTTTCCCATCCACATCTGTCCTTCCTCCTCATAACACCACTGTGTACTCAGTGGTTCAAATTAAAAAACAGTAACTTGGGCAGGCAAAATATAGGAATTAACCAAAAAATAGGAAAAAATCGCAACAGACTCATTGAAGATAAGACATAAGGGTAACCAAAAGGGAACTTTAAAATGATTTTAACTAAAAATTCAATAATCTAAATGACAGGAAGAAGAATATTAGTAGAAAACAAGGATTTATTAAAGAAATACATTGACACTCCAGAACTGAACAATTTAATAACAAATAAATTCAGTGCATGAGTGACAAGAAATTAGAACATATGAAAAGAGAATTAAATGGAAGGTAGGACAAATAAAAGATTATGTATGAAAACAAGAAAAAAGGAAAGAAATGCAGAAATGAGTGTAAAATATACATGTATTTGGATCCCCAAAAGAGTAGACTTTAATGTCAAGAATTCATGGTATAATATTAAATAGCCATTAAAAGATTTGTTAAATAATGTATAACTAACCAACTAAGCAAGAAAACCAATGGAATAAAAATGCATCAGTTAAGCCAAAATAATGCAAAGAAAGAGAACAAAAGTAACAGAATAAATAAGATAAAAAGAATAATATGGCAAAGTTAAAACCGAGTAGAAAGTAAATATATTAAATATAGATAGAAAATATTGGAAAGAAGCAAAATGTTCACAATTGATTAAAAATAAATTTCCACATACATGCTGTTTACCATAGAATGTCTTAAACATAAAGACTACAGAAAGCTGAAATTGAAAGGATAGTTAAGGATCATACCATGCATACACCAGTCAAAGGAGTAGTGTTTCTTTCAGTAGTTGAATTTAGCCAAGAAGTGATAGTAGAGGTAGAAACAAATGCTTTGTAATGACCAAAGACTCAATCCAATAAAAATATTTAACAATTCATATTGTTTAATGCAGCTGATGATTAAGATCAAAATGTATATTGAGAAAAATGATAGATCTCAAAGAAGAAACCAATGCACCTCTATCCTGGGGTGATTTGATTTGTGTACCTCGATTTCAGTGTGATACAAAGCCATATAAAAGTTTTGATAAAAATATAATTGGATGGTGGGGTGATTCTGTATGTGTGTATACACGGTATAAGTTTGGGAAGGTGAATGCAGTCTCAGATTAAGAGGTCCTTGGTATAATACACTGTAATGAGGAGTTTCTACTTTTTCTATGGGCAATGAAGCTCTAGAAAGTATTTTCTTTCTTTTTGGTGGAGGCAGGGGTGCTCAATTTTCATTACCAGTAAAGCTACTGCTAGACAATTCCACATTTTCCTCATGTAACTTTATTCCTAGGATCGCTCCTAATTGAGCATATTTTGTCCATATTTTTATAAATATCAACCCTTAAAAATAATTAACAGTCTAAAGGGACACCTCCGACTTATGAACTATTTAATTGTATAAAATTAGTGTACTACTTTCAAATATTATTTCCCCGATTTCAATTTTCATAGAGTTTTTTCCAATTATTTCTAATAACCAGATACTTTTAAGTTGTAACATTAATGTATTTCTAATGTTTTCATTTCATAAGGTTTTGAACACTTAACCATGAAACAATAATGAAATTTCTGCCATATTAACTTTTGTGCCTAAAAAGGGGGATAGAAAGAAGAAAAAATGTAATGTTAGACAATTTAAGTTGTGTGAAGAATGGCATAGTCTTTAGGCAGTCCAAGATTTGGAAATCATGTTTGAGCTGAGGGGTCTTTTCCTTCAATATCAAGAAATGAAATTTCTGTGGTAAGAAGTTAGCCATTATTTTTATTTTACTAGTTGTATGTAAGCTCTCCTCCTCCTTGAGGCTGTCTTTTAACAGTGTAGACAAAATAAATTAAGTCTCTTCAGTTTAAAGCCATTAAAACATTTCAGTGCAGAAGGAAATGAGATGGGCCTTCATGAATTAACCTCAGTAATATCTGCTGGAACACTTTTCTAATGCCGGCTAAAGTGCATTCCTTTGTATTTCCACTTAAGTCATCTGCCAATCTTAATGCTTGTTCCTGAGGGAGGAAAACTTCCAGAGCTATTTTTCATTTAATTTGCAAGGACATCCTGTTTAGGTACTTATCAGAAGAACAGAAGAATTGATGCCAAATACCACAAACCCCAGTTTAGAAAACTTAATGGTTGGACTGAAGTCATAACCTGCATTTAAAATGAACTGTCGCTTACTTCTTTATATTTAGTAAATACTCAGAAAGTATGGCTGTTAGGCCTAAACCCCTTTCAAAAATAACACTTTGCTCTGTACGCATTAAGGGATTTCTGGGGAAAAAAGTTGTTAACCTTTCCCGGGATGGTGACTAAATATTTTAGTGTGCTGGAACCATGACCTTCTGTGTTTCAAGATCATTAAAAAAAAAAAAAATTCAAACACAACAGTTACTTCTTTTGGAAGAGAAAAAACCTAACCTTAAGGTTTTTTATCATATATGATGAATTACAGAAGAACAATCTGTAAAAAAGATAATTATCTTTTTTTCAGTATTCCACATTCTTTTGCATAGTAATTATTTAGTTTAACCCTGTTTTATTTTATAACTTAACTCAAAAAATACCCTACTTAGCTCTTGATATTACTGTCATAAAAGACCATACAGGACAAATGTAAATATATTTTGGTTTTGAAGAACTTATTTGAGTAACAAAAAACTCAGTAAAATGTCTTTTTTTCATTACAGTGGAGCAATAAATTATAACTTGATTATATAACTTTTTTTTAGTTTAACAACCCTTAACACACTATCCTTTTTTCTATATGCTATGCACTGAGATTTGTACTGACTTAGTTAATGGAAACCAAAGTTAAATAACATTTAAAAAACACACCTAATCAGACTGAGTAAACTTCACCACTCATTTTGGTTGGCACTGTATAAGCAAGACATTCAATTATTATTTTTTATTACACTCATTATGTAATTTGAGCATTGAGACACCCACAAGCCTTTACTAAACTTCTTTTAGTTGTATTTTACATGTAGGTTGAATATTTAGCTACTTAAGTGACATAATTTCCGTGGTTCTGGTTCAAGGTAAATGTTCCTACTAAATGTTATATTACTATTAACTTATTTCTTTGATTCCTAAAGTCTTAAAGACATCAGGGACCTTAAAAATCTTCCAAAGTACCAATCTTCAAAAACTTTTAATACAACCATACTACCTTTCTATGTTTAGAAAAGAAATTAAGATATATAAAAATCCGAAGCTACATAAATAGGTAAAATGGACTAAGTCGCGGCTCCTAACTCCTAGTCCAGGGACCTTTACTTGGCATACTTCTGGCAATTAAAATAGTAATAGTTTAATTTTGTTCCTTCGAGGGAAAATTGGTTCGACTGGACCAGACAGGTCAGGGTATGGTTTCTCTGATGAGGCTGGTTCACTAAAACCAAGGGAGAAGCATTAGAAATAAGTTCCCTTGAAATACCCAGTGAGCCCTTCTGACCAAGCACTTCTGTGCAGAAGCTAATCACAACTGTAAGAGAGGATAAATTGAAAGACTGTGTCTATTTCAAATGGATCAAAGGCCAAGAAAACTATAGGTGGCAGAATGCAAAAAAAGAATAATCTAGTGTCAGATTAGTGGGTTATTTCAGAGCTGGCAATTACTTGCTCACTGTCTCTAGTCTATTTCAAATGGACTACAAACCTGATATAGTAAAGATGTCCTATGTATTAAATATAGGGGTAGAGAATAGCCACACTGTACAATGGTTATACATTATAGAAATAGAAAACAGATTATTGGTTACAGTAGTTAAGGTAGGTGTGATGATTGGAGGGAAGTAGTTATGACTGTAAAGGGGCAGCCTGTGGGAATGTTTGTATTGATGGAAATGTTCTTTATCTTGAATTTATCAGTCTCAGTATACTAGTTGGGATAGTGCATTATAAACTTACAAATGTTACCATTGAGTAAGACTGCGTAAATGTATACAGAATCTCTCTGTATTATTTCATATGATTGCATGTGAATCTACAATTATTTCAGAAGAAAATTGTTTTAAAATTGTAGAAGTAGATAAATTCACAAGCTTAGTGGGGATATTAATATATAGTCTTTATTTTGGATAGATCAAGTGGACAAAAATCTGATAAAGTATAGATAATTTAATTATAAAACTGACAAAATGAAGATTAATAGTTAAATAAATTAATAATTAAAATATTAATCTTAATTATATAAATATATTTTTATCAATGTGTATCAAGTTTTCTACCTTGCAAAGAGTGAGCATATAGCTTTTACAAGTGCCTACATAACACTAGAAAATAAATATATTGTGACACACAAAAAGCTGTAATAAATCCACAAAGCAGCAATATCACTAACCAAATTTTCTATGTATTATAAAATTAGATATTAACAGAGTTAAATCAGTTAGAAATTTTAACATCTTCAAATAATTCTGGTAGAAAAGAGGAAATCAGGAGTATAATTAGACTACATAGAAAATAAATAAAACTATAAACAAGCATATATAATTATAAACATTTATACTGTATATGATACAAACAGGAAATAGACATATGAGATATAATGGAAAATAATTAGACATTTGTATAATATATTGAAATGCTTTCAGAATACTGTCATATATCTACTCATAGCTATAAATGCTCACAAATTAAGCAGGAGGCATTGAAAATATATAAACTAAATATTCATCCAGTAGGGATGCCAGAAAAGAGCAGCAAAGCATTTTTAATGGCAATAAAATAAAGATCAAATATTAATGAATCAAATAATGGAATCATAAATATCATAAATCCAATAACAGTTTCTTTACCAAAATAAATAAATAAAAGAGAGAAGAAAAAGTTGAAGGTCAAATTAGAAAAAAGGAAAAAGACATTTATATATAAGAAGCATATAATCATAGATTCTGAAAAAAAATAAAGTAATATTAGAACTCTAGTAGATTACTTGAAAATTCACCTTCATCACTGTTTTACAAGATAACAAATTACTAAAACTGAACCAAGGAAAGTCAAGAAACTTGAACTCTTTGTTAAACATAAAGAAATGTGATGAAGGCTCATATTACTACATTACTAGGAATCACTGTTAATTTTCCAATAAATAGGTAATTACCATACAAAAATTGTACTATTATTTTAACTTTTTATTTCTCTTGATGAATATTACATTAAGAAACTGATAAATGTTATACCACTAAAGTTAAAATATACATTTCTTGGATAGCTGAAATTATTATAGTACATTCACTAAATAAAAACAGTAATAAAATTCCCAACTACTCGGAATTTGATCTGTTATTTTGAGTTGTTAAAGAGAAAAGAAGAGAGAACAACAGTATATAAATGCTTTCCCATGCATTCTTTCTCCCATGTTATGAAATTCCAAAGGCTGTATTTCCAAGAGCAAAGCACACTGTTCACAGCCATTGGCAGTGGCATGCAGTCTTCTTGGTAATTACTAGTAAGACTGAATTTATCAGATAAAATGAAGTCAGATGCATCCAGCAGAGATTTGGAGCTTTGCACACATCTGGAAAACCCCCTGAGGGAGAGTTAGGAATATTTCAACAGTTTGATAATTCCACCGTCCACCTCTTGAAAAAGGCCATGTTAAAATGACCTTCTGCATTATCAATTGAAGGAAGCTTAAGTCTTACTTGGTAATCACCTTCCACTGATGTGTATGTTAACTCTCCTCTAAGAATTCAATGTTTATCATAATAAGGTGTCTGCGTTAGGTTTAGGTGTTTTGTTTTATCCGTGGATGCCCAATGGCTCCAACACCATTTGTTTCAAAGGCTATCTGTCCTCCACTTAATTGCTCTTTTATTTTTGTGAAAAATCAGTTGGGTATATTTGTGTGGGTGTTTCTGGATTCTCTCTTCTATCCTATTGATCTGTATGTCTGTCTCTCCACCAATACTACATATACTTGATTACTGGAGCTTTTTAATGTCTTAAAATTAAGTAAACACATTTCTCTCACTCCAGTCTTCATTTCAAAATTATTTTAACTGTTCTAGTTCATTTGAATTTCCAGTATGTTTAGAATAATCTTATACACAAAAAAGCCTGAGGCCATTTTGATAAGAATCATATTAATGTCATATTTATGTCAATTTGCAGGAGATTTAACATCTTTACTTTTCTGAGTCTTCCCCTCCATGGATCCAATATGCCTCTCCATTTGTTTTAGATCTCTGATTTTTTTTATCAGCATTCTTTAGTTTGAACATAAAAAAGCCTGTGCAGGTTTCATTAGATTTACATCTAAATATTTCATTTTTATGCACTTTAAATGATGTTGAATATTTAACTTCAGTGTATTCATAAATACAATTAACTTCTATATGTTTATCTTGTATCCTTGCTGAATCCACTTTCAATTCTAGTAGGTTATTCTGTTTTAACTTGAGATTTTTCTGCACAATCATATTATATGCAAATAGGAAGAATTTTATTTCTTCCACACCAGTATGCATACATTTTACTTCCTTTTGTCTTACCTTACTGGCTGGCATTCCCAGCAATAATTAACAGGAGTGGTGAGAGACCAGTCTTGCTTTTTGTTCAGTCTTGGGGGAACACATTCAGTCTTTCACCATTAAGTATAATGTTAGCGGTAGGTTTTGGTGGATGCTCTTTATCAAGTTGAAGAATTGCTTTTTTTCCCATTTTCTGAGAGCCCATTGATGTCATTTGGCATTTTTTTTGAAAATATGAATTTGATTTTCTTAGTAACTACAAGATATTTATACAATTTATCTCTTAGTGGGTGTGTTGTGGTTAGTCTGCTTTTTATGGATTGGTGCATTTCATCTGTGTTATCAAATTTATGTGGGTAGATTTGTCCATTGTTTTTCCTCATTATTCTGATTTCTTCACAGTTGGTGGTGACAACTCCTATTTCACTTCTGATACTGGTAATTTGCATTTCTGTTATTTTTTTGTCAGTTTTACTAGAGGTCTCCATTGATGTTTTCAAGAAACAGTATTTAGTTTCATCGATATTCTGTATTGTTTTCCTGATTTCAAAACCATTATTTTCTGTTCTTTATTATTTCCTTCCCTTTGCTTGCTTTGGGTTATTTTACTCTTCTGTTTCTAAGTTCTTGAGGTGGATGCCTAGATTATTAATTTAAGACTTTCCCTGTTTTCTAATATATGCATTTAATATATATACATTTCACCCTCAGCACTGCCTGTTGAGGTGGTTTTTGGGAGGATAAATGGAAAATATAAATCCCCAGTATAGTCCATCACACACACAGTGTTTAGTAAGTGTTAGTTGTTTTTACCTCTTCTTCTGATACCGTGTTTTTATGACCTGTATGTTGTAGATAATCATTTATACTGTTCATAATATCAGTTGTTCTATTTAATTGCTGGTCATCTATCTATATGTCTGACTGATGTGGTAAAACTCATCTTTTCAAACTGAGATTAATCATTTTTACCCCAAACTTACTTTTCTTCCTGCCTTGACCTATTTAGATTTATAGGGCAGCTATCATTCAATTGCAATGTGGAAGTTAGTTTACGTATCTCTTGTACTCACCCTCTACAAATCTTTTTTGTGACATTTCCTATTGATTCTAATTCCTAAATAGCTCTGAGATCTACTTTCTTTTCTCCATCCTTACCCCTACTTTTCATACTGCATGCTTTATTCATCTCCATTTCTGAGTAGTTTAACTGGATTCATTCTGGATGCAAGTTCCACTCTCCCCATCAATTCTTTCCTAAAAGGAGTAACCGATATCATTTCTGAAGATGATAACCTTTCTTCCTCCACTGCCTTGCTTTTCTCTCCAGTTTTATACTTGGCTCATTCTGACTTTACTCCCTCCATGTTCTAGACATTTTGAGGTACTTGATGATCCCTTTATGTGCCATGTGATCTTTCACAGGTCATTGTTTTGGCAAACATTGTTTACTTCCCATTTTTCTAATTGTAAATCTCCAGCTCATCCTTTTAGATTCAGTTCAAGTGTCTCTCTCTTTGCCTAAATAATGTTCACATCTGCTCTGCCCATTCTATGACTAGAGGCCTCAGGAAGAATTTGCCATTTATTTTCTTAAACCCTCTATATTTTACAGTCAACTATTATGTCATTTATCATTCTAGATTATAATTATTTGTATAATTTCCTTCTCCCACACTGTGACTTTTTGAGGACAGACTCTATCTTTTCCATCTTTATAACTTGTCTCACGTAGCATGAGAAAAATAGCAAGTGCTTAATAGAGTATGTTTATTGAATAAAGATGTAAAATATTCAAGTTACTTTTTGTCTTGACAAAAACCATGGGATAAACATTTTTAAATTTGTCTATATTGATCTCACTTGTTACTCACTGATTCCGTTAATGAGTTTACCATGTTCATCCCAGAAATTATAAGGATTTAAAATTTTTTTATTATTCTACTGAAGATGGGCAATGCTGGCATATAGAGATTTGTACATCAACAAATGTATGGACTGACCTTTTAAATCTTGTCGGATTCATTCCAACCTCTTTCAGATCAGTTCCTTGCTTTCATTTCTGTACTGAGCATCTAACTCACACCTACACTCTTTTGTATAGATTCAGTCCTGGTTGCCCACGATTGCTGTCTTCACCTCTAGTTTCTCTCACTTCAATCCCATTCTGTATTCAAAGCTAAATGAAATAAATGGCTTAGGAACTCAATATTGCTCTAATTTCACTCAAAAATCTTTAGTTCGGGCTTCTCCTAAATTAAATATAAGTTCTTATATATAACTTAAATATAAGATAGTATGAATATATTTCCAATTCCAAAAATACCAACAGCTGAGGAAAGGGAACATTTTATATGTTTGGGACAAATCTATTTGGAAGTAATGCCTGACCTACATTGAGTTGAGACTCTAGTCATTTTTGTTCCACTTAGTATGAATATTCGTATATCTTTCTGTAGATATAACAATGCTTGATTATAATGTGCTGCCTCTAGCCCCTGGAGTATCATACAGTAAGTATGCCTAAAATGTGACATATTAAAAAAATGCAAGAAAGAAAGAAAGAGAATAAAAAGAAAAGAGGAGAGGAAAGAAAAGGATAGGACAGGAAAGGAAAGGCAAAAGTTACCACAGGCTCTTGCTCTAATATTGTTGGCCTGCATCACCTCCACATCTGGCATTCAAGACCACAAACTTTCTGCCCTCCTTCCAACCCATTGTACTAGGTTTACTCATTCACAGTTAGCAAATGCAAATGCCTTACAGAGTTTCCTAGTGTAATGCAAGTTTTATCTGGAATTGGAGATTGCACTTTATATCTGAGTAATCAATTTCAAATTTTCTACTACTAACCCTAAAAGTCAAGCACACTTTTGTCCCTGCAGCTGTCATGATGTGCAGTCCCTGATATTAAGCCCCCACATTTCAGAGATACTGATGTATTATTTACCATTTTCTTAACAAATCTTGAATGTGTGTTGTTACTATTTAATTTTTGTGAAATCTTCTGCCTCTCTTCTACTAACCCTTTCCCAACATGTCTCTCTGTTGAGTCTAACTACAGTGTATTTCACTGCCAGTTCAAATGCCATGCTAAAGGTTTTCATGACTATCATCATTGTTATATATTGGAAAGGACATAAAATTGTCATTGTAAAGTTACCACTGAAGCTCGATCTTAGAAAAGTCACACCTTTTTTATTAATACTTACATTTGTGTAATAAGCACAATGCCTTAGTTGCTTACTTCACTGAGTTTGTGTGGGAATCAAATGAGATAAAATATTTGGTAGTATAGTTTAAGCTACTTAACTATTTAAAAATTGAAGATATTATCACAAATTGATCTCCCTGTCTTTATCAGAAGATGTTTAACACTCACATATTTTTTAAAACTTTATTTTATTAAAAGCAGGAAGAATAAATGCATCATTATATGTTACAAAAGATGTAGTCCTAGGAACAAAAAAGATTTCATACAAAAAATTAAGGAAATATGTGTTTAGTAAATCAGTGCATGTATGAATTAACAAATAATTTTAATATTCATGTTCACAATAGCTTTACTTAGGCTGGGATCAGATCTAGGTCTGTGAAAGGTCCAGATCATAAGAGGGCCAGATAACAAATATGTTACTATTTGCAAGCATACAGTCTCTGTTAACAACTATTTAATTCTGCTTTTGTAGTGTAAAGACTCCCAAAGCAAACATAAAGGAATGGTCATATCTGTGTTCTAATAAAACTTTATGAACTCTGAAATTTCAATTTCATGTAATTTTCACATTTACAAAGTCTTTTTCTTTCTTTTCTTTTCTTTCTTTTTTACTCATTTAAAAATGGAAAAAAGCATTTCTGGCTTCCAGCCATTAAAAAGCAGATGGTGGATGGTGGATCAGATATGGTCTATGGGTCATAATTTGCTGGCCCATGATCTAAACATTCACATAATTTTAAAAAGTAAGACATGAGATAATTTAATTGTTGAAGTTAGCACATTTTCTGCTGCTTGTTTGAAATGAACATGGAGATAAATATTCTATCTCTGAATAGTAGGAGACATTGTTGGCATATGGAGCTGTTTGAAGAAGGAACCATGAGAAGCTCTTGGTTTGTGAAAAAATTTTGGGACACTCATTAAGAGTATATTCTTCACAGGTAATTTGGAGTACAGGCATAACTCACAGATACTTTGGGTTCCAGACCAGCATAATAAAGCAAGTGCCATAATATATTGAGTCATAATATTTGGTTTCTCAGAGCATATAATAATTATGTTTAAACTATACAAAAGGCAAATAAGTATGCAATAGAATTATGTTTTAAAAACATGCATATCTTCATTTAAAAATCCTTTATTGCTAAACAATGCTAACCATCACCTGAGCTTTAGTAATAAAGTACTAATCTTTTTGCTGGTGGAGGGTCTTACCTCAGTGTTAATAGATACTGACTGATCAGGGTAGTGGTTGCTGAAGGCTGGGGTTGCTGTGGCAACTTCTTAAAATTTGCCACATAGATTGATTCTTCCTTTCACGAACGATTTCTCTGTAGCATTTGATGGTGTTTGATAGCATTTTACCCACATTAGAACTTCTTTCAAAATTGGAGTCAGTCCTCTCAAACCCTGCTGCTGCTTTTTCAAATAAGTTTATGTAATACTCTAAATCCTTTGTTGTCATTTCAACAATCTTCACAACATCTTCTCCAGAGGTAGATTTCATCTCAAGAAACCATTTTCTTTGCTCATCCATAAGAACCAACTCCTCATCCATTCACATTTTACCATGAGATTCCAGCAATTCAGGCTCCACTTCTAATTTGAGTTCTCTTGCTACTTCCACCATATCTGTAGTTACTTCCTAAATTGAAGTCTCTTATCACTCAAAATCATCCTTGAAGGTTGGAATCAGCTTCTTCCGAATTTCTGTTGGTGTTGGTATTTTTGCCTCTTCCCATGAATCATGGATGGTCTTAATGGCATCTAGAATAATTCATATTTTCAGACTTTCAATTAACTTTGCCCAGATCCATCAGACAAATCACTACATATAGCCGCTATAGTCTTATGAAATGTATTTCTTAAATAATAATACTTGAAAGTTAAAATGCCTCCTGATTCATTAGCTGCAGAATCGATGTTAACAGGCATGAATGATGAACAACATGAACCTTGTACATCTCCATCAGAGCTCGCGGATGACCAGGAGTGTTATTAATGATCAGTAATACTTTGAAAGGAATTCTTTTTTCTAAGCAGCAGGTCTCAACACTGGCCTCCAAATATTCAGTAAAGCATGCTGTAACCAGCTGTGCTGTTATCCAGACTTTGTTGTTCCATTTACAAAGCACAGACACAGTAGATTTAGCATAATTCTTAAGGACCCTACAGTTTTTGGAATGGTGAATGAGCATTGGCTTAAGCTTAAAGTCACCAGCTGCATTAGACTCTGGCAAGAGAATCAGCCTGTCCTTTGAAACTTTGAAGCTAGGCATTGACTTCTCTCTAGAGGCGAAAGTCTTAGATGGCATCTTCCAACCGAGGCTGTTTCATCGACACTGAAAAATCTGTTCTTTAGTGTAGCCACCTTCATTAATGATCTTAGCTCAATCTTCTGGATAACTTGCTATGGCTTCTACATCAGCACTTGCTGCTTCACCTGCACGTTTGTTATGGATGTGGCTTCTTTCCTTCAACCTCATGATCCAGCCTTTCCCAGCTGCCAACATTTTGTCTGCAGCTTCCTTACCTCTCTCAGCCTTCATAGAGTTGTAGGGAGTTTAGATCTTGCTCTGAATTAGGTTCTGGCTTAAGGGAATGTTATGGCTGGTTAGTTCTTCTATCCAGGTCACTAAAACTTTCTCCTTATCAGCAGTAAAGCTGTTTCACTGTCTTAACATTCATCTGTGCCCTGGAGCAGCACATTTAATTTCTTTCCAAACTTTCCCTTTGTATTCATACTTGGCCTACTGTTTGGTGCAAGAGGCTTGGTTTCAATTATTCAGCTTTCAACATGCCTCCCCCAAGAAGAAATCATCTCCTATCTTTTGATTTTAAAGTAAGAGACATGAGACTCTGCCTTTCACTTGAATACTTAGAGACCATTGTAAGGCTATTAATTGGCCTAATTTCAATATTGTTTTGTCTCATGGAATAAGGAGCCCTGAGGAAAGGGAGACAAACAGAAATGGTTGGTTGGTGGAACAGACAGAACACACCATTTATTGATTAAGGTAATCTTCTTACATGCACATGATCTGTGACACCTGAACAAAATTACAATAGTAACATCAGACTGTTGATCACAGATCGCCATAAAAGATAAAATAATGAAAAAGACTGAAATATTATGAAAATTACCGAAATCTGACAAAGAGATAAGAAAAAAGTGAGCAAATGCTGTTGGAAAAATGATGATGCACTTCCTACGGTTGACAGAAACTTTCAACTTGTAAGAAATGCAGTATCTGTGAAGCACAAGAGAACAAAGTGTGCCTGTACAGAGTGTTTGAGATGTTCTTTGGATTAAATGAAAATATACAGTCACATTTCTCTCAGTTTGAATTGTAGCCAAATTCTGCTGTAGTTACTGGATTCCCCCACAAAGTTTTTCTCCTACGTTTTCCAAATGGCCTCAAAATGAGCTGAAATGCTTTGAGAGAAGCCCTCCATCAGTGACATCCTACCCATTTTTCTTTTTTCTATTTCCATGTTCTTCTCTTTCAGGATTTTTCCGTTTTTCAATTCTCTCTTGATTTGAGAGAGATAGATGATCATTTAGTCTATACTTACCTTTTCTCTCTGAAGCAATTATTGCATATCATGAAAAAGCTGCCTTTTTAAATTACTTTTTTGAAAAAGTATGTTTGAGAACATCTGGGTAGTTGTTTAATTTATTCTCTATCTTCATCAACTAAATCAGATAAATAAATAAAGATTCAGAACAGTACAGTAGAGTCTCAAATTAAATGTTGTAAGTATAAATAAATAAAGATTCAGAATAGTACAGTAGAGTCTCAAATTAAATGTTGTAAGTATATCTAAAGTAATGTGATGATTACAGGTTTTCCTCTGGGGTTTTTTTTTCTTTCTTTCTTTTCTTGGTCTGGTTATACCTGTCATGAATGTAGCAAAAAGGAGGTTAAACTTGGAGCCAGCCTGAAAAAGAAGCAAACCATTAAAACCAACATTTCATCTTAAATAATTAGAGGTTGATTGTTACCTCTCCTGATGATTGTATTTTTTCAGTCTTTGTATGCATACCTAAGGGACTGAGCACTAAATATATTAATATACCGTAGTTAGACTTTAGTTAAATGGACACAAACTCTAGGAGCAATTTCAGCAACTTTATAGTTACATATAGCATTTCATTGCTAAGTAGTATGTTTTATTTTTCATCACTGCCACATTTAAGAAAACAGTGTAAGTCATAATTCTTTTGTTTTCACATTTTGCTTAATAGAAAGAGCATTCACTTTAAAAATGTTTATTTAAGAGCTATGCTTATTTTAGTAAATAAAGTTGTCTTTTTCCTTTGAACATTTCCATAGTTCATACAAAATTTATAATGTGCAGCTCTGTGTACTTGATATGATGTCAAGGATAATGATATAATCAAAATAGTATTTTTTTCTTATTTTTAATTAGGGATGTAATTAAGTAATGATAGCAGGAATTACTCAGCAATAATGGAAATTTGTGAGGAAACAGAGGAAGAACAAGAAAGTAGATAATAAAACACAGCATTAAGCCACAGTCTTAAAAAACAGACATATTTATCCATTAAATAGCCCAGTGACTGTGAAACTGCCTGATGGTTTAGCTGCCCTCTAAACAGAAAAACCAAGCAAAAAATCTCCGGTCTTCTATAAAGTCTCCTTGGATATTTATTAAGCACTATGTCAAATTTTTCAAGATCTTTTTCATTTGGTACATGAGTAAAAAAGTAATTGTAAATTTAGAAAAAGCTACACAAAAACACCTGAGCGATTGTATCGAATTGAAAGAGAATGATAAATTCAACAAGTTTGTTAATTTCTTTTTAAAATATTTGTACTTTCCATTATTTTTTTCTAAACTAAAAGAATGAAATTGCTGTTGTCTCAGTACTTTAAAAATGCATATTAAAAACAATCTGTGCAATGATGTCAGATTGAAAAGGAATATTACATAAGGTTGTTATTAGTTCTTCCTCTATGCTCGCTATTAAATCTTTCTAATCTCAAAGGATGAAATTGCTATTGTCCTGGCAATTCTAGGCATTTTAAATTCTGTTCCTATCAATTGGCCCTTTATACCCCTTGCGAGAGGCCTGATATTTGCAGTTGCTGGCAGTGGTTAAGACCCTGCTAAGGGCTGACAGGCTGGCAGCACACATTGAAAGAGTGACGCTCAGAGCCTGGGAAAGGTCTCGGCACTGAATGCCTTCCATCCTGCGGTAATTAGCTTTTTACCCACAAGATTAGAAAATCAGTACCGAAAATACACTATCTGACCCACTTCTCAAGAGTCATCAGAAATTACAAATGATTATGTTTTTAAGAAAAATATAGATCATTTTAAGATGGCCCTTTTTCTGTACGAATCCAACTACATAAATATTCAACAACATTCAGTGCAATGCTCTTTACTATTTGGACTCTCCCCCTCTGGACTTTGTGTATATGTAAAAATCTAATTTAAAAAAGAAATCAGCTGGAAGAACTGTTGGAAAAGCACAGATTAGTTTATTTTAAGAGTATGAAATAAGTTCCTTGTTAATCATACAGATTAGTCAAATTACAAATACAGACAAGATCAAATTAAAATGATTATTCATTAATAAATGGTAACTTCAGACATACTTTAAAAACTAGGAACAATGAAAGAAACATCAGTGTGTTTGGAAAAAAATTGTAAAAATATAATTGATACAGAAAAATACACAAAACAAAATTAAAATTACTATGAAAAGGAAGGTCAGAGAAGTATGTTACATTTGAAGTAGTTGTACTAATGAAATACTCTAGATATCTTTGTTCTGTTATTGACAAGAAATAATAGTGTTAAGTTGCTACTTGACCTTTCTCTTCACATCATTGCTACACGTAATACTAAGTTTTCTGGAAGAAAGTCTCTCTGTTTAAAATATCAACACACTCTTAATGTTCATTACATGCTCGTGTACTCATTATTAAAGCAAGGTGTGCCCTCTAAAATTGAATATTAAACATACTGGTGACAACTTTTAAAAAGAGAATTTCAAAATGCCACTGAAGATTATATTATCCTTAAAAATAAAGCATATGTAATACAATGACAAGTGATAGCTTTAGTAGAGATCATTTTGTCTGCAATTATGTGTTCATATGTGTATCATTGGTTTATAAGTATGATATACTTAATGAGTACAGAAGATGAATACTGCCATGTTCTCTGGAGTCATAGACAAGATGAAATAAACACACATTAATCAAATTTACCTTCCTTCATCTTTTGTGAAACATTTCATATAAGGCATATATCTCTTACAGTCATCATAATAAAAACACTTAGGTGTCATAAAATAAGGTGACATGCCTCTTAATGAAAAAGAGGTATAAGTAAGAGTCAAATTTAACATTTCCTCATACCTCGCCTAATGAGATTGCTGGATTGATTGTTAGTAGAAAGGTATGGACTTAATCAAAATAATAAGGCTTTTGCAGTGGGCAAAAAAGTCGTTTTTCTTACACATCTACAAAGGATGATTGATTTTTCTCCTCAGAGAAGGAAACTTCGCAGTGGGAGGAGTCAGGATTTAGGTCATTACCTTAATACAAAAAATAGATAAAATTGTAAGAAAGGAAAACTACAGACCAATATCTCTAAAGTTGCAAAAATTCTAAACCAAATATTAGCTCATAGAATCCAAAAAGGTATAAAAGAATCATGCATTACAGACAAATGGGATTTATTCTAGGTATTAAAGACCACTTCAACATTAAGAATTCAGTTACTATAATCCTCTACATCAAATGACTAAAGAAAAAAACATCATATATGATCATATTGATAGATACAGAGAAAACATTTAACATAATCCATTATTCATTAATGATTTTTTTTTCAAAAAATCTTAGCAAACTAGGAATAGAGGGCAGCTTCGTCAAAGGCAACTTTGATTTTTTTTTAATCTACAAAAAACCTATAGCTATCATCATATCTAATATCATCATTCCCTCCTGTGATTGAGAATGGGATCATAGTTTATCCATTTCATAAAAAATCAATATCATCTTATTATATGATGCAGCAATCACAAATTATTTAAAAACTTATGTGCACACACAAAAGAATGGCAGATGAATGTAGGGAGCAGTTTTATTCACTGTCACCAAACACTGCAAACAGCCAATATTTCCTTCAATAGATGAATGGATAAATAATCTGTGATACAACCATACAGTGGAGTGTTATTCAGTGATAAAATAAGTGAGCCTTCAAGCTATGAACAGGCAGGACTAACAGTGCCAGGCGAGTGAACCCAATCAGAAAAGGGTACATATTGTTTGATTCCAACTGTATGACGTTCTAGAAAAGACATGAGTACATAGACATTAGAAGATCACTGGTTGCCAAAGGTTCTGGGGGAAGTGTTTGTTTATTTTGTTTTGCTGTTGTTTTAGTGGCATTGGAACAACTCTATATGTTGCTGTAATGGACACATGTTATTATGTGTATGTCAAAACCCATCAAATTTAACAGCACAAAAAAATGACCCTTAATCAAACAGTATTTAGAAGGTTGGGGTAATTCAAGGAAGGAACACAGACTCTGATAAGAGTTTCTCATCTGATACTGTTACACTTGCATACCAGAACTGAACAGTGAAGCACATGGATAATGAATAGTGGGATCCAGATTTCTTAGTGTTGTAGTGAGAATTTACAGGAAAGCAAGGAGAGGATGCTAAAATAATCCATGTGGTAGTACAGTTGGAGACATAATCTGAACTCAGGTTCAGCTTAATATGCATTTTATATATATATATATTTATGGATGGATGGATTCGTATATGAACATATATTTCTTTCCTCTATCATCTAAGGGGGATTAAAATGTCACTCCAGTGTAACAAGCATACCTAGCCCCCAGTCTTGAATTTCAATACCATTCTCAATAAAGGGCTTCAAGGATCTCTGGAGAAATAACTGAACTAGATCTGGATAGAAAGGATACAAGACAAGCCTGGATCATCTTGTAATAACACAAAGAAAGGCAGTGATAAGTCAACAACAAAACCCTCCTCTGCATTGATGGGTGTCTGGCAAAGGAACCAACTGAAAGAATTCCCAGTGGCCAGAGCTGGAAGGATTTAAAGAAAATAAAGTAGTATTAGACAAAAACCCAGTGTAGAAAATGAATATCCATGAGTTCATACTGATATAAATAAATTTTGAATAAATAAATGGTAGAGAAGAGACAGATCTCCCTTGCAGCTAAGATCCAAATAAATTATGTAAGTACTCTGCCCTCAAAGAATAAATCTCCACCCTTTAAAGGTGAACTGTGCATAGTGACTTCTTTCCAAATATTTCAATTTAGAAATGGGAGAAAAGAAGAATAACCTTACTATGGAAAAAATTGACAAACACTACCTCAGCCAGGTGATCAATGTGAATATTAGCATTTGATAAACTATACTGATACTGCGCACCCTTGCTGTGTGTTGCAAATAGTAATTACTTTTGAGATTTTCCTCCTAAAACACCCACATACCAGTCTAATAATGAGAGAAACATGAGATGAATTCTAATCAATGGGCATTCTACAAAATAGTTGACCAGTACTCCTCAGAGCTCTCATGGTCGTCAAAAACAAGGAAAGTTGGACAAACTCTCACAGCCAGGAGAAGCCCTAGGACACAAGAAAACTGAATATAATGTGATATCTTGCATGGGGTCCTGAAACATTAATAGATATTAGGTAAAAGCCAAGGAAATCCAAGTAAACTGTGGACTTTATTAGTAATAATGAATCAATATTGGTTCATTAATTATGGCAAATTTACCAGACTAATATACCATATGGAAAAATGGGTAATAATATGGGAAACTGGCTATATGGAACTCCCTATACTATCTTCTGAATCCTCCTGTAAATCTAAAACTGTTCCAGAAAATAGAGCCTAAAAAAATAAAAATGCACTCACAAATGAACATAATACAAATTAGGGTCTTTAGAAAGTGTTTTGTTCTTTGATAACATTTAAAAATAATTTTATATAGTATGAATCATTTTTGACTATTAAAAGGAAACAGGGATATTCCAATCACATATCTGGATTAAACAGCCAAACAAATATTTTAAAATATCTAAGGAAAATATTTGTCATACTGCAACAGTTAAGGACAATGTGAAAACGAAGCTTGTTTTTATACACTTTTACATAGCTATCTCTAAGCCAAAGTGTTCTGGGCAAGTTTCAGAACTTTTCAAACTGTTTATAAGCTGAACAAACAAAGCTGCCCAAGTCCATTCACAATTGATTCCTCAGCCTCTTCTGAGGACTGAAGAGCAGCTCTGTCACAAACGTAGTTCATCTTCCATAGACTGCGAAAGGTGACGTCAGTTGCTTAGGTGGGTGTCTAAACAGTAGGATTCCACAGTGTCTGGTAAATCCATCATGGACATTCAGACATTAAAGGAACACTGTTTGTAGAATATGGAGAACTAAGAATTCAGCTCAGTTAAAAAAATATGTACAAAAGTGATTTCTTTCTCTGCTGTTGTTCAATCTCCACCTTACTTTGTGAAGATTAGTCCTGATACTTATTAAAGAATCAACAGACCTAACTATAAGAGGATGATTAGATTTTTGTTTAGTTTCTTCTATTTTTCAAATTTAAAATAAGCCTTAAGCCTTATGAAATTAGAATTAGAATTTACCTACCCTGTAGCTTTACCTTATTTCAACAGATCAGAACCTAAATGGAAAATTGTATGTGCAATTACATTCGTTCTAACAAATATTCACTTGAATTATAGGATGTCATATATAGAATGGTGGTTATGTGTCTGAAGAAGGGCTGAGAGGTTATCTGTTCACTTAGGAAAGAACGAGGCAGTCCTCTATCATTAAATTTTAAGTTCACTATGGAAACATGTAATTATATTATCATTAGAGAAGGAAAAAATACTATAGCCAAACCTTAATAAGTCACAAAATAATTATCTAATTTCTGCTTTATCTATGCCATTTGCTTCTGTCCATCCCTGTAGCAGTCCAGATCTGTGAAAGAAAGCTGTTGATGTTCCAGTTACATTAAAAGCATACAAATTTAAATGTACACATAATTAAATTTCATGTGATAAAATATCTACATATCTGTATAATATAAAAAATGTCACTATATGTTTATATATAATTAAAACTATATATTATATGTACTATGTAGTATATGTAGTACATATAAAATGTAGTAATTAACAATCTCTATATATCATATATAAATATACAGTATATATAGAACATAGTATGTAACAATATATATTAAATATTGTACATTATAAATAATATATAACATTTACTAGTCTCTCAATACATTTTTATTTTACTCAAACTGCATCATCTTTTATTTCTTGGAATTAATATTTGAACTAATAATGCATATTTATAATGTGCAATAATATAGAATATAATGTTAATGAAAACAAAGGTGATTAAAACTCACAAATAACCATGCAAAGTTAAAAAATAAAGTAATTTCCATTTCAAATTAGCATAAGCATATATTTCCCCATGAGGGGTTAAAGGATCTATTCAGAGATAATTTTGTCTACATCCACTTCTTGACTCCACTACTATGTGGCCTTGGACAGACTACGTATCTACTGTTAGCTCCATCCTCCTCAGTAAAATAGAGGCAATAATGTATACACTCTCTAAAGTCTTTGATGATTAAATGTGTTAGTATGCTCAATCAAAACCTAGTAAGGAATCCCATCAAAGGATGATAAAGGCAAGGTTGTGAATTAATTATTTTGATTCTAGCCAATTATTAACAATTGAAGAATGTGTCAGTTTTTGCAAATCTAGTGTTACAAAGGCCTAAATTAACAATACAAAGTCACAGTGTACAAATAAAATTGTACTTAGCAGAAAATGGTATTTTCTAACTTCTCTCACTTTCTGTTAAAGATATTTCCCCCAATAGGTTGAATGGTTATGAATGAATATATACATATTTAATATATTCATATATATATATATATATAGTGGCTTCCTTGTTTTGCTTATTCCTCTTATTTCTCTGTTGCTTCAGCCATTTGCTTTATAATGTCTATTTCTTGTGTAAATCTAACAGGAAGCTATTTCAGCTTATATAAATTTTTAAATGACTTCAAATACTGAAAGCTCTTGTGTTGATTTTATTAACAATGTAGTAGGTAATAAAATATCAAAGGAAATAATACTTATGAACCAAGAATACTCCCTTATAAACTTCCTGCAAGATAATCTGACTCAGCTTCCTGGGGTTCCAATCTGCAGTGGAGTATGTTTGCATTTCAATAATTAATCAATATATCTTACTGCATTAGGGAAATATAGAAGTACATCAATAACAAATCTGTATATAAGAAAGCTGTAAAATCTAAAATATCTGGAATTTGTATAATTACTTCTGGAATTCAGTGCAATACTGAATACACAGATTTTTAAATTAATTTACTGCAACCTTTTTCTAATGAAGTTGACAATTATTTCATTTATGAGTTCAGTTAAAAAAAGAAGTTTGTAGATAGAACATATATTACCATGCACAAATTAACAAATGCTTTCTGAAAGACTAGAAAGGAAGACAGTGGTCATTTTTGGTATTATCTTTTGATGTACAGTTTCATGTTTAATAGTAAGTGCACTGAAGTCAGACTGCCTGGGTCTGACACTACTTTGGCATAAGTGTGGGTGACCTTAGGAAATTGTTGGACCATTCTTAGTTTCGGATTCTTTAATCGGAAAACCGTGACTGTCTCTGTGGATTACTCAAGGGGTTAAATAAAAATAAGGCATGCAAAGTTCTTGCAAGAGTCTGTGGTAAACCATTCATTATTGTAATTTGAAGCAGCCCTCACACCAGGTTGGGCATCGTGCAGCTCTGGTGCTTGTGTCCCCAGCAGTTCCAGTTATAGTCACAGCATGGAGCAAGCCGCACTACACTTGGAGTAGGGAGAATGTGTGAGGATCTTGGCTTATACACTTACTAGGCAGCCTTGACTACATTTGCTCCAGATTACTAATCTCTAATATGTGGACATTTTACATATGCAGAGTGCTATTATAAGGACTCAATAGATTAGTGCTTGAGAGAACCTCTGCTGTCCAGCACCGTAGGCATTCGGCAAGTGGGAGGATGAAAGAGTGGGGAGATGTAGCATAGTCTTGATTGGTCGTGATATTTGCTTCACAAGGATATGGGTGAATTGTTCAGGTAGCAATGGTTGTGTGTACCTTGGTAATATCTGTGTCTTTTGCCCAAACTAATCACTTCCTCATTGTCTTCTGCCCTGTTGCCATCACTCGCACTAACCCCTGTCAAGCTCAACACTGCTTGTATCTATGCCGGTACAGTACTCATGAAGAAGTGTTCATCTCTTTGTCAGAAATCACTCTAAACATAGTGATTAAAGTGCACAATTTTGCTAAAAATATGTTCCAAGTTTTCAGTCTATTTCTGTTTCTATGAGCTGGCTCATAAATCTATGCAAACATAAAAATGCAGTCTCCTTTCACATGAGCATCCTGCTGATGACCCCCATCAAACTCCCTGCTACAGGATGCCTGCATATGAAAGCCAATGCCTTCTGTGGCTGAAGTGGGGATTTTATAATCAATCAGCAGAGGCTTTAGCCGGGCAACGAAAACCATTCTACTTACACAGGCAGGGAAGTGTGTCTCAAAATATCAATTATCATGCTTTGTTTTTTTGCATCCCATATTATAGTCACTCAAGCATCAGCACTGTCTGGAAAAGAATCAGTATTATTAGCACGAGCGTGAAAAAACATCCCACAAACACAGTCTTTCATATTTAACAGATAGGCTTTTTAGAATCAAAAGGGAAATGCTGGAGGAAAGCTGGAGTTAGAGTTTAACAGTGGATTACAAAGAGGATCCAGGGAGCACAACCACCTGTATATACTTTTTGGGGAGACCAGATGAAGGTCACCTAGAGGGAAGAGAAACTACATCTTTTTAGGTTAAGAGGTAATGAATTAAGGGGCTGGTCCTGGATGAGTCCTGGAGAGAGGAGTAGGGCCAGATTTAAGAACTGCTGAGCTTCTTCTCTGCCCATCCAGGAGGAGGGAGCCTGATGGACGCAGGCCAAAGCCTTTGGACCATCTCTCAACATCCAGTGTGAAGGGACTTCAGTGCCCCATTCATTGCCCTCTTGTTGTTGTCAGTTAAGAGCCTTCCATGTTGTACCTAAATTGTCCAGCAAAAAGAGAACTTGCCTTTTGTCCAACATTCACTTGAGCCCCTTCTAATTAGTTCACACACATGTGTGGGTAAAATTGTAATATTTCCAGAATCTCTCACGTGGCTTTAGTGCATCTCCATATCAACAGATGTTCCTAAGGGGTGGAGAGAAGTAGTTCATCTCCATATCAATAGGTAATTACCTGGGTGACGGAGGGCTTATCTGAACCTGAGACTTTTGGGGGAGGCTTCACTTGCTTCTGCAGGAGCAGAAAAGAGACAGCCCCTGGACTGTAGTTTGAAAGCAATAAACCGGTTTTAAACTTTATTTCTCCCTTTGACTGATTTTGGTTTCAGCTAAGTATTTTGTCCCAGGATTTCCCCTCCCCAGAATTACAACATAAAATACCCACATTTTTTCTTTGATTATCCTTACTCTGATAAAATACAGATCTGGAAATAAGATAGAGTTCTCATCACCCTAGTGGTCCAAATTGGGATGAGGGAAGACCACTGGCCCGGGGATAGGACAGTGAGGAAATCCATTGAGGTTTCAAATGTGTCTGTAAGATTTTATCTCTGTTACTCAGCCTTGCCCTTAAAAAGTATGACTACAATAAAGTAAAAAATAGCTCACACATAGCTGCTCCAGAGTCTTGTTATGCAAAATTATCTCCTATGTACTTATATGTAAGAGATTAGATGGAGATAGAGATAAAGAAAATATATGTATTTCTGGATAAATGCCCATATTTATGACATACTTAGGAAAATTGCTAATTAGCACACTGTTGATATGATTTAGTTACATACCTTTACTAATTCTTGTTTTTAAATTGTTGAGATCATCAGGGGAAGGAGGTCGGAAACATGATAAACTGCAAAATCTTTTCCAACTTTAAATTTTCCATCAATAATTCAAGATGCAGGCTTTTATATGAATTTATAGATTTTAAATTATATTTTTATCTCATAAATTTAAGAAACCAAACTGTATTTGCTTTAAGAAATCTTAGAATGTATGAAACTTAAGTAGTACTCTGAAAATACATAAAACAGTAAAAGCTATTTGTCTTTAATAACTTGATATAAAAACGGTGCTTACAGAAAAAACACA
>JAVSCE010011232.1:0-143125 GCA_032199065.1 Smutsia gigantea
TCCTTTACTATGGTTTTAGTTTCTCTTGTGAAAGCTATTTAGTTTTAGGAACACTCCATCTATAGCAGTCACTCCAAAATACACTGTAGAGACGGTTTTGGGAGGAAAATTCTCTCAACTTTTGCTTATCTGGAAATATTTTAATCCCTCCTTCTAATTTAAATGATTATCTTGTTGGGTAGAGAATTCTTAGTTTGAGGCCATTCTGTTTCATTTCATTAAATATATTATGCCACTCCCTTCTGGCCTGTAAGGTTTCTGTTGAGAAGTCTGATGGTAGCCTGATGGGTTTCCTTTGTATGTGATCTTTTTTCTCTCTCTGGCTGCTTTTAATACTGTGTCCTTGTCCTTGATCTTTGCCATTTTAATTATTATATGTCTTGGTGTTTTCTTCCTTGGGTCTCTTGTGTTGGGAGATCTGTTCACTTCCATGGCCTAAGAGACTATTTCCTTCCCAGACTGTGGAAATTTTCAATAATTACCTCCTCAAAGACACTCTGTATCCCTTTTTATCTCTCTTCTTTTTCTACTATCCCTAAAATGCCTATATTGCTCCCTTTTGATTCATTCCACAGTTCTCTTAATATTCTTTCATTCCTAGAGATCCTTTTTTTCTCTCTGTGTATCAGCTTCTTTGTTTTTATATTCTTTTATTTTTGTTTCACTTATTGTCTCCTCAACTTCATCTTATCTGCTTTTAAATCTCTCCATTGTATGTTTCATTTTGGATACTGTATTTTTCAAAGTTTCTTTCTCTTTCTTGAATTTCTCTCTGAGGTCTTGAATATTTTTCTGTAGCTCCGTGAGCATGTTCGTGATTTTTATTTTCAAATCTTTTCCAGGAATATTGGTCAGTTCAGTTTCATTTGCCCCTCTTTCTGGCATTTATGGGATTTTGGTTTGTACCAGGTTTTTTAACATTTCACATTTGTAATAATAACTTGGTGTAGGCGGTGCCCTCTAGTGCCCAGAATCTCTACTCTGGAGCTGCTCAGCCCCTGGAGCAATGCTGGGATTCACAGCAAGTGGTCTTGTTGCCTGCTGTTACAAAAGAGCTCTTTCCTGCTTCCTGACTGCAGTGCCTGCTTCCAGTGCCAGGGCCAATGGGCCATGCACACAAGAAGAAGGCTCTGTGCTATGCCCTTTTAGCTGCCATAGGCGGGGCCATCCTCTGGCTGACCTGGTGTAATAGCAGGGGCAGCCTATTTGCAAGCTGGTGCTGGCCTGTAGAAAGGAGTAGCTGGTAGCATATCACATTTGGTGGCATCAGAGCTGCATTGCCAGCCAGGGGGATGGAGCACCTGAAACTCCTCAAAGTTCCCAACCTTCTATGCTGAGTGCACCAGCACAATATTGTTCACCTGTCCTTTTCCTGAGCAGCAAGCTCTGTGCAATTCTTATCCCTTTAGCAGTCCTGTCACTTTTAGGAAGTCTCTCAGAGTGCCCACTTTCCTTTTGTACCAGAGCTGCCGGTTGTGGGTACCTGTTCTGGAATCTCAGTCTCTCCAAGTGTTCTGCCTGTCTTAGCTCTTCAACCCCACTAATCTGCAGAACACCATGCAATGTAGCGTCGTATTCCCAAAGCAGATCTCCAGGCCTTGGTGTTCAGCAGTCCTAAGCCTCAATCCCCTCCTCACTCCATTTCTCTTCCTCCCACCAGTGAGCTGGACTTGAGAAATTGCTTGGGTCCCACCAGATTGTGGCTTTGGTGCTTTACCTTTTTCTGTGAGGTCTGCTCTTTTCCCCAGATGTAAGCAGTCTTTTGTAGTCTTTCCTATCACTCTTTCAAGATTAGTTGTATTTTCTATATTTTCATATTATATGTGGTTTGGGAGAAGGTTTCTGTATCACCTCTCACACTGCCATCTTTAAGCCAATTCTACATTTTAAGATACTTTAAAATTAATTTTGTGTTGGAATTTTTATTATTTTGATTTCTTTGGTACATTTGTATTCAGTTAATTTTACTTGTAACAAGTCAACCCAAACTCAGTAGCTTAATATAATAGCCATTTATTTAGCTCACATTCTGTGAAATGACAATTTAAGTTGCTCTAAGATGAGTGGTTCTGCTCTCTGGGCCTGGCCCAGCCAATCTTGGCTGGGCTCAGTTATACCTCTGTAGTCACCTGCCAAACCTGCTTAATGCTGATAGCTCTCAGTTGGTTCATCCTGTACAGCTGTCCATGTTGCTCTACGTGTTGTTGGACTCTTCAGCAGGTCTTTCTAGGTTTGCTCACATGGCATGCAACAATGTAAGGTGTGTAAGAAGGCAAGTGAGTAAATGCAAGATTTTATATATCTGTGTCTCTCTATCTAAACATTTGCTTGTGCACACACATTTTTCGATAGTAAAGTTCAGTATGTTTTAGGGACTGTTTCTGAATTTAAATATATCATTTGCCATTTTGTTTCTGTATTCATTTAAAAAACAAATAGTATATATTTCATTTTTCCTTAAAATTATATTTTAAATACCTCCAACATCAGAATATGTACAAGTATATTTGTTTTATCTGAGAAACCCTTCCCTTGGGCCTGTTGTGAGGATAAAAATGAAGAAAACAACAAAATCTAGATTCTAAAGGAAATGAAAATGTGAACTGTTCTGCTTAGCTGAGGTCAGAACAGGAAGTCCTTACTAAGATAAATGTCAAAGAAGCAATGCAAAGAAACAACCTAGATAAGATGTATTGTTTTTGTTAGTTGCCAAAACCACTAGTTTTTCAAGTATGTTATTTGCATTATAAAACAGACAAAAAATGTCTCAGTTAATTTCCATCTGTATCAGACTTTAAGCCTGTAGGTGATCCTGTTCCCATGAAATGTTGATGTACTTTTTAAATCAAAGATTGAAATTTCACATACTTATTATTGAGGCTATTCATAAGGGTACATGATGCCAGCAATTATATATTCATCATCTGCATCATCACCGTTATTATCATCATCATTAAGTGCTACCATTATTGTTTTTATTATTAGTTAATAGTTTTCTTATAAAGTTGTCATTGTCAGCCACAATTTTCAGAATATCAAATGTCTTTCAAGTAATTTGAGAGACAGTGTACTAAAGAGTATTGTAATATGCTTCAGTGAATCCCAATCGTGCTCTTTGTCCATAGTTTCTGTTAAAAAAAAAAATCCAGAAGAATGTTATTTTACACACTGAGGAGTGTTTGAACTACCCAGGTATGTGCATGAATATCTTCTCAATGTGATCATTAATGTTACCTCTTAACTCCAGAGCTTTCTCTAATCTTCTCTCAGTGATTCTAGCTTTCTAGAAAACTTTCTACTAATATTGTTCTTTTTACCATTTTGAGGGAGTTTACTGTGCTTAGAGTTGACTGTTTCAGAATGCTAGCCTTAAATTTTCTCAGTGTTCTCAATTCCCATGATCAGTCTCTTCTTTGATGTTCATGGAAATATAGAGACCAAGGGCCGGCTACCTCTAGATGTGCCACTGTGGCATGCAGGTTACTCCAGAGTTGAAAACAATCAAGGCCCAAAAGATGCAGAAAGATACTTTGAACTCCCACCCCCCCAACTACATAAAAAGATAGAAGACACGCTCCAGGAAGAGAATTATCGCCTGGTTTACATTGTAATATAGTTATCTAAGGTGATAGACAGGAAGGGATGCGGCTAAGTCTGATAAAATTCCTCTTTGCCCACTCATTGTTTCCAAGGCCCAGCAAACATTTGTTTATCAAACATTTACTTTTTTCATATTCCTGTGAATTACTTCCCATTTCCTTTGAAGTCTCAGACCCTTGCCCCCTTCTCCTTCATTTATGATGACATATATTCCTCATTATCCCTGACTGTCTTTGGAATCCATGCTATGGTTTCCTCCTATGTACATAATTAAACTCTTATTCTGTGTCAGTTTATTCTTAAACCAGCTAGAAGAACCTCATGGGGTAGAGGAAATTTCTTCCTTCCCAATAGAAATAGGTTTATTTAAACTTCGTATTTACTAAGAAGTATACAATTGATAGGATTTCAAATTCTGAATATCTGCTCCCTTGCCACAACATCATGTCCTTTCATTCGTCCATACATTTGTGGCATTGAAATCTTGTATATCTCACATCTTGCATGTTATCATAGTCCAACTGCCAACTTTTCTTTTTTTCCTAAAGTATCGATAATATACAATCTTATGTTGGTTTCAAATGTACATCACAGTGGTTCAACAGTCCCTGTGATCAACTTAGACTGTGATTGAGAATTATTGTGCTCTTTTATCCACCTTCCCACCTCCCCACACCCACCCTAATCCCTCCCCCTTGATAACCACTAATCACTTCTCAGTATCTATGAGTCTACTGATGTTTTATTTCTTGTTTTGCTTTGTTTTGATATTCCACAAATAAGTGAAATCATATGGTATTTTTCTTTCTCTCCCTGGCTTATTTCACTGGGTGAAATACCCTCTAGATCTATCCATGTTGTTGTAAATGGAAGGATTTCTTTTCTTATTATGGCTGAACAATATTCCATTGTGTATATGTACCACATCTTCATTATCCATTCATCTATTGATGGACACTTTAGTTGCTTACACTATCTTGGCTTATGCAAAAGGTGTAGTGATAAACATAGGGTTGCATATATCTTTTTGAATAAGGGATTTTATTTTCTTTGGGTAAATTCCTACAAGTAGAATTACTAGGTCAAGTGGTATTTCTATTTTTAGTTTTTGAGGCACCTCCATACCACTTTTCCACAGTGGCTGCACCAATTTGCATTCCCACTATCAGTGTATGCAGTTCCTATTTCTCTGCATCCTTGCCAGCATTTGTTGTTTCTTGTCTTTTGGATAGTGGCCATTCTAACTGGTGTGAGGTGATATCTCATTGTGGTTTTAATTTGCATTTATCTGATGATTAATGATGTGGAGCATCTTTTCATGTCCTTGTTGGCTATTTGTATTTCTTCTTCAGAGAATTGTCTGTTCAGGTCCTCCACCCATTTTTTTATCAGGTTATTATTATTTTTTTTTTTGGTGTTGAGGCATATGAGTTGTTTATATATTTTGGATGTTAACCTCCTATCAGATGACTCATTTATAAATTTATTCTCCTCTACTGTAGGATGCCTTTGTTTGCTGATGGTGTCATTTCTGTACAGAAGACTTTTAGTTTGTGTAGTCCAACTTGTTCATTTTTTATTTTGTTTCCCTTGCCCAAGGACATGTGTTCAGAAAAAGTTGTTAATTGCTTATATTCAAGAGATATTTTTGCCTATGTTTGTTGTACGAATTTTATGGATTCATGACTTACTTTCAGGTCTTCGATCCATTTCAAGTTTATTTTTGTGTATGGAGTTAGACAGGAATCCAGTTTCATTATCTTACATGTAGCTGTCAGTTTTGCCAATGTCAGTTATTAAAGTTGTCTTTTCCCCATTTTATAATCATGGCTCTGTTATCCTATGTTAATTGACCATATATGCATGGGTTTATATCTGAGCTCTCTTCTGTTCTATTGATCTATGGATCTGTTCTTCTGCCAGTACCAAATTGTTTGATTACTGTATCTTTGTAATAGAGCTTGAAGTCAGAGACTGTATCCACATTGTTCTTCAACTCAGGATTGCATAACTGTTTGGGGTCTTTGTAGTCCATATGAATTTTAGAGCTTTTTTCTAGGTTGTTGAAGAATGCTGTTGGTATTTTGATAGAGATTATATTGAATCTCTAAATTGCTTTAGGCAGGATGCCATTTTGACAATATTTATTCTTCCTAGCCAAGAGCATGGGATGCATTTCCATTTGTTAGTGTCCTCTTTAATTTCTCTTAGGAGTGTCTTGTAGTTTTCAGAGTACAGGTCTTTCACTTCCTTCGTTAGGTTTATTCCTAGGTATTTTATTCTTTTTGATGCAATTGTGAATGGAATTGTTTTACTGATTTATCTTTCTGCTAGCTCATCATTAGTGTATAGGAATGCAACAGATTTGTCTATTAATTTTTTATCCTGCAACTTTGCTGAATTTAGTTATTAGTTCTAGTAATTTTTTGGTGGATTCTTTAGGATTTTCTATAAACAATATTATGTCATTGGCAAACAGTGACAGTTTAAATTCTTCCTTAACAATTTGAGTGCCTTTTATCTTTTTGTACTGTCTGATTACCTGGCTAGATCTCCATTACTATGGCAAATGAAAGTGGTGAGCATGGGCATCCTTGCCTTTTTCTGATTTTAGAGGAAAAGCTTTGAGTTTTTGCCATTGAGTATGATGTTGGCTGTAGATTTGTCATATATGGTCTTTATTATGTTGAGGTATGTACCCTCTACACCCATTTTGTTGAGAGTTTTTCATGAATGGATGTTGAATTTTGTCAAATGCTTTTTCAGCATCTGTTGAGATGATCCTGTGTTTTTGTCCTTCTTTTTGTTAATGTGGTATAGGATATTGATCTGCAAATATTATATTCCTTGCATCCCTGGAATAAATCCCACTTGGTCATGATGGATGATCCTTTTGACGTATTTTTGAATTCAGTTTGCTAATATTTTGTTGAGGATTTTTGCATCAATATTCATAAAGGATATTGTTCTGTAATTTTCTTTTTTGTGGTGTGTTTGTCTGTTTTTTTTATCAGAGTGATGCTAGCCTCGTAGAATATGTTTGGAAGTATTCCCTTCTATTCTACTTTTTGAATGCTTTAAGAAGGATGGGTACTAGCTCTTCTTTAAATGTTTGATAAAATTCGGCTGTAAAGTTTTGCATTTGGGAGTTTTTTGATTATCAATTCAATTTCATTGTTGGTAATTGGTCCATTCATATTTTCTGTTTCTTCCTGGTTCAGTCATGGACGTTTGTAGTTTTCTAGGAAGTTTTCAGTTTCTTCTAGGTTGTCCAATTTATTGGCATATAATTTTTCAAAGTATTCTGTAACTAGTCTTTGTGTTTCTGTGGTATCCATTGTGATTATTCCTTCTTCATTTATGATTCTGTTTATCTGTGTATATATTTTTTTTTCTTGATAAGTCTGGCTAGGGGTTATCCATTTTGTTTATTTTCTCAAAGAACTACCTCCTGGTTTCATTGATTTTTTTTTTCTATTGTTTTATTCTTTATTTTATTTATTTCTGCTCTAATCTTTCCTATGTCCCCCCTTCTATTAATTTTGGGCTTCATTTGTTCTCCATTTTCTAGTTTCCCTTAACTGTGATTTTAGACTATTTATTTAGGATTGTTCTTGTTTCTTGAGGTAAATCTGTATTACTATGTACTTTCCTCTTAGAATTGCCATTGCCACCTCCCACAGATTTTGGGCTGTTGTGTTTTTGTTTTCATGTGTCTCTATGAATTGCTTGATTTCTATTTTATTTTCCATTGACCCATTGATTATTGAGAAGCATGTTGTTTAACCTCAGTGTGTTTTCAGGTTTTTTTGTTTTCCTTGTGTAAAACATATCTGTTTCATACCATTGTGGTCTGAGAAGCTGCATGATGCAATTTCAATCTTTTAAATTTATTGAGGCTCTTCTTGTGGTCTAGTATGTGGTCTGTTCTGGAGAACATTCCATGTGCACTCAAGAAGAATGTGTATTCTGCTGCTTTTTGGTGGAGTTTTCTGTAGATATCTGTTAAGTCCTTTTGATCTAATGTATTGTTCCTTATTTAATTTCTCTCTGGTTGATCTGTTTATTGATATGAGTGGTATGTTAAAGTCTCCTAAAATGAATGTGTTGCAATCTCTTTCCTCCTTCAATTCTCTTAGTATTTGTTTTACATATTTAGGTACTCATATAATTGGGTGCATAGATATGTATAATGGTTATATCCTCTTGTTGGACTGATCCCTTTATCATTATGTAATGTCCTTTTTTATTTCTTGTTCCTTTTTTTTGTTTTGAAATCAATTTTGTCTGATATTAATATTGCAACTCCTGCTTTTTTCTCCTTATTATCAGCATGGAACACCTTTTCCATCCCTTCACAGTTACTCTCTGTATGTCTGTGGGTCTGAAATGAGTCTCTTTTAGGATCTTGTTTCCTTATCCTTTCTGCCACCCTATGTCTTTTGATTGGTGGGTTAGTCCATTTACATAAAGGTGAATTTTGATAGATATTTAACTATTTGCCATTTTATTAATTATTTTCTGTTCTTCCTCTCTATTTTCTTTCTTCCTCCCTATTCTCTTCTCTTGTTGTTGATGGTTTTCCTTAGTGATGTATTTGGATTTCTCTTTTTTTAATTAATTAATTTTGTGTGTGTGTGTGTGTGCTTATTGTAGCTTTAATTTTGTGGTTACCAAAGTTTCAAGAATAACTTCCTTACTATATAATAGTCTATCTTAAATTGCTGATCACTGTATTTTAAAGACAATCTAAAGGTGAAATTTTTTCCTTCTTCTTCCTACTCTACATTTTTTGTAGTAGATGTCATATTCTGCACTTTTTGTGTATCCTTTGACTGATTTTTTGTATAGTTGATTTTGTTCCTCTTGTTTCGTTCTAATTTCATATTTGCTTGGTAATTCATTGGTCTATTTCCTTCACTGTGGGTTTATTTTCACTGGTGAAAGCTATAGCTTTAGGGAGATTTCCATATACAGCAGTCCTTTAACATATCCTGTAAGTCTGGCTTAGTGGCAGAAAATTCCTTTAACTTTTGCATATCTGGAAATTGTTTAATCCCTGCTTCAAATTTAAATGATAATCTTGCTGGGTAGAGAATTCTTCGTTGGAGGTCCTTGTTTCAGTAAATTAAATACATCATGCCACTCCCGTCTGACCTGGAGAGTTTCTGTTGAGAAGTCTGCTGATAGCCTGATGGGATTTCCTTTATAAATAATTTTTTCCTCACTCTGGCTGCTTTCAACACTCTGTCCTTATCCTTAATCTTTTTGATTTTAATTATTATATGTACTGCTGTTGTCTTCCTGGGATTCCTTTTGTTAGGGGATCTCTGTGCTCCCATGACCTGAATTTCTATTTCCTTCCCCAGATTGGGGATGTTGTCAACAATTATTTCCTTAAAGAGAATTTCTATCCCTTTGTCTTTCTCTTCTTCTTCCTGTACCCCTATTATGTGAATATTGTTTTGTTTGGATTGGTCACATAGCTCTCTAATCATTCTTTTGTTCCTAGAGATCCTTTTTTCTCTCTGTTCCTCAGCTTCTTTGTTTTCCTGTTCGATAATTTCTATTTCATTTACTATCTCCTCTACATGATCTAATCTACTTTTAAACCCTTCATTGTATATTTCATTTCAGATACTATATTCTTCAGCTCTGAGTGGCTCTTTTTCAGGTTTTTTGTCTCTTTGTTGAAGTCCTGCCATGGATCTTGAATTCTTTACTATAAATCCATGAGCATGTTTATGACTTTTATTTTGAATCTTTATCAAGAAGATTAGTTATCTCTATTTCATTTAGCCCTCTTTCTGATGTTCAGTCTTGTAGTTTTGTTTGGATCATTATTCCTCTGCCTACTCATTTTTTCACGGTTTCTGTTTTCTTCCTTTGTATTAGATATCTCTGTATGCTTTCTGGCCCTTTTCTGTGTGGTCCTCCCTTCTTCCCCAGGTGTAATGGGTCTATTCTGCAGTCTCCAGATCATTTTCAGTTCTAGTCGCATTTGCTGCATTTTCCTCTTTTATATGTTTTTAGGAGGAAGTTTCTGTCTTGCCTTCCTATTCTGCCATCTTTAATCCTTTCCTAACTGACATCTTTTAGATTCTTTTTGTCTTCTATTGGGTAGGTTGACTGTCTTTCCATTCCAGTACTTCTCGTTTTAATATTGTAATTTCATCCTACTCTATCGATTTTCTTAGTTACATCACATCTACCCTCTCACCAAATCTATTCTACTTTACAGAGCTAACCAAACTAAAGATTGGGTTTTGTTGTCTGTATGTAATGTGCACCTTTGTATTTTGATACTGTTATAAGCCTGGCAAGGACTTCTGTTTTCTTGGTTTCTGTAACACAATTCTTTCCAAGGTATTCTTCAAATATTTTACTCTTCCCTTTAACTGCTTCTTCAGCTCTTTGTCTTCTTTTCATCATACCTCAAATCTACTCAAGCTACTTTCCTTCTTTCCCTCTAGCCTTTTTTCAACAGTAAGTATCTTCACTTAATATCAACGGCCAACTTCTGTAGGCCAAATGCTTCCAAATCTGATTTTCTAACACTGGAATTTATGGAAGTTTAATGTGTCATTTCTATCCACCTCTATTTCAACTTAATGTAGATGTGACAAAAGTTTTCAGTTTAGTTTAATCATTAAAAGCTCTTTGATCTAGATCTAGATAAGCTTTCTTACCTAATTTTTCATATGCTTCAGCTACTCTATAACACATTTTGTTTCCCATTAATGTCTCTTAGGTTTTTTTTCCTGGTTCACTTTGACTCTGTCTCTTCAAAATCAAGGAACATGTCCCAAACACCCTAATCCTTTGTGTACCCCATGCAAATCCATCTCCACAACACCTCCCAGATACCTTAATCTCAACAAAATCTAATTTGAATTTGACTTTTGCTTTATCTTGCCTTTGCCAAGATTATTGATCTCATATTAATAGAATGTTTTTATAAACATGGTTTTATAAACACTTATTCTATAATCTATGTTTAGTATTCCACATTGATATAATTTATAATTTCACATTTAAATATAAACAAGTTAGTGAATTATCAACAGAACAAAGTCTTTAGTATGCCAGGTGGATGTCAGATAAGTATGAAGAGAGACCGTGATTTTCTGTTAAGGAATCCTAGACAAACCTTCCAATTCCTATTTTTCTTTACCTCCACACATGACAAGGGAAGGTAACTAAACTCATTTGACAAACAGCTGTTGGGGTAATGATTATATAAGAAAAAATTAAAAGAGAAACTATTTGTCAAATTGCAAATCTTCTGTTCCCAAAAGGTATACTTCCACTTAGAGCCATTATTTTATATGTAAACAGCAGGTGACTATGCAGATAAAAATATAAGCTTTTTTATTAATTATTAGCAAATATCCACAATTTCTTCCTCTTTAGTTCTCTAAAACCTAGGATAAGAGGAAAGAGACTGAGTTTGTTTAATAGTATTATTGCATTCCACATTAGAACAATTAAATATCAGACCACTGTAATAAGCAAATATGGTGATAAAGTGGATCAAATGAAGTTTTTGGTTTCCCAGTATATATATGTTATGTTTACACCATACTGTAGTCTGTTAAGTGGACAATAGTATTATGTCTTTAAAAAAAAACAAATACCTTAATTTAAAAATACTTTATTGCTGAAGTGCTAACCATCTTCTGAGCTTTTAGTGCATCTTAATCTTTTTGCTGGTGGAAGGTCTTCCTTGTTGTTGATGGCTGCTGACTGATCAGGATGGTAGTTGCTAAAGGTTGTTCTGGCTGTGGCACTTTCTTAAATTAAGACAACAATGGAGTATGCTGCCTTGATTGACTCTTCCTTTCATGAATGATTTCTCTGTTAGCATGTGATGCTATGTTATAGCATTTTACCCATAATTGAGCTTCTTTCAAAATTGGAGTCAAGTCTCTCAAACCCTGCCATGGCTTTATCAGTTTTATGTAATATTCTAAATCCTTTGTTGCCGTGTTGAGTATATTACAATATTTAAAAAAATGCCCCACCTGGCCTTAGTCCATTTACATATCAGTAGGTATTTCTTCTCACAGTCTCAGGGACAAGCAGTGGAGAGAGGCTGTTCTCTCCTCCACTCTGGTAATTTCTGGTGTCTATCAGTTTCTGGGGATCAACCCACAGAGTTTCTGCTGGGAGGGGTGGGTAGAGAAGTGAGTACACACTGGGGTGGGAAAGATGGGTAGTGAGAGTGGTGGCCAGAAGGGAAGAACAGGGTTGGGCCTCATCATGCACAATAAATGGTTTCTTCCAAACTAAACTTTCCTTAGACTGATTTCATTCACACTGGTTTATTAGCCTGGGATGGGAACACCACTCTACCCCCCGGAGCTACATGTCATTTCAACAATCTTCACAAAACCTTAAGATGGAATAGATTCCATCTTAAGAAACCATTTTCTTTGTTCATCCATAAGCAGCAACTCCTTATCCATTAGTTTTGTCATGAGATTGCAGCAATTCAGTCATACCTTCAGGCTCTACTTCTAATTCAATTTCTCTTGTTATTTCTACCATGTATGCAGTGACTTGCTCCACTGAAGTCTTGAACCCTTCCAAGTCATCTATGAGGGTTGGAATCAATTTCTTCCAAACTCCTGTTGATATTTTGACCTCTTCCCATGAATCACAAATGTTCTTAATGACATCTAGAATGAATCCTTTCCAGAAGATTTTCAATGTACTTTGCCCAGATCCATCAGAGGAATCACTATCTATGGAAGCTAGAGCCTTGTGAAACTTATTTCTTAAACAATAAGACTTGAAAATCAAAATTACTCCTTGATCCAAGGGCTACAAAATGTATGTTGTCTTTGTTAGAAGGCATGAACAACTTCCATTTCATTGTCCATCTCTATTGGAGTTCTTGGGTGACCAGCTCATTGTCAGTTAGCTGTAACATTTTAAAAGGAATCTTTTTTATGAGCAGTAGATCTCAACAGTGGGCTTAATATTTTCAGTAAACCATAATGTAAACACTTGTGCTGTCATTCAGGTTTTGTTGTTCCACTTATAGATCATAGGCATAATAGATTTAGCATAATTCTTAACAGCCCTAGGATTTTTAGAATAGTAAGTGAACATTGGCTTCAACTTAAAGTCACCAAATGTATTAGCCCCTAATAGGGGAGTTAGTCTGTCCCTTGAATCTTTGAAACCAGCATCGATTTCTCTTCTCTAGCTATGAAAGTCCTAGAGGACATCTTCTTCCAACCCAATGCTGTTTTGTCTACATTGAAAATTTGTTGTTTAGTGTAGCCACCTTCATTATTATCTTTGCTACCTTTTCTGGATAGCTTACTATAGTTTCTCTATTAGCACTTGTTGCTTTATCTTGCACTTTTGTTTTATGGAGATGGCTTCTTTCTTTAAACCTCATGAACCAAATTATGCTAGCTTCAAATTTTTCTCCTGCTGCCTCCTCACCAACTCTTCCTGGAATTGAAGTGTTAGGGCCTTATTCTGGATTAGGCTTTTGTTTAAGGGAATGTTGTGTGGTTAGTTTTGACTTCTATCCAGACCACTAGAGCTTTTTCCATATCAGCAATAATGCTGTTTCACTTTCTTAATCATTCAAGTGTTCACTAGAGTAGCATTTTTAAGTTCCTTCAAGAACTTTTCCTTTGTACTCACAACTTCGTTAAGTGCAGCAAGAAGTCTATCTTTTGGCCTAGCTCAGCTTTCAGTGTGCCTTCCTTGCTAAGCTTAATAATTTCTAGCTTTGATTTAAAATGAGAAGCATGTGATTCTGCCTTTCATTTGAATACCTAGAGGTCATTGTAGGCTTATTAATTGGCCTAATTTCAGTATTGTTATGTCTCAGGGAATAGGGAGGCCTGAGAAGAGGGAGAGAGATAGGGGAATGATGGTCCATGTGGCAGTCAGAACACATACAGCATTTATCAATTAAGTTCACAGTCTTTTATGGGTGTTGCCATGGCACCCAAAAACAATTATATTAGTAACATCAAAGATCACTGGTCACAGATTACCATAACAAATATAATAATAATGAAAATGTTTGAACTATTGTGAGAATTATTGAAATGTGACAGAGAGACATGAAGTAAGAAAATGGAAAAATGGAAACAATAAACTTGTTAAATGCAAAATTTTCACAAACATTCAATTTGTAAAAAAACACAGTATCTGCAAAGCACAATTAAACAAAACACACAAAAATGAGGTGTGCCTGTACAGGTTTAGAGGAAAGGTATGCATTTTTCTTTCTCATTTAGAAGCATTCTGACTCTACTGTTCCAACTTCTAATAGGAGGGTCTTTTTGCGTCAGAGTATATGGTATAATAATAACCCTCAGCTTGTTAATTCTTTTCCCAAGATGATTTCACACTTGAAAATTAAAGTTAGTTTTCAAGTGAACCTTAAAAGCACCTCTCATGATATGGATAGCTTAGCCTACATTATTTCTTCAATGATTCAATGAACACCTGAAGAATTTATGGCCTAAAATCCTAAGGCAGTCCTTGGTTGAAACAATTTTAGAATTTTAAGTATTTTTCAATTAGAATACTTTGCTTACAATAGTAGCAATAAGTGGCCCACTGTTTTCTGTAATGTTCATTTAAGTCAAGCAAATGCTTCTTAATCTTTAATGTTATACTTTGAGTGGAAATATCCACAATGCACTTAATTGACAATAATGTAATAAAGTTTATATAAGTAATTTCATTAGATGTGAGCAATGATTGCTACATAGTCATAGTCAATGAATGCAATTCCCTACTGTTCTCCTCCAGAGAATCCTTATATCCATACTCCTACCAAAAAGGTAAATTTATGATCTGTGAATATACACAGATTAGCACTGAGAATTATCAGATTGCATGATTACTCACTGAAATCCATCTCATGATTTAAAGAAGAGATAAGAAATATAGATCTTGACAACTTCTGTAACAATTTATTTTCAGATCTCAAAGGCATAAAATATTTTAAAATGCATGTTAAAATCTCTGTTAAGAACACTATAATTTTCAAATTTTGACATATCACTTGAAAATGCACAAAATGCCCAGTAGGAATGTTTTATGTTAGGAAGATAGTATATTGAGTTAAAAATAAATGAATTTCATAGCTTTATATCCAAATACCATTCTATTTGGCAAAACATTGTATGAAAGAGTTTTCTTCAAACTAGCTACATGGAATGTGATTAAAACAATTTAATTTGTATTTTATTCCTTTGCATTTTTAATAATTTACAATACTTATTTGTCACCTATACATGGCTGATCTTTTATGGCCATATATATAAATGATTGTTTTGTGGATATGGGAAATTAAATATGTTGAATAAATAACATGTCAGTGTTCATGTTATGTATTAAAATGTAAAAACTACATACAAATTATTTTCAGTCTCTATGAGAGAAATGTATTTTTAAAAAATATACTATACCTTCATTTTGCTATCATTCATAAATAATTTGTCCTAATTTATAAGAAACATTGAGTTTGGAGCTACAGAGAGAAGGAGCATATAATGGAAACAGTATGAAGATTAGTAAATCTTTCTACTTTTCTGTGCATTTTCCTACAGATAAAAGTAAGATTAATACATCCAAAATATATACTGTAACACTAGCTTCTTGGAAAAAGAGAGTTGTCTGAGTTTGAGAAATTTTGGATTAAACACAGAATACCAGTTTGTTTACCAAAGGACTAGAAGGCTTTAATACACAAATGTGCTTGACAAGCCCTATGAGAGACAGGGAATAGAGGAAGTCAAGGGTGTGGAGTGAGGGAGACACACTGTTAAACTGAAATCCAGTTGGGGCTGTTTATGGCAAATATGAAAATGTAGTTGGAAATTAATAAAACCATTAAATAGTTTGAATTCAGTGGATCATCATTTTCTTGTTAACATGGTACTCCTCTAGGGTTTAAGATTTGTGCCTGTGTCATGTTTGTGTATTTCCAGTATCCATAACAATAGCAAACACACAGTAAGGTTGTTCAATATATACTTTATTAAATGTTTGAGTGAAAATTTTTATTTAATTGTGGAAATATATTTGGAAAAATTCTAATTCCAGCCAAACTTAGGATGTATCATGTTTAATTCAAAAATAACAAAAATTAACATTGAAAATTGGAGCTAATATGAATATGAATAATATCAGAGAATTCTCCCTTTCATGTATTCCT
The DNA here is from genome assembly GCA_032199065.1 of Smutsia gigantea. Taxonomy (NCBI): domain Eukaryota; kingdom Metazoa; phylum Chordata; class Mammalia; order Pholidota; family Manidae; genus Smutsia; species Smutsia gigantea. The sequence goes on from JAVSCE010011232.1 coordinate 15,803, forward strand.
GAGCAGGCATGTAATATGTAGCACCCATTTTCTTTGTTGAATTTCAAACAAACAAACAAACTAGACAGCTTCTGCAGGAGTTTGTCAAACTCTACAGTTAATATAAAAAACTGAATCTTGTTTAGCCTTCACAGTGAAGATGCTGATGCATTTTTCCTTGAGGAGACAGTCTGCAGGGAGCTTTGTTGCTGGCAAAGTTCATACCATCTTGAGATCAGTAAACAGTCCATAAACTCTGCTAGTAGGCAGCAGTAAAAATCTCTGAACCATTCACTAGGCCAGAAAAACTTCCTGAGGTGCCAAATAATTTCTGCAAAGCCTGCATTCAACAAGTATTTCTAGCAGAAATTCCTTGAAAATTCCTAGCTTAGAGAGTGTGTAATACCTTACTAGAGTTAGAGAGAAAATCATTGCTGCAACATTTAGCTTTGGATATAGTGTAGCAGTCTATAGCTGCAAAGCCAGGTAAAAACAAGTCAATCAAAGCTGACATTACTTTTAGCAGTGACCTTGAAAATACCTGATCCCAAAATCTTGTTGAATTTAGTCCAGCTTAGTCCAACTCGCTCTCATTTTAATGATCCTATTGCTATAAAATAGAAAAATAAGGAAGAGCAAAATCCAAGAGCTATAGGCATATCTACATTTACAAGAAAAATTTAAAAATTAAAGCTCAGGAAATGTTGTTCTGCCTCTATAGGTTTCATAGCTATAATTAATTAATCTGAATCCTATTATGATTTCTGAACTTCTTTGAGTAAAAACATATATCTGGAGAGATTCAGACTTTCCTATAAACACTGATCATTGAACTTAGATATATTCACATTTGCTTCAGTTCAAATATTTTTTGTCAGCTAAATGATGAATCCATATCTTGAAGGTAGATATGAAATGACACAATCTGGCTAGCAAATATATGAACAAACAGTCTAGGCAATTATTTTAAAAAGTTATTTCATCAATTCACTTTTGATATGTTTCATAACATATGGTCCCACAGCAAACCTGCTTTATTTTTTGCCTTTTTATGTATTTCATAAAAGTAGAACAAGCAAACAGGAGTGTCCAAATCCTAAGTGTTCAGCTTGATGATGTTCCACAAAGTGAATATACTCACGTAAACAGCACTCAGACACAGACACCACCATACTCTCCTCTAGCCACTACATGCCACAGTAAAGGTATCTATCCTGACTTCTGACATCATAGAATAGTTTTGCCTCTTTTAAATTTTATATAAATTATATAGAATGAACTCTTCTGTGTTCTTGGCTTATTTGCCTCTGCATTAGTATGTAAGTTTTTTTTTTTGCTAAGTTGTAGTTCAATCATTCTCTTTACTATGTAGCAGCCCATTTATGAATATGCCACATTTATTTATCCATTGTTCTCTCAATGGGAGTTTGGGTTTTTATTATTTCAGGGCTTGAAGGAAAAAACTTTACATGTCTTTTAGTAATATATAGATAGATTTATTTTGAATATATTCCTGGGATTGTGTACTTAACTATTATATATATTTATAGGATGTTTGTAACAATGAATTTTACTAGATATTGTGTAGTTTTCTAACATGTAAAGTTTATGAGGTTCTTGTTGCTCTCTCTTCTAACCAAGTAGTTATTTCTGTCCTATTTTTATTTCATTCACAAATCTCTTTGGTATGTTATATACCATTGGTTTTGAAATTGAAGTTCTCAATTAAAACAAAATAAATGCATTTTTTGGTTATTTAAACAATAGTCAAATGGAAAGGGAATATTTATAGGAATGTATAAAAAGACAGCAAAAAAGTCTGAATGATGAACAAAATGTAGTATTTACAAAGGGATAGTTAATAAAATGTTAGGGTTGGATTCTATCACTAGCCTCTCTCCTTTTCTCATCTCTTTTAAATTATATGGCTATAATTTAAAGGAATATCTTAATTGGTTCCATTCCCCCTAAGAGAATACCCTTTTGACAATATATGTCTCTGAGAATATGCAATAGGTATTGGGAAAGTCAGCCTCATACACACAGTATTTTAACTCCACTCAGCTATGAGCCTTGGGCCTGTTAGGAATGTTAGATAGAAAGATAGACATGAGCAGCTGGAAAAGGGGAAGATAAGATTCAAAGAAAAGGCTGTCCAAACTGTGCCCAGGTAGGGGTTCCCATGTGGAGATGACAAAGGCTATGCAGGGAGATAATTTCCTCCTCACCCAGATCCCAACCAACAGAACTAAGAACTGCCCAATCATACTGCAGCATGGGGAAAGTCATGCTCACTGAGAGGGATGACTTTATAGAAGGACCTGTAAATCAAATAAGTCCACTTTGTCAGCCAAAGAGGCATCTCCTAACCAGGATGCAATATATAAGCTGCCTACCTAACAAAGAGAGGTCTTTGTCTACCTTGACTCTGGCCCACTCCTCCCTTGTAGTGTATAAAACATTCCCTCTGCTTCGCTATTGTGTCTCCGCCTTTCAATTTTTTGTTGAGGTGGGGACAAGGACTGGGGAGAATAAACTCAATCTGTAACAAGTTTAGAACACTTTCTTTCCAAGAGATAGAGTGCAAAGAGCCTGTGCCAGGTTTGTCATCTTGTGTGGGAATATCTTTCCCTATTTCAGGCGCGCAATGAGTAATTTGCTTAAAGTGTGTGGATCACATGGCTCCTGTTAAATCTGTCCCCTACGGGGAGCAGAGGGGGGTTCCTTCCACTGCAGTCTGAGAGATGTGTGTGTACTCCTCCCACTTTCAATGGATCCTCTGGCTATGGGGAACCAATTTCTACTACTGAAGCAGATCTTGCTGCCCTTCTCTATGTGAGCAAAGCATTGTTCCATCCAGTGTTTGACTGTTGTTTTCTTTGGTGATTCTGATGCCAGGATGCAGTGGGCAGAAGTGTTTGGAGTCCTCCCCTGGGATTGGTAATAGGCACACAGTTCTCTACTTGACACTAGGACTGGATGTGTTAAGTAGAAAGACAGACATTAGCAGCTGGGGAAGGAGAAGATAATATTCAAGGAGAAAAAAATGCCCAAACTCTGCCCAGGTAGGCAGTCCCACATGAAGACAACAAAGGCTTTGCAGGGAGATAACCTCCTGCTTATTGACACCAGGCCAAACTGGTCGCAACCAGGTCCCAATGCAGGTGCAATTAAACAAAACTAAGAATCGCCCAACCACACCCCCTTATAATCTCATTAAAATAAAATTGTGGTTTTGCTCCCCCTGCTCCCATGGGCTTTTCTGTGTGCATTCTGGGAAAAGATATTTGCACATCAAGAGGAATAGGTGTAGAACTAGGGCTGTCAATCAAATGACCACACCCTGTCAATTAAAGGAAGTGTCTCCAAGCTAGGTGGTGATAAATAGACCCTCCCCTAAAATTTGGGGCCTTTGTCTACCTTGACTCTAGCCCACTCCTCTCTTGGAGTGTATTCAAATAAAACTTGAATTCTGCTTTGCTACCGTGTCTCTGCCTTTCAATTCTTTGTTGCAGTGGGCGCAAGAACCAAGGAGAATGAGCTCAACCTGTAACAGATTCATGAAGGAGCTCAGAATTTATTTTTGGTAGTTGTCAAAGGCTAAGTCAGGATTTCTCATACTTTAGTATATATCAGAATCACTTACACTGCTAGTTAAAAACATATTTCTGAGCTTCCCTCAGTTTCTCATTCAGGAGGTTTGGGTGGGTCCTGAGAATTTGCATTTCTGACAAGTTGCCAGGTGAAGCTGAGATTGCTGGTCTGGGAGCATCACACTAATAATTGTTCTAAAGAAATAGACCAGAATGGTAAGAATCCTTTTTGTTCTTTAAAGTTATGTGGAAATGGTTCGAATCTCCACTCTGTTCCTTTATTAGTTTTGTGACTTTGAGTAATTTCACATATAGACTTCATCTTTACATTTCTATAATTTAATGATTTTGTTTCAAATTCAGCAGAATAAGATTGTTTCTGTTAGCAGAAAAACATATATGAGTGAAATGAAAAGAAGGTGGGGTCCATGAAGAGCTCAGGGAGTTAATCAGTTAAAGCCAGAGAGCCAGAAATGAATCAGAATATTAATCAAATGAAGCCACAGAACCAGAGTGACTTGAAGGGCACCGACACTCCCCAGATAAGAAACCTCAGAGTCCAGGCACTCCCCAGATGACAAAAATTCCCCAGATAAAAAATATCAGAGCGCAGCCAATGTCTTCATTCCTCCAATCAGATCAAGCCCCCAAGGCCAAAGAATGTCAATCAGGGACTTCTCCGCCCTGCCCAAAACCCCATAAAAGAAGCATCACACTAACCAGCTTGCCTGTTTTACTTCAGCCAGGCCCACTCTATCTGTCACAATGTGTAATAAAATTTTGATTTTTTGACTTTGCTTTCGCTCTGACTTCCCTGCATCTCCAAACTGACTTTCTCCCCAACATAGTCATATAACAACATTGTGTGTGGTCTCTCCCTAGTACTTGCTGGTTCCAAAGAGCGTGGCCTGACTGCCCAGTAAAAGGTGAGTCATGGTGCAACTGTTTCATCCAGTGATTGTGTGTATGTGTGTGTGTGTGTGTACCTGTAAGTATGTATGTTGTCTCATTGTATTGGGGCATAACAATTAGCATAAAATTTCTTGAGCCACTATGCCTGTAGAGACATATGCTAGCTAATGAATGACAATTTCAATTCCTTTGTGGAAAAACTAAAGCTTTGTGGATGTATATAGGTATTTTACTTGCTTCTCTGAGTTGGTTCTTACATCTTTGATTACTTGATGGAGAAACTTTCAATTTCATCCAAATTCTAGACTGTATTTATTTAGTGACTTTTTATGTTTTAATGCAAATTACATCTTGAGTAACCTGATATCAAAGCAAAATATTTACAACTTTGTTTCCTTCTTTCTTCCTCTTTCTTTTTCTTCTTCCCTTCCTCCCTCTCTCCCTCTCTTTCTCTCTTTTATTCCCTGTCCTACCTTTTCCCTATCAATGGTTTCACAGGATCTTTGTTTCTTTCTGCAGTCTGGTATCTCTTTATATTTTAGCAATCTTGAAGCATATTACAAACTCTGAATTTTAAAGATGAAGTTTCTTTTTGTCTACTGTGGTGTAGCAAATCTTCCATTTTGTGATATATTTCTTCTCAAATAATTTCTCTTCTGATTAGAGCTTTTTTAAGTATTAAACAATTTATCTAAGTCTTTTAAACCTTCAAAATTATCACATATTCAAGAAGGCACTTTGTGGTCCTGAATACTCTAAATATATTTAATAAAAATTTAAGACATTTTCTTGTTAATCAAGGCATATTGGGAACTATTTTATTTTGTATTAATATATTATCTGTTTCTCAGAAAGTACGTTTAAAATACCATTTCCATTTAGTAACACAATCCATTTTTCTAAATCTTCTGTGAAACTGCTGTATATTGACATCATTGGTTGTATTTTCATTCCTAATATGACTGATAAGACAAAAGCAAGCTGACAAAATTATCTTCAAAATAACCACTGAAGATGAACAAGTAGACATTACTTGTGCATGTCTGATCAGTTTTGTCATAACTCTATTTTTACTATATATAAGCAATATCCTTTCCTGTGTTGTTATTTTGTAGTATTTTTATTTGTTATTTTCTGTTTCGTTAGAAATTACTACATAAATTTCAGAAAGAATACAAAAAATTCAAGGCATTCTTCCATTCCAAATACATATGCAAAAATAAACATTAAGTTTAATTTACTTTATATTTCAATTTTTTTTGGAACAAAGCCTTTGGATTTTTATTTTTGATGTCTGTAGGGAAAACGGATTTCCCATGGCCAGGATGCTCACCTGACTCTGACCTACTTGCCCACTTGGCACATGCTAATGCTGTCTTGAGACTCCTCACAGTGCACATGCATCATGACCTTATGCCTGTCTGTTGAGCATGTGTAGGCTTGGGTAACTGTTGGCAGTAGGTCACTATTGTCTGTGCTGCTATATAAGGACATCCACCCAGTGCTCTGTTGCCAGTTGTGGATTAAAGACTTGCTGCATGAGGACGTAGCTGATGTGATGGTGATTTTGGTGGTCCCAAGACTAAAGCTTGGTATGAACTCTATAGCCATGTTGTTTTTCTGTCTCTCCAAATCCAGTAGGAACCTTCCAGGATCTGAGCTCCTGCACTACAATGTCTGATTCACATAAATGTAAAATGTCTATTAAGAGGTTACCCTTTATTTTAGATATGCACTTTTAAAACATTTGCAATGTTAAAATAAATTATGGAACAGATATAAGAAATAGAAGGAATTAAAGAAAACACATATTCAGTGTTCTTGACCTGAAATCTCACTTTCAATACCTTCCCTGCCTCCCTAAAGAAATAAACCAATACCTGGTTTATCACATTTTTAAAAATGTTTACTTTTTAAAGTAACATTACTTTAAAATGTTATTTCATTACTCACATTAAAAAAAATTATGCCCACATATCTGGTGTCCTTATGGAATATATTGTTTAGTGTTTCTCAGTATTGAGCTTTAAAAAAATGGCATCATGTTATTATATGGTATGTAGTGTTCTATGATTCTTTCTTCCCTCAGCAGTATGTTTCTACAACTCATCCATGTTGTTGTAGTAGATTATGCATTCATTTTCACTGCCCTTAGTATTCCATTGTGTGAAAGCACTGTACTTCACTTATCCATTTCAAGTCCATGGATATTTGTCTTATATTTTTACTTTTGACTTAAAAAAAAAATGTTGCTGTTAAGAAAAGTACCGGCGAATATACTTTGTACATGTTTCTTGGCTGCATATAGAATAAGTTTTCTAAGCCATATACTTAAGAGTAAAATAAGTGTAATCAAGAAAATTTGATAGGGGGGATCTGGGAAAAGTTGTTTCAGCACTCAGAGCATTTCACTCTAAAGAGATAGGACATGAGTTTAAGAATGATAAGGAGTGAGTCACGTGAATAATTGGAGTGAATACCTTCCCTCTTAGTTAACTTTACTGTCAACCAAAGTGTTGGGTATGTTACTTAAGATTTTGTGGGAGAGCAACTGAGTTTGGGTCATTGATTTTCAAATGTTATTTAAAACCATGGAGATAATGAAAAGAATTGCTTTTAATGATAACAAATGTGACAGTGCAATTTAAAAGCTTCTGAATTGTAATAAAACAAGGCTTAGTTTTTCCATGAGTTTCAAAGTGACCAAAACTGCTTGCAACTCATATTAGTATCTTTTTAAAAGGACCAGGAATGGCTGGGAGAATATGAGGTATAATTTGGCTATATTTGCCTGGACCATAGAGTATTAAATGATTTTTCAATTGAAATTTTATTTTGTGATATTGGGCTTTTGGTAAAATCATAATATTTTAATGGCTGAAAGCATATATCTAACTATGCATAACAAAAACATATATCTACATATGTATAACACAGCCTAAAATAATATTAGAAGTAAGATATTTCCATAATCCTCTTTGGAGATTTTCTGTACAAGATCCTTGCTGTCTTGTGACATAACTACTATACTAGAGTTGATAAACTTGTGCCCACAGGTAAGCATTCTGTTACTGCCATATATGTATACTGGAATTGAACCATTAGATAAATGGATGATGATGGGAGACAGGTTTCTGCTGGAGTTAGAGTTTACATGTAAACAAGGAGAGGGATCTAGAATAATCCCTGTGCAATAGACTTGGAGACATTGGATGAACTCGGGTTTAGCCTTAATGTAGATACAGATGGTTACATATAGAACTATTTATATGTTTATGTATATCCATTAATATCCACAAATATATTTCCTGCTCAGTTAGTTGAAAGGGCCTAGAAGTAAGGACATCCAAGTAGCGCAAGCATGGCTAGTACTCAGACCTTAGGTTTTAATACCATTCCCTTATACAAGAAACCAGGGCTTCTAGGAGAAATGACTGATTCTAAAACTGAGGCAGAAAATATACAAGGTGAACTTGGATGGCACAACATCATGTGCTAGAAAGTAAGGACCACCCCACCAAAAAATAAACCTTACATTGAAGAGGATCTGGCAAATGGAAACAGGAGCCCAGTGAAGTATTTCCTAATGGCCAAAGCAAGAAAAATATTAGCAACAAAATAAATAATGTAGTATTTGATTATAACACAAAGTATAAAATAAATATCCACAAGTCTACAGTAATATAAATACATGATAAATTAATAAATAAATTGGGAAAATGGCAAATTTCCCATAAGAATTCCAAATAATTTATTTAGGTACTGTACCTAGTAGGAGGGGGAGCATAATTCCTGCCCCTTCACTGTGGGCTGTGCATAGTGCTTTGACTGCCTGCTAATGAGTACAGAGTGGAAGGAGGGAGAAGAATCATTTACGGCGGAAAAACCAACAAATACTATCTGATGAAGGTCAACATCAGCAATGAACAATTATGTTGAGACCCTGGTGTCATATTCTTACACTGAATATGACATGATGAAAATGGCACTTTACCTCTGTGGGCTTCTGCCCCAAAACTCATAACCCAATAAACCATGAAAAAAAAAACAGGAAAATTCCTATGCATATAGTCTACAAAATACATGACCAGTATCCCTCAAAATTGTCAAAGCCATAAGAAACAGGGAAGGATGGGTATTGTCACAACCAAGAGAAACCAAAGACCAGATGACTGAATGTAATGTGCTCTCCCACTTGGGATAAAGAGCAAAAGGACGTTAGACTAAACTAAGGAAATCTGAATAAAGCATGAACTTTAGTTAATAATAACATACCAATATTGTTTCATTAGTTATAACAAAAATAGCATACTAACAAGACTTTTAAAAAGGAAGAAGTTATAAGGCATCCTATAGTATGGGAGAATATATTTGTAAATGATATATCCAACAAGAGATTAACATCCAAAATATATAAAGAACTCACACGCCTCAAGAACCAAAAAGCAAATAACGCAATTACAAAATGGGCAGAAGATATGAACAGACACTTCTCCAGAGAAGGAATTCAGATGACCAACAGGCACAAGAAAAGTTGCTCCACATCACTGATTATCAGGGAAATGCAAATTAAAACCACAATGAGATATCACCTCACACCAGTTAGGATGGCCAACATAGAAAAGACTAGGAACAACAAGTGCTGGCAAGGATGTGGAGAAAGGGGAACCCTCCTACACTGAACTAGTTCAGCTATTGTGGAAAGCAATGTGAAGGTTCCTCAAAAAACTAAAAATAGAAATACCGTTTGACCCGGGAACTCCACTCCTAGGAATTTACCCAAAGAAAACAACTTTCCAGATTCAAAGAGACATATGCACCCCTATGGTTATCGTGGCATTATTTACAATAGCCAAGATATGGAAGCAACCTAAGTGTCCATCCGTAGATGAATGGATAAAGAAGAGGTGGTACATATACACAATGGGATACTATTCAGCCATAAGAAAGAAACAAATCCTACCATTTGCAACAACATGGATGGAGCTAGAGGGTATTATGCTCAGTGAAATAAGTCAGGCAGAGAAAGACAAATACCAAATGATTTCCCTCATTTGTGAAGTATAACAACGAAGCAAAACTGAAGGAACAAAATAGCAGCAGACTCACAGACTCCAAGAAGGGACTAGTGGTTACCAAAGGGGAGGTGTGGGGGAGGGTGGGCAGGGAGGGAGGGGAAGGGGATTTAGGGATATCATAATTGGTGCACATGATGTGTGTGCAGTCATGGGGAAGACAGTGTAGCTCAGAGAAGACAAATAGGGACTCTGTGGCACCTTCTACACTGATGGACAGTGACTGCAATGGGGTTTGTGGGGGACTCGATAATAAGGGTGAATGTAATAACCACATTGTTTTTCTTGTGAAACCTTCATAAGAGTGTATGTATATCAATGATACCTTAATAAAAAAATGCACACGAAAGAAAGGGAGAAGTTAGATGCAGAGTATCTGGGAACTCTCTGTACTATCTTCTCAATGTAAATTTAAAACTCTTTTAAAAAATTCTATTAAAAATATCAGCAGAAAATACAAAAAAAAAAATCTGTCATTGTTTCAGAATACCTACCCTAACAGTATTAGTGAAAAATGAAAGCCTCCTTCTACATCTTCCTCCCTGTGCATCAGGCTTTAATGCCTAATTACATTCTACTACCTTTAAAAAATTTTTACTGATCTATCTTATTTACTGTTGTTTCCTAATAATCCATCCCAAAACCAAGTGGCTTAGAACAATTATCAGTTCATGACTACTCTGACTCTGTATTCCAGCTGTATGGTTTATGGTTCCTTTGCTCATTCCTGGGCTCCCTCATACATCGCCTGGCAGTCAGCTAAACAGCTCTGCTCTGGGCGGCGGCTTTGTGCTGGGTTCTGGGCTTATCTCCCACATCGTCTGACTTTTCAGAAGGCTCTAGCCTAGTCTTGTTCACGTGGTTGTGTCGTCATGTTCTTAAACGGAAAGTGGAAGCATATAGGTTCAAACTGGCACATTACTTCTGCCACATTCTATTGGCTAAAGCAACCACTAAGCCTGTGCATATTTGAAGGCTAAAAGAATAAACTCTACCTGTTAAAGGGAGAAGTTACAAAATCACATTTTAAAGAGAAATGTAGGGAAAGCAATAATTGTGGCCATTTTGCCATAGTTTACCACATCCTCCCAAGTAGAACTAATCCCTTAGTTGAATTTCTGGAACCCTTTGTAACTGACCTTGTATTATAATTTCTGTTAGAATTAATATGAGAGGACAGGTACAATACCTACACTGTTCTATAGGACATCATATTTCTTTTTAAGTTAGTGGTTCAGTAAATGTTCAGTTTTCAAATTTTAAAAATGCAGGGGTTGGGATTTATTTTTCTAACTTCCTCAAGAAACTAAAAATATCAAACACTTTCACCCATAATAGAACATTAACATAAGAAGCACTATTATCCCTCATCCCTTCACAGAAAGACAAAATCCCTGTCTCTCTGAGGTCTTGGTTCTTTATCTTCAGTGTGGCAATTGTAATTGTAATGAGCCCAAACTGTATTATCTAAATGGGAAAATCTCACATATAACTTTAATAATTTGAATTGAAAAATAAATAAGGATTAGATGGATCAGCTACTTAGGCCTCACTCTCTACAATGGTTGAAAATCTGCATAATTACTCATCTTCCCAATTCCATTGACCTGTATGCAACAACTTATAATTACTTTACACTGGGAATCAAGTCCCAGAATCATAAATAAGAAAACTAGGAATATCACCTTGAACCATTTTAATCTTTTGACAGTTAGCTATAACAGCATACATGCCAATTATTTGTGTATTATTTTACAAATTAATTAGGTGGAAATTTAGAAGTCATGGCTGTGTGACAAATAAAACTACTAAAATAATAATAATAATAATAATAATAATAATAAGTTCTTAAGATTTTTTCTTATTTTTCTAGGATTAAGACACCTTTTCATCAGATGATTATTTTCTTTTAATGTTCGGACTAGTATTAGTTTGCTAGCTCTGCTCCAAGTGATGATTAACTGAACAACTTGTTAAATATTAGCAAATTCTAAATGTGTCAACTCTCTAATTTTTCTCTGTCCAATGGAGAGATTGTTGGCTAAATATCTAAAAGGCTTATAGCATCAGCTAAAATGAATGACAAACCTAGTGTCATATCAGACATTCTTAACTGATTATGCAAACTTCTTTTGCTGACCAAGCTGAGAAACTGTCATTCATATTAAATTAAAATGGAATCTTAGAATCCAAGAGAATTGAATTGGCTAATGAATAACATCCTGAATATCTCTTCAAGTGTTATGAGTGATTATAATAGGAGAATTCCCTGGCACAATCAGCTTCTTGCAAAATTAGAAATGATTAAGTTAGTTTTGCCACATAGGAAGATAAAACTGGCATTACTTTAGTTATCATGAAAAGGTAGAGATGCTCCTTAGCATTATTTAAAAATATATACTGTTTCAATGAAGACAAGAAGAAAATAAAAGGAACTTAAGACTTAAACAATAAAGGAAAAATTCTGTTTCAGCATTTTCAGGGTTAGATAATTTATTTAAAATTTTTTTCTATAACCACATGTCAGAAAATCTAATGCATAGAACATACAGTTGTAATTTAAATTTAAATTTTGCACTGAGTTTTCTTTTGGTTTATTTTTCATGATAAATAATGTGTTGCAGATGTAATGTTGGGGGGGGCACAGGGAGGGCTTTACAACCCAGAGAGGACAAGTAGTGACTCTATGGCATCTCACTACGCTGATGGACAGTGACTGTAATGGGGTTGGGGGGGGGGACCTGATGAAGGGGGTAGTGTAATCACCATAATATTACTCATTTAATTGTAGATTAATGATATCAAAATAAACTTATTAAAAAAAATAATAATGTGTTGGAACAAAGTGGCTACTATTAGAATAAGAGTTAGAGACCTGGAGAGCAGTCTCAATTTTCTTTCTTGATAAGTGCCTTTGACTTAGTGATCTTGAAGGGTGATAAAGGCAGTTTTGTTTAATAGAAAAAGACAAATTTTGAGAAGGATGCCTGTTTAGGTCCTGGTATACTGCTTACCTTGTTGAATGGCTTTGGACTAGTCATTTAATCTCTGATCCTCAGTATAAACAACAGTAAAATGTAGATACTGAAAAACATTTTCTCACCTAATGTACTTTGATAAAACTTAAGAAGTTTGCTGTGTAGAACAAAGGGGTGGTATATATTAAAATGCCTTATAAAATTGAAAGCTTTAAATGAATATTAGTTTCTCATATCTATATGATTACTATGTCCTGTTTTCTCTCTTCATTTTCACTGCATCAAAAAACTTCTGAACTGATAGATACTATACAGATTTTATTGACATGATCAATTTTATTTCACAATATTGAAATTAACTCCTATTTTTTTTCTTTGAATGCCAATAGTTGTTTGATCTCTAAGGTCCCACTTGTGAAGTGACTTCATTTTAATCATGTGCTAAGGGCCATGTTCAAAACTGAAAATTATAATGCTGCTGTGGAGATTCTAACCCCTGCTGAAGTACACATTCCAAGTATATATCACCACAGACACTCTCTAAATATTTTTTAAAGTATGTTCTCTATTTTCCTTACAGTGAAATAAGTTGAGTATCACTTTATAAAATTTTTCAAGTAACTTTTACTTAGTAATAAACTATTCTATCTTCTTTGATAAATACTGGCTCAATTTCTCTCTTTCCCTCTTAAATTAACAAATGAAAAATTAAGTTATTTTATTTAAAATAGATATTTCTCAACAGAAAAACTTCAAGTCTTTGTAATTTGGCTAAATTTCTGTAGCTTGAAAGAAAAAATTTCTTTTATTTGATTGCTTATTATTTGCCCAAAGAAGGGCAAATTAGAAGAAACTATTTGTTATATGTTTTACATTTTCTTGTTTGCCTGAGGTATGACTATTTAAAAAACATGATGATTTTTTTTTAAGAATGAAAATTGTCCTTGGAGAAAATGACTTCTCTTATTACTGCTCTTGCATAACACCCAGGACAGTTTTCTCTCACTCCCTTTTCTCTGATGCATCAAACAAGTCACATCAGTATATGCAGCATCTTCATTCTGGACTAACAGTCACTCCTGATGCACTTGTGAGTGAGTTAACTTTCAAAAAAAAATTGTAAGACTATTTAGATTGTGTTATAAAACAGACTTTGACACATAAACTATATTTTGAATTTTTTTCTATTTGGAAAAGTTTAAAGACTGTTGTTTTGTTTGCTGAGAACAGTTCCCAATCTTTTATTTTATTTTTATACTGCTTCCCATGGACTTGAAAAGTAGTGCCATTTTTGCTTACATTAAGAGAGTAGTAACAGGTGTGACAATTGAAATCTGTAACAAATAGCACAGCTTTAGAATTTACCAGCCTGTTTCCAAGTTTGCTTTTAGTCATCCTCACTTTTGCATGGTTTTCTAGAAGTCAATTTTGTTTTTCCAGTTCCACAGTCCTAAAACAATTGAGCAATGGACTGTGAAGTTGTAACTTCATTTCTTCATTTTCTGATAAACCAGTATACACAAGTAGACAAGGTTCTTAACATTTTTTTCTCCAAATAAAATATAAGTTGAACTACTGTCTACAAAATGCTGCTATTATAAGAGGCCCTACTCTATGGAAGGCAGACAAGCATGAAACTAGATTTTATTTTCAGCTTTCATTTATTACTTACTAAGAAAAATGTCCAGAGATGTAAAAAAAAGATTCCCTGATATTCAAATTTCTATTTATCTATTAACAATTTAGATTATTTCCTAAATTGAGAATTGAACATTTTAATTATATATTTTAAAATATTTTTGAATACATATACACACATTGATATACTTTATGTTCTAATTAATGCATTGTGTGTTAGTCTTCTTTAACGTATTTTTTTCATGAAGGATTCTTTAATTTAATGTGCAATACTTTTGTAAGCAATCAGCTATCAGAGGAGCATAACAGAATGAATGACATCACCCAATGTTTCTTCTGCATAAATGTTCTAAGTATGTATAACTCGCTTAAAAGAGGTTTGGTCATTGGCTTCAGCTCCTAAGAGGTATGTCCTGCCTGATAAGAGAGTCCTTGTTTACCTGGACTTTTTGGGCCATGCCTCATAGTTTCTACTAATGGTGTGATTTATGGCGGGCACTTTTGGCCCCATGGTATCAACTCAAATTCTAGAGCAAATGGAGTCTAAGTTCAGCCACATATGGAGTCAAACATGTCTGTGTGACCCAGTTCAACTAAAACTCTGTACACCAAGGGTCAGGAGAATCTCCCTCACTGGCAATACTCTGTGCATGTTGTCACATGTCACTGCTGGGAAAAACAGGTGCTATCTACACAGTTCCACTGGGAAAGGACAACTGGAGGCTCCAAGACTAGGTGTCTCCAGGACCCTGCTCTACACACATCTTCCTTCTCTGATATTGACTTAATCCTTTTTGTAATCAACTAACCATGAGCAATAATGACTTTTCTGAGTTCTGTGAGTACTTCCAGTGAGCAACTGAACGTGACCGTGGTCTTGTGGACTCAACAAACTTATGGTTTATGTGAGAGGTGAGAGTGGTTTGGAGGACTTCCAGAACTTCACAAAGGCAATCAAAGTAGGCAGATTTAAAATGTTTAGACAATTAATTTGTCTCATTTTCAGTGAAATATTTGGCATGCTTAATTCATTTATTCCTTTATAACATTGAAAATTTTATTTAGATATATTTATTAATGAACAGACCTGTGTAAGTTAATAAAGGTACAGAGCCTTCAAGATGATGCAATCAATTGGAAATCATCCAAGTTTGCCCATGGACCAATGATGATATTATAACGATGTCTATGATCCAGGGCCATATTTTTCTTATCTACTACTGAATCCCTAATACCTAACATGATACTTGGCACAAAGCCATGTATAGTGTCAGTCTTTTAAGGCTGATATAGCAAAAATACCATAAAATGGGTGGCTTAAACAACATTTATTTCTCAGTTCTGGAAGCTGGGAGATCTAAAATCAAGGTGCCAGCAAATTCAGTGTTTGGTGAGAATCTACCTGACTCAGGATGGCTGTCTTCTCACTGAGTCCTTACATGGCAAAAGGGGCTAGAAAACTCTCTGTATTTTCTTTTATAAACTCGCTAGTCCCATTCATAAGGGCTGCACCTTGTGGCCTAATCACCTCCCAAAGGGTCTACCTCCTAATACCATCACATTAGAGATTAGGAGCTCAACATGTGATTTTTGCTTGTACATAAATATTCAGTCCATAATATATAGGTAGAGCCAGAATTGAATTAGGTTAAATTAGTTTTCAAACATACTAAATTAGAATGATCTATGCTGCATCCATCTAATTATGTTCAGATGACAGTTGTACATATGGACACTGAGATCAACATTCAATTTTGAAAATAAAAATTGCAAAAATGTTGTGAGATATTGAACATTCACATATGAAGGAGGAATGGATATGGATGACGTTCTCCTAGGAACATACACAGATGAAAAAGAAGATAGGTAAAAAGCTGGGAACAGGCATTACACTCCATTTTTTGTTGCACTTTTCTTTGATAGCTGAAAATCAAATTTGAAAAGAAGGCAGCTAGGTCTATCATTTTCGTGTATTATGGAATCCCATTGTACTCTGTTGAAGCCTCCATTCTCAGGTTTTATTTAGAAGTAACATCTCAACATATCTCTGAAGCCAGGAGAATACCTACTGAGGGTAGGGGTGGGTAGCATTCTTCTTTGATCCATTTCATAACTCTCTGTCAACCTGGATGAATTCCATTAAGGTCTCAGAAATAATTCATTGTGAGAATGGGCAGAATTAATAGCCCAATCCATCACCCTAATTCTGAGTGAAAATACTTAGGGTATTTAACTCTTTGACATTATAATCTAGGACTGTGGCCAGCTGTTTTAACACCTGTTAAAAACACAGTAATTTCACAAATCGTATGTATATCATCTCATAAATATGGACTCAGTACACTGTCATGTATTTACAAATATTTTCACTTCAGTGAAGCAGGTAAAAATACTTAGAAATCTTGTCAATTATAATCAATGAAATAAGTGAAAGACATAGAGAATTCAGCTGAATATAAACCACATTACCAATCCTTTTAAAGAAAATATGATGAAACCTTTAGAAGTAGTATTACTTTTTGAATTTATTGAGGTAATATTCATATAACATAAAATTAACCATTTAATATGGAACAGTTCAGTGGCTCTTAGCATATTTCCAATGTTTTGTAATGACACCCCATCTAGTTCCAAAACATATCCTTTATTCTGAAGTAAAGCTTCTTATCTGGTAAGCAATTTCATTCACCAATCACCAATATGTACTTTGTTTCTATGGATTTATCTATCTGGGTATTCTATATAAATGGAATCATACATTATATGGCACTTTGTATCTGGCTTTTATCACTTAGCATGTTTTGGAGGTTCATCCACATTGTAGCAGGTATCAGTACTTCATTCCTTTTCAGGCTGAGTAATATTTCAGTGTAAATAGGCATCATATTTCATTTATCCATTCACGCATTGATAGATATTTGGGCTGTTTACATTTTGGTTATTTTGAATATAGTGCTTCTGTGAACATGTATGTACATGTACTTATTTGTATATCTCTTCTCAGTTTTGGGGGCTTGTGGATTTAGGGATAAAATTGTGCTATCATGTGATAATTCTATGTTTGACTTTGTGAGGAATCATGAAACTGTTTTCCATGTGGCTATGGCAGCACCATTTAACATTCCTGTCAACTATGTACTTTTATGATTCCAACCATCATAGTGAATATGATATGGTACCTCATTGTGGTTTTAAAATTGCATTTCTCTAATGACTAATGATATTGAATATCCTTTCATGTGCTTACTGGCCATTTGTACATCTTCTCTGAGAAATGTCTATTCTAGATTTTTCCTATTTTTTAATTGGATTTATTTTGTTATTCAGTTGCAAGGGTTATTTTTTTATTTTTGATAGTAGACTCTTATCACATATGTAAACTGAGAATATTTTCTATCATTCTGTAGGTTGTCTCCTTACTTTATTGACGAAGTCCTATGATGCAATAAAGTTTTAATTTTGAATAAGTTGATTTATCTACTTTTTCTTTTGTTACAAGTGCTTTTTGTGTTTTATCGAAGCCCCATTGCCAAATCCAAGGTCAGGAAGAATTACTCTTGTAGTTACTTCTAAGAATGGGATGGTTTTAATGCTTATATTTAGTGCTTATATTTTGAGTTAATTTCTGTATATGTTGTGAGATAGGCATCGAACTTCACTGTTTTGGATTGGGACTTCCATTTGTCTTCACCACTTGCTGAAGAGACTATTCATTCCCCCATTGAATGGTTTGATAGCCTTGAAAATTAGTTGGTCATGGATGTACAGATTTATTCCGGGACTATCAGTTCTATACCATTGATCTGTATGCCTAACCTCATGCCTCAAACTGTTTTGATTCCCATAACTCTGGTAAATTTTGAAATTGGAAAGTGGGATTCCTCCAGCTTTGTTCTTCTCTTTCAATATTGTTTTAGCTATCAGGGTCCCTTCCAATTCTGTAGGAATTTGAGGATCAACATTTCCATTTCTGCATTTCTGCATAAAGGTCACTGGAATTTTCATGGAGATTGCATAGAATCTGTAAATTCACACTGGGTATTATTGACAACTTAAAAATACTATGCCTTGAAGAAGAGATTAAAGATGGTGGCATGAGAGGTGAGACAGAGGCCTCCTCCCAATACCACATATAATACAAAAATATAATTAATAAAAATAATCGTCAAAGAGCAATAGGAAAGAAGGCTGTGCCAGATTGCATACTCCTTGAGAAGAGAGCAGACCTCACAGAACAGGGTGATGTACCAAAGCCGTGATCTGTTGGTACTTTGATAGGGATTGCATTGAATCTATAGATTGCTTTCGGCAGGATGGCCATTTTGACAATATTAATTCTTCCTAGCCAAGAGCATGGGATGAATTTCCTTTTATTAGTGTCCTCTTTAATTTCTTTCAAGAGTGTCTTGTAGTTTCCGGGTATAGGTCTTTCACTTTCTTGGTTAGATTTCTTCCTAGGTATTTTATTCTTTTTGATGCAATTGTCAATGGAATTGTTTTCCTGATTTCTCTTTCTGCTAGTTCATCATTAGTGTATAGGAATTCAACAGATTTCTGTGTATTAATTTTGTATCTTGCAACTTTGCTGAATTCAGATATTAGATCTAGTAGTTTGGGAGTGGATTCTTTAGGGTTTTTTATGTACAATATCATATCATCTGCAAATAAGGACAGTTTGAATTCTTCCTTGCCGATCTGGATGCCTCTTATTTCTTTGTGTTGTCTGATTGCCATGGCTAGGACCTCCAATACTTTGTTGAATAAAAGTGGGGAGAGTGGGTATCATTGTCTTGTTCCCAATCTTAAGGGAAAAGCTTTCAGCTTCTCTCTGTTAAGTATAATGTTGGCTGTGGGTTTGTCATATATGGCCTTTATTATGTTGAGGTACTTGCCCTCTATACCAATTTTGTTGAGAGATTTTATCATGAATGGATGATGAATTTTGTCAAATGCTTTTTCAGCATCTATGGAGATGATCATGTGGTTTGTGTTCTTCTTTTTGTTGATGTGGTGGATGATGTTGATGGATTTTCGAATGTTGTACCATCCTTGCATCCCTGGGATGAATCCCACTTGATCATGATGGATGACCTTTTTGATGTATTTTTGAATTCGGTTTGCTAATATTTTGTTGAGTATTTTTGCATCTATGTTCATCAGGGATATTGGTCTGTAATTTTCTTTTTTAGTGGTGTCTTTGCCTGGTTTTGGTATTAGAGTGATGTTGGTCTCCTAGAATGAGTTTGGGAGTATTCCCTCCTCTGCTACTTTTTGGAAAACTTTAAGGAGGTTCGGTATTAGGTCTTCACTAAATGTTTGATAAAATTCAGCAGTGAAACCATCTGTGCCAGGAGTTTTGTTCTTAGGTAGTTTTTTTATTACCAATTCAATTTCTTTGCTGGTAATTGGTCTATTCAGATTTTCTGTTTCTTCCTGGGTCAGCCTTGGAAAGTTGTATTTTTCGAGAAAGTTGTCCATTTCTTCTAGGTTATGCAGTTTGTTAGCATATAATTTTTCACAGTATTCTCTCATAATTGTTTGTATTTCTTTGGTATCCGTAGTGATTTTTCCTTTTTCATTTTTGAATCTGTTTATCTGTGTAGACTCTTTTTTTCTTGATAAGTCTGGCTAGGGGTTTATCTATTTTGTTTATTTTCTCAAAGAACCAGTTTCTGGTTTCATTGATTCTTTCTATTGTTTTATTTTTCTCAATTTTATTTATTTCTGCTTTAATCTTTATGTCCCTCCTTCTACTGACTTTGGACCTCATTTGTTCTTCCTTTTCTAGTTTCATTAATTGTGTGTTTAGACTTTTCATTTGGGATCGTTCTTCTTTCCTGAGGTAGGCCTGTATTGCAATATATTTCCCTCTTAGCACAGCCTTTGCTGCATCCCACAGATTTTGAGGTGTTGACTTATTATTGTCATTAGTCTCCATATATTGCTTGATCTATGTTTTTATTTGGTCATTAATCCATTGATTATTTAGGAGCGTGTTATTAAGCCTCCATGTGTTTGTGGGCTTTTTGGTTTTCTTTGTGTAATTTATTTCTAGTTTCATACCTTTGTGATCTGATAAGCTAGTTGGTACAATTTCAACCTTTTTGAATTTGCTGAGGTTCTTTTTGTGGCCTAATATATGATCCATTCTTGAAAACATTCCATGTGCACTTGAGAAGAATGTGTATCCTGTTGCTTTTGGATGGAATGTTCTGTAGATATCTGTTAGGTCCATCTGTTCTAATATGTTGTTCAGTGCCTCTGTCTCTTTACTTATTTTCTGTCTGGTTGATCTGTCCTTTGGAGTGAGTGGTGTGTTGAAGTCTCATAAAATGAATGCATTGCATTCTATTTCCCCCTTTAATTCTGTTAGTATTTGCTTCACATATGTAGCTGATCCTGTGTTGGGTGCATAAATGTTTATAATGGTTATATCCTCTTGTTGGACTGACCCCTTTATCATTATGTAATGCCCTTCTTTGTCTCTTGTGACTTTTTCTGTTTTGAAGTTATTTTGCCTGATACAAGTACTGCAACTCCTGCTTTGTTCTCACTATTAGTTGTATGAAATATCTTTTTCCATCTCTTTGCTTTCAGTCTGTGTATGGCTTTGGTTTTGAAGTGAGTTTCTTGTAGGCAGCATATAGATGGGTCTTGTTTTTTTATCCATTCAGTAACTCTGTATCTTTTGTTGTTGCATTCAGATCATTTACATTTAGCATGATTATCAATAGGTATGTAGTTATTGTCATTGTAGACGTTAGATTTTGGTTACCAAAGGTTCAACGGCGATTCCCTTACTATCTAACTGTCTAATTTAACTTACTTCCTATACTATTACAAACACAACCTAAAGGTTCTTTTTTTTTCCTCCTTTTTCTTCCTCCTCCATTCTTTGTAAGTTATGAATCATATTCTGTACTCTGAGTTGTCTTCCCTTCAAAGATATTTATTTAGCTCTAGGAATACTTCCATCTATAGGAGTCCCTCCAAAATGCCCTGTGGAGGTGGTTTGTGGGAGGTAAATTCTCTCAGCTTTTGCTTATCTGGAAATTATTTAATCCCTCCTTCATACTTAAATGATAACCTTGCCGGGTAGAGTATTCTTGGATCAAGGCCCTTCTGCTTCATTGTATTAAATATATCATGCCACTCCCTTCTGTCCTGTAATGTTTCTGTTGAGAAGTCTGATGATAGCCTGATGGGTTTTCCTTTGTATGTTATCTTTT
Source organism: Smutsia gigantea (assembly GCA_032199065.1). Lineage (NCBI taxonomy): Eukaryota > Metazoa > Chordata > Mammalia > Pholidota > Manidae > Smutsia > Smutsia gigantea. Next base: position 37,207 of record JAVSCE010011232.1, read on the forward strand.
TTCTCTCTCTACCTGCCTTTAAAAGTTCGTCTTTATCCTTGATCTTTGCCATTTTAATTATTATATGTCTTGATGTTGTCTTCCTTGGGTCCCTTGTGTTGGGAGATCTGTGTACCTCCATGGCTTGAAAGACTACCTCCTTCCCCAGATAGGGGAATTTTTCAGCAATTACCTCCTCAATGACATTTTCTATCCCTTTTTCTCTCTCTTCTTCGTCTGGTAGCCCTATAATGCGAATATTGTTCCATTTGGATTGGTCACACAGTTCTCTCAATATTCTTTCATTCTTAGAGATCCTTTTTTCTTTCTGTGCCACAGCTTCTTTGTATTCCTCTTCTCTAATTTCTATTCCATTTGCCATCTATTCTATTACATCTAATCTGCTTTTAAATCCCTCCATTGTATGTTTCATTTCAGATATGGTATTATTATTTTTTTATAATTTATTTTGGAATCATTATTCTACAAATACATGTGCAATATTATGGTGATTAAACTACACCCTTCATCAGGTCTCCCCCACCAACCCCATTACAGTCACTGTCCATCAGTGTAGTGAGATGCTATAGAATCACTACTTGTCTTCTCTGAGTTGTACAGCCCTCCCCATGCCCCCCAACATTATATCTGCTAATTGTAATGTCCCTTTTTCCTTCTTATCCCTCCCTTCCCACCCATCTATCCCAGTCCCTTACCCTTTGGTAACTATTAGTCCATTCTTGGGTTCTGTGAGTCTGCTGCTGTTTTGTTCCTTCAGTATTTTTTCTTTGTTCTTATACTCCACATATGAGTGAAATCATTTGATACTTGTCTTTTTCGGCGGGGTTATTTCACTGAGCATAATACCGTCTAGCTCCATCCATGTTGTTGCAAATGGTAGGATTTGTTTTCTTCTTATGGCTGAATAATATTCCATTGTGTATATGTACCACCTCTTCTTTATCCATTCATCTACTGACGGGCACGTAGGTTGCTTCCATTTCTTGGCTATTGTAAATAGTGCTGCAATAAACATAGGGGTGCATATGTCTTTTTCAAACTAGGCTTCTGCAGTCTTAGGGTAAATTCCTAGGAGTGGAATTCCTGGGTCAAATGGTATTTCTATTTTGAGTTTTCTGAGGATCCTCCATACTGCTTTCCACAATGGTTGAACTAATTTGCATTCCCACCAGCAGTGTAGGAGGGTTCCCTTTTCTCCACATCCTCGCCAACATTTGTTGTTGTTTGTGTTTTGGAGGTTGGCCAGCCTCATTGGTGTGAGATGATATCTCATTGTGGTTTTAATCTGCATTTCTCTGATGATTAGCGATGTGGAGCATCTTTTCATGTGCCTGTTGGCCATCTGAATTTATTCTTTGGAGAAGTGTCTATTCATGTCCTCTGCCCATTTCTTAATTGGATTATTTGCTTTTTGTTTGTAAAGGTACGTTAGTTCTTTATATACTTTGGATGTCAACCCCTTATCAGGTACATCATTTATGAATATATTCTCCCATACTGTAGGATATCTTTTTGTTCTACTGATGGTGTCCTTTACTGTACAGAAGCTTTTCAGTTTAATATGGTCCCACTTGTTCATTTTTGCTTTGTTTTCCTTGCCCAGGGAGATATGTTCATGAAGAAGTCGCTCATGTTTATGTCCAAGAGATTTTTGCCTATGTTTTTTTGTAAGAGTTTTATGGTTTCATGACTTACATTCAGGTCTTTGATCCACCTTGAGTTTACCTTTGTGTATGGGGCTAGACAGTAGTCCAGTTTCATTCTCTTACATGTAGCTGTCCAGTTTTTCCAACACCAGCTGCTGAAGAGGCTGTCATCTCCCCATTGTATATCCAAGGCTCGTTTATCAAATATTAATTGACTGTATATGTTTGGGTTAATGTTTGGATTTTCTATTCTGTTCCACTGGTCTGTGGGTCTGTTTTTGTGCCAATACCAAATTGTCTTGACTACTGTTGCACTGTAGTAGAGCTTGAAGTCAGGAAGCATAATTCCCCCTGTTTTATTCCTCCTTCTCAGGATTGCTTTGACTATTCGGGGTCTTTTGTGGTTCCATATGAATTTTAGAATTGTTTGTTCCAGTTCATTGAAGAAAGCTGTTGGTATTTTGATACGGATTGCATTGAATCTATAGATTGCTTTAGGTAGTACAGCCATTTTGACAATATTTATTCTACCTAGCCAAGAGCATGGGATGCATTTCCATTTGTTAGTGTCCTTTTAATTTCTCTTCGGAGTTTTGTAGTTTTCAGAATACAGGTCTTTCACTTCCTTCATTAGGTTTCTTCCTAGGTATTTTATTCTTTTTGATGCAATTGTGAATGGAATTGTTTTTCTGATTTCTCTTTCTGTTAGTTCATCGTTAGTGTATAGGAAAGCAACAGATTTCTGTGTGTTAATTTTGTATCCTGCAACTTTGCTGAATTCAGATAGTAGTTCTAGTAGTTTTGGAATGGAATCTTTAGGGTTTTTTATGTACAGTATCATGTCATCTGCAAATAGTGACAATGTGACTTCTTCTTTACCAATCTGGATGCCTTGTATGTCTTTGTTTTGTCTGATTGCCGTGGCTAGGACCTCCAGTACTATGTTGAATAACAGTGGAGAGAGTGGGCATCCCTGTCTTGTTCCCGATCTTAGATGAAAAGCTTTCAGCTTCTCACTGTTAAGTATGATGTTAGCTGTGGGTTTGTCATATATGGCCTTTATGATGTTGAGGTACTTGCCGTCTATACCCATTTTGTTGAGAGTTTTAATCATGAATTGATGCTGAATTTTGTCAAATGCTTTTTCAGCATCTACGGAGTTCATCATGTGGTTTTTGTTCTTCTTTTTATTGATGTGGTGAATGATGTCGAATGTTGTACCGTCCTTTCATCCCTAGGATGAATGCCACTTGATCATGCTGTATGATTCGCTTGATGTATTTTTGAATTCGGTTTGTTAATATTTGGTTGAGTATTTTTCATCTACATTCATCAGGGTTATTGGTCTGTAATTTTCTTTTTTGGTGAGGTCTTTGCCAGGTTTTGGTATTAGAGTGATGCTGGATAGAATGAGTTTGGAAGTATTGCCTCCTCTTCTATTTTTTGAAAAACTGTAAGGAGAATGCGTGTTATTTCTTTTCTGTATGCTGGTAGAATTCAGATGTGAATCCATCAGGTGCAGGGGTTTTGCTCTTGGGTACTTTTTTGATTACCGATTCAATTTCTTTGCTGGTGATTGGTCTGTTTAGTTTTTCTGTTTCTTGTTTCATTAGTCATGGAAGGTTGTATTTTTCTGAGAAGTTGTTTATTTCTTCTATGTTTTCCAGCTTCTTAGCATATAGATTCTCATAATATTCTCTTATAATTCCTTGTATTTCTGTTGCATCCGTTGTTATTTTTCCTTTCTCATTTCTGATTCTGTTTATGTGTGTAGATTCTCTTTTTCTCCTAATGAGTCTGGCTAGGGGTTCATCTATTTTGTTTATTTTTTCAAAGAACCAGCTCTTGGTTTCATTCATTTTTTTCCATCGTTTTATTCTTCAGAATTTTATTTATTCCTTCTCTGATCTTTATTATGTCCCTCCTTCTGGTGACTTTGGGCCTCATTTTTCTTCTTTTTCCAATTTCGTTAATTGTGTCTTTAGACTATTCATTTGGGAATGTCGTTCCTTCTTAAAATAGGCCTGGATTGCAATATACTTTCCTCTTAGAACTGTGTTTGCTGTGTCCCACAGAAGTTGTGGCTTTGTGTTGTTGTTGTCATTAGTCTCCATATATTCTTTGATTTCTGTTTTCATTTTTGTCATTAACCCATTGATTAATTTGGAGAATGTTGTTAAGTCTCCACGTATTTGTGAGCCTTTTTGTTTTCTTTCTAACATTTATCTCTAGTTTAATACCTTTGTGTTCTGAGACGTTGGTTGGTAGAACTTCAATATTTTTGAATTTACTGAGATTCTTTTTGTGGCCTAGTATGTGGTCTATTCTGTAAAATGTTCCATGTGCACTTTAGAAGAATGTGTATCCTGCTGCTTTTGGGTGTAGAGTTCTGTAGATGTCTGTTAGGTCCATCTGTTCTTGTGTGTTGTTCAGTGCTTCTGTGTCTTTACTTATTCTCTGTCTGATTGATCTGTCCTTTGGAGTGAGTGGTGTGTTGAAGTCTCCTAAAATGACTGCATTGCTTTCTATTTCCTACTTTAATTCTGTTAGTATTTCTTTCACATATGCCGGTGCCCCTGTGCTGGATGCATATATATTTATAATGGTTATATCCTCTTTTTGGACTCACCCCTTTATCATTATGTAATGTCCTTCTTTATCTCTTTCTACTTTCTTCGTTTTGAAATCTGTTTTGTCTGATTCAGGTACTGCAACACCTGCTTTTTTCTCCTTGTTGTTTGCATGAAATATCTTTTTCCATCCCTTCACTTTTAGTCTGTGTATATCTTTGCGTTTGAGGTGAGTCTCTTGTAAGCAGCATATACATGGGTCTTGCTTTTTTATTCATTCTATTACTCTGTGTCTTTTGATTGGTGCATTCAGTCCATTTGCATTTAGGGTGATTATCGAAGATATGGACTTACTGCCATTGCCTGCTTTAGATTCGTGATTACCAAAGTTTCAAGAGTTGCTTCTTTACTATCTGACAATCTAACTTAACTTTCTTGTTACATTATTGTAAACACAGTCTGATGTTTCTTTATTTCTCTCCCTTCTTATTCTTCTTTCTCCATTCTTTATATACTGGGTGTTTTATTCTTTGCCTTTAGTTAGTATTTGGTTGGTCTGCTTTCTTTGCTATAATTTTATTTTCGCTGGTGACATCTTTTTAGCCTTAGGAGTACTTCCCTCTAGAGCAGTCCGTTTAAGATATCTTGTAGAGGTGGTTTATGGGAGGCAAACTCTCTCAACTTTTGCTTGTCTGGAAGTTATTTAATCCCTCCATCATATTTAAATGATACTCGTGCTGGATACAGTATTCTTGGTTCGAGGCCCTTCTGTTTCATTACGTTAAATATATCATGCCATTCTCTTCTGGCCTGTAAGGTTTCTGTTGAGAAGTCTGATGATAGTCTGATGGGTTTTCCTTTGTAGGTGATCTTTTTTCTCTTTCTAGCTACCTTTAATACTCTGTCCTTATCTTTGATCTTTGCCATTTTAATTATTATGTGTCTTGGTGTTGTCTTCCTTGGGTCCCTTGTGTTGGGAGATCTGTGAGCTTCCGTGGTCTGAGAGACTGTTTCCTTCCCCAACATGGGGAAGTTTTCAGCATCTATTTCTTCAAAGACACTTTCTATCTCTTTTTCTCTCTCTTCTTCCTCTGGTACTCCTGTAATACAAATATTGTTCCATTTGGATTGGTCAATAAGTTCTCTTAATATTTTTTCATTCCTAGAGATCTTTTTATCTCTCTCTGCCTCAGCTTCTCTGTATTCCTGTTCTCTGATTTCTATTCCATTAACAGCCTCTTCCATCTCGTCCTGTCTGTTGCTAAGTCCAATGATCGGTTGTCTGATTTCTGTATTGTCTTTCCTCACTTCCCTCACTTCCTCCCTCAGCTCTTGCATGTTTCTCTGTGGATCCATCAGTATGGTTATGACCTTTATTCGGAATTCTGTTTCAGGAAGATTGTGCATTTCTATCCCTTCAGACTCCCTCTCTGTTGTCTGTGTCTGGATACAGTTTGTTTGTACTATATTCCTCTGTCTTTTCATGGTGATAGAATTGGTCGCTTGTAGGTGCCACGTATGTCAGCTGGTCTCTTTAAACTTAAAAAAAAATGTGGAAGAGAAAGAAAAGAAAGGAGAAAAAAAAAACCCAAAATAAAACAAAACAAAAAAACAAAAAGACGTCCACCAGGAGTAGATTCTGTGAGGATGCTGTAGGTGGTGCTGTTGATCCACTATTCTGCAGCTGCAGCCACGCCACTCCGCAAGGCCCTTTGTCGCTCTCGCTGGGGCGGGGAATAAATGGGAGGCTGCTGATCTCTGTGGGAACTTTCAGTAGCACTACTTTTTCCCAGTCACCAGCCAAGGGGTCCAAAATTCCCCAAGACTCCCAGCCTGCTGGGCCGAGTGTGCTGGAACCATCCTGTTCCTCCGTGGGGCCCCTGTCTCTTTAAGACCGCTAAAAAAGCACGCGCTTTTCTTTTTTCCCAGGATCTGGTTGTGAGGACTCAGTGCATTCCCAGCTCAGAACCTGCACCCTCTGTCTCTCCAATCTCCGATATACCACGTGATGTGTGTCAGCGCTCCCTGCACTGATCACCAAGGCTGGTTATTTCGCAGGGTGTACTTCCGCTCCCTCCGGGCTGTGAATCCTCTCGTCCCACTGGTGCGCTGGTGTGGGGGAGTGCTCGGTCCTGCTGGGTCACGACTCCATATCTTACCCGCCTCATGGGGTGCCAAGTCCTCTCAGGTGTAGATGCAGGCTGAGTGCTGTCCTGTATCTTCTGGTCTCTCTTTTAGGAATAGTTGTGTTTGTTGTATTTTCATAAATATATATGGTTTGGGGACGAGATTTCCGCTGCCCTGCTCACGCTGCCATTGTCCCATAACCGCTTTCCTACCTTTTTTACATTGTCTTTATTCTTCAGCTTTTGCTTGGTTGCTTATATCTTTGTTTTTCAGAGTACTGACAGAGTTGGTTCTGACAATTTTTGCTTGTTTATCATGTTGGCAGGTGGATAGAGTAGAGCTGTCTACTCTGTCATTTTGGTGCTATTTGGTTTGTCATTTCTCATTTCTTCTTAAATTTTAATCACAGCACTATGAGATAAATAAACATTACTTCTATTTGAAAATCAAAGTTTTATCAATTGGGCTAATTAAGTTACCTAAGGCAACAATTTAGTAATTCCCACGATAAGGAAAAGAAACAATCATATATTTCAAATATATTATTTTACATGAAAAGTCAAACTATGTTATGATAAAAGCCCTTAAATTAGGAACATTATTTAAATTTAGGCTTATATTTCTGAAAAATAGATGGGATGAGTTAGATTTATCAAGTAGGTCTCATCCACCCAAAAGATCCTATGAAGATTTCACTAAATAATCATTTTATCCAAGAAATTTTCACTGCATTCATGTTGATTACTCCAATATGAGAAGTATTTTGCTCTTGTTTTTAATTTTTCTTTTGACTCAGCCTTTCTATTTATTTTTCTTTTTTATCATTGTTTTTTGTTACAGAATGGGAGTATATGGGATTCTGATTTTCTCTGAGAACAGCAAGAAGAGAGTAAAATATTTTCATGCTCATAGATATTACAAATATCATATTTCAAAAACTCTTCCAAAACAGTCACATAAGTAAATAACTTACCTCTAAAAGTTTTTTTATAATAATATTGAAAATAAAAAACAAAAGTCTTATATCACATTTAAATTAGAATTATTTATTCTATACATGTTATCCCTAAAAGCAAATTTGGAAAAATATTTAACAGTTAAATTCTGTATTGTACTATAAAAAATAAACAGTAATAAAAATAAAATCATTATAAAGATACTGTTTTTGTGACTATTCAAAAGATGCTGACATAAACCAAGTTATATAAACATGTATATATATATATATATATATATACATACAAGCATATAATACACATCATATATGTGCACACAAATATAAATGTTAGTTTTTATAATTCATATTCCAATTATAATTATTCTACAATTTCTGTATCAAAGGGATAAAAGAAAGAGAACACTGTCAGCCCTGTGATATGTTGTTAGTGTATTTTCTAGTTTAAGTGAAAATTGGAAAAATGGACTCATCCCAGGACTTGTAGTCCAGTGGCAATCTAAATTTCTTAAAGTTTTATACACCAAGACTCCTAAAGAAACAACAACAGTAATGTGGCTTTTCCTTGAATACTATTAAAGACAATAATCAAAATCTTGAAAGAAATTTATAATGATGATTCTTATTCTAAGAAGTTGAACACTAAAATAAACTTTCTGAATTTTGGTGTCAATCTAAATTCTTATCTGCAGCAGTCACTCTTTTAATGTGGAATTAACTTATTTACCATTACTCTCTAAAGTAACAGAGTGTTGTTAGAAACAGATATCTTTCAATCCTTGCTGTTATTTTGAAAAGATTTTTCAAAAGGCAGATATTTTAAGTACTCTGTGGCTTTAAGTCTTCTAATTATCAATCCTCTCAAGAATTCTTTTTATTGCACCATTCTACTGCTTTAGAAAGAAAGGTGCTGGATTTAATTTATTATAGCACTGATTCAATTTTCAATTAGTTACTTGCACTAATTAGGACACTTGATTTTTTTCTGTTGCTTATGCTTTCACCTGTTTCTTTTCCTTTCATTCTCAACTCTATCTGCAATCTAGCAGAAAATAGCAGAAAAAGTCAACCTATTCTATACTCCTTTAAATTTCCTTGATTAAGAGATAGGATGTAAATGCACTGAAACTAACAGCTCTCTGTATTTCTAGCAAGACATTCTGCAATTAGGTCTATAAGATAAAGATAAAACTTCCAAATGAAATCTGTTATCCAGTTTAGACATCTTACTTATTAATCAACATCTAGACTTTCTCTTAAGCTTCTGTTTTATTCCCAAGGTTTATGCCATTCAGTCATTAAAGGAAAATGGGAAATTTTCCATATGGATTGGGTTAAAAGGCTTATTACTGGTATTAGGGACTAAATTCCCCTCCCACCCCAATCTCCCCCCATTCTCCCATCTTCATCCACTCTACCTAACTTTCATAAGCCTTCAGCAAAAGGGGAAAAAAAGCATATTTATTTTGTCTCAATATCATATACTTGAAGGCTACCTTGCTATGCTTCAGAAGTCCTTAATAAACTTACCTAATGGGAAGCTAAGCACAGTTATCCTAACAAAAATAAGCTGTCAATTGTTTCTGTGTATAGAAACAAAACAGTTTCCTTACTTAAATGGTTCATTGTGATGGGGCCATGATCCTTTAGGAAGTCATAAAGCCCAATCCTACAACAAACCCAGTGGAAACATTTAGCTGGGGAGTATTTGAACAGCATATCTCTGCATCTTTATTTGAATCCGTGAACCAGGCAAATGGGCCCAGGAGAGCTATCATGCAGATTCAGCCATGACTCCCAGCCAGATCACCCACCTATGTAAAAGCATAGCCAGTTTTACAATGGCTCATCTGTATTGCTCCTTTGTATTGGTCAGGCACTTCCTTCCAAAACTATCACTGAAAGAAGAAAACAAGCCATAGTGACCTACTTGGAACTTGTTCAATGCATCCATCATTTTATAGAGAATAATAAATCTACTGTAATTAGATACTGACTGTCCCAAAGATCTCTTGTGAGAATAACTTCTAAAGGTTTCCTCTATCTTTAGCAGGATGGGGATGTGGTCTAGTCTCTTTTCTTCCACTTCCTTCCTAAAGTATCTTTGTATTCCACCTCCTGTAGTCCTGGTCAATACCAAGTTTGAAAGAGCAATGGAAATATCAGACATTCTGTAATCATAATAACAGTGGGTGTTATGCTAGGAAGGAAGGACACTGTCAGAATTAGCAGGGGAGACTGTTTATCCTGTAGACTTTAATTCTCTCACTCAGAAGCTGTACCATAAGAAAACCTCTCTTATATCCCATCTTGCTTGTCTCCTCCTAAAGACTACAGACTTTATATAATGGGGAAGGCTACATGTTCACCTCACCCCTATACCTGTGACCAGATCCACATAGTTGAGAATATGATGTAAACAATTGCCTGAAAGCTAGAACAAGAGGCTAAAAAGGTGAGAATCATGAATGGAAGAAAAAAGGTAAACAGTGGCACTGAGGGTGAATCTTAAGGGAGGTGTTAGAAATGGAGAAGTTTAGGAGACTTGTACTTTTATGATCTCATTACTTTTGTAGAGCAGGTGTGCATTTGTGATTTCTCAATGAACAATCCAATTCAAACTCTTATGGTAATTGAAAGCATCCCTTTGGAAATGCCTAACACTTTTTTATCTCATTAAAGTCTCAATAACGAATCCTCTTCTTATGTCATCTCATTAAATTAATATTTTTAAACTTGCAACTTTGTTTATTGCAGTCATGGAAAACTCTCTAGCTAAGATTTTACTATAGAACTTAAAATTCTGAATGTTTTTACCTTATTTACCAATAGAAACATCAGGGGTACCTGTCGCCTGGAAGAAAAGTTCTGCTACTTGTCAAAGCCCCTCCTTCAAATGTACCTTCATTAATGACTTGCCCACCTGCCCAATATCAGAAACTTCTGTGCCAATACCCACCGGTGCCCTTTGCCTTCAGATGGTGGAGGTGTTACCAGATGACAGTTTTTGTTTCTCAGTCCTTGTCTTGTAGGAAAGAATTTAGTCAAGAGACTAGATAGTGAGTAGAAGCCGCAAGGAGTTTATTAGACTAAAAAGAAAGTACACTTGGAGGGTTCCAAGTGGGAAGATTCGAGTGTGCCCTCTGGTTACAGAGGTTGGAGTTTACGTTATGACTTCCTGGGTTTAGGGTTTTCTCTGCCCTGACTCAGTCGAAGCCATGCCCTAGGCAGAACATTGCTAGCCAATGCGCTGTTCCCTCCTGGTACCTGAGTGAGGCCTGTATGCGCAGTTTGGTTTTTGAAGTTCTGCACTGGCCCATTTTGGTTCAGTTACTCATATGGTCAAGTGCCTCCAGTGGAGGATCATATAGCTGTCAAATTCCATCCACCATTCTCCTGTTATCTGTGCACTTCTGGCTGTGCTGGGGTAGCGATACAGAATGTGCCGGCCACAGGATTAAAGTATGTTAACCCGTAATGCCCAATGGGGTTGTATGTGTTTTGCTGAGGGGCCCAGGTGGCTTTAACTAGAGGCCCTGCTGTGCTCTTTTTCCCCAGCAGGCCTCCCCTGCCTGCTCTTGGCTCAGGTCTAACTATCTGCATACCCTAACAGAGGGTGAGGCCCTACACCCAGACCTAGAGCCACCTGCTTTGTCCCAGCATGAGTCGCCCATTAGCCTACATAGCTTTCTGAATCCTTCACATGTTTGTGAAGCTGTGAGTTAAGGCCCTACGCCCCTTCCTTACCCTGCTCATCCCTTTACTTTAGTATTTGTTATATTATCTCTCGGTATCCATTTTTCTTCCCTTCCTTTCTTTCATTTTTTTTTTTAAACACCATGGGGTAAATCCCTCTGTCCTCCAGGTCCTGGTCCAGGTGGGAGGAGTATGAGGTTTCCTGGGAAGGCAAACAGGGCACAGCTGGAACCCACTTGGTGCTCGCTCTCTGTGGCGTCCGTGTGTGGGGGGAGTAAGCGTGTGGATGGCGGGGCTGGAGGCAGATCGCTCAGGTGCGCTGAGCGTCTGCAGCGGCTTGGGGAACAGCCAAAGGACACCTGGGGCCGGGCTGCCGCAGCCCGCTCTTCCCAGAGGAAGCGCGATCTCGCGGGCACTCGGGAGATCTCAGGAGTCCTGTGCTGTGCGTGCCTGGCCCTAGGTCTCAGACCAGCGCCCGAGGAGTCTGGCTTCTGCCACCTATTAGGCAAGCCCCAGTTTGAGTGGAGGTTTTGCTCCCGCTCTTCCCCAGTCACAGCTGAGTACTGCATCTCCCCGGGGCCGCCCAGGTGAGGGGGAAGTGGGGGGAAGGGGTCTGGCCCAAGGTAGTGAAGGGACCGACAAGTAAGAAGAGCTATTTTTAATCCAGAAGCTAGCGCATCAGTAAATATTTGTATTTTGAATGAATAAATGGGTGAATGTTGCATCGTTTACTCTCACAGAGAATTTCTTGGATTAATTCGCGCAACATATTTCAGCCTTATCAAAGAAGTGGACGGTTTTTAGAAGTAATTAATACAGGATTTAAGCACAACAATTTCAGAAGAATTGTGAGAAAACTAGTAAATTGCTCTAGTTAATTTAAAAGAAGAAATTTAAATATATTGACATGACTTCTCTACATTTTTCAGTTTGTTCTTCTACCTATTGATTCAAGTTATTACTGGACCTATTTACTTGTAATAGTCCAACTACTACAATGTTCCAATGTTAGCCTTCTAAAGAAAAATAAGTCAGTACACCAAGCTGCTAGATGCTATGAATTGAGTGATAAAATACTAATTTACTTTTGCTTAATATTTATTCCCCTTTTAAATATATGTTTGTTATATAGAAAAATATTTAATTGAAATAAGAGTCCTAAAACAGGGAAAATCTTAAAATGGGGTCTTTTAACACTGAAATTCCATGTCTCAAACAGATTCACATCATTATGAGAACCTCCTGTGTATTCTGTTTACAAAGTGCTTAAGGAGGCACTTCTACTCATGATGAGTAATGATTTATTTATTTATTTAATGCACAAAACCTGAATCAAAACATTGATACTGTATTTTTTTAGAGTCAAATGTACGTACTTGGTGTTATATTGATCTTAATTTTCTGTTTATACATGATTATGTAATTCACCATTTCTCTTCTTTCTCCAAGTTATTGTAAAGTGCTACCTGATTAATTTAGGGATAGAATAACATTTGATGAAGTGATCAAGTAAGCTTATTGAAAATATGAAGATGAAGCTAGTCTTTGAAGAGGAGGCTTTTGATAGGCAGTAAAAGAATTTTTTAGAATTTCAGGCAGAGGACAACAGTGTATGTCACTGTGCAGTTTTATTTGAAAATTAGCTGATATTTTTCTATATTTTTATTGTATTCATTCATTTACTCATCCTTCCATTCAATTAGCATTCATAGAGTGCATACTGTTCCAGAACCATGATAGGCCTTTGGGATACAGAATAAAATAATGTATGTTTAGCTCCATTGTCTCCAAACAGTTCCATGTGGTCATGACATATGTGTAACAGATTTAATATACACCTGCATTATGCATTAAATCCTCACAATCTATAGGAGCTCATCCATAAAGCAGCCTGTTGTTAAGCAGATGCTGTAAACAAATGATGTAAAGCTACATGAGGAAGCACTGACAACTCTTGTGACTTACCGAACCATTTAAAATGAGCAATGAGCCAAAGCAGAAGTCCTACAGAGAAGGAATCAATAAGAATACATTATCATGTATATTTCCCTATGACAAGGGTAATAATCATGTAGCATTCACTTTTGTTACTAAATAATTTTAAGGAGCCTTCCCTCCCCTTCCCGTTAGAACTCTAATATACCTATTTCTGGTACAAAATATAAAGATTTTGACTGGTATTAGCACCATAACAATGTTAGACTTTAGCTGAAAGTACATTTTTCAGAATCCATCAGCTCATTTAAACCTTCAGAGGGAAAATGGCAGTTGAGCATGAGTTTTACATTAAAGCAATACTGCACTGACTAGAAGCAATGTGGTTTTCTGCCATTTCAGCAACTGCATTGTTGCCTGAAAACTTACAAAGGGTAAACAAAATTCTTGTCTTCTCTCATCTTACTTTCTAATCTCAAATCAAACACTATATTTTTGAAATATTCTTAAAAGGATTATTTTCCTGTCCTTTTAAACTAACCATTTTTAAAAAGTTAAGACATATATTTTTCCTATCTGAAATTTTTATCATTATTGTTTTTCTCTGCTATTTCCTTAATATATTATTATTTGGTAGGAAAGTTACATATATTCAGTAAATGATGGTGTCATAAAATTCAATCAAAAAGTAGAAAGAAAACAATAGTGGGGGTTATTCTGGCTATCATTTTTTACTCATAAGGTTTATTCCTTTAGTTGAAGTGAAAACATAACTCTGCTATCCCCTCAGCCGGTTTATGTACCCTCATGCCTTTCACAGATGGAGAATCAAATCCAGGCAGGAGCTGTCCTAGTGATTTAAAGCCGTGCAGTGAATTTATTTTAAATCAACAAAATGTTGATAATTTTTGAAGCTGGATGATGGGTACATTGTTCTTCATTGTATTATTCTCTGCATTATGGCATATATTCAAAACTTTCCATAATTTAAAACTTAAAATAAAAATGCATGCACATTCACATGGTCCTCCAAAGAATATATGATTCTTACAAAAAAATCTGAAAAAAACCAAAACAAAAATGTGGTTTTTATCCCACATGCTTTTTAAAGCAAGTCATCCATATCATTTATTTGCTCTGTGGAAAAAAATATATAATCTGCTCTGAAGAAAAGTGATGGTTAGGTTTTTATGTCACCTTGACTAGGCTTTAGTCTCCCGTATTCAGTCAAATACTAATCTAAGTGTTGCTGTAAAGGTATTTTGTAGATGTGATTAATATATATAGTCAATTCACTTAATAAAGGAGATTATAAGAAATAATCTGGGGAGGAGAATTGATTCAATCAGTTGAAAAGCCTTAATAGCATAACAGGCTTCCCTGAAAGATAAAGAGATTTTGTCTGTGTACTTCTTCAGCTCATGCCACAGAGTTTCAGCTGTACTTTTCAGTGGCCTACTGTATGGATTTTGAGTTTCCTAGGCATTTCTTACAAATGTGCAAGACAATTTCACAATTTCTAGGATTGCAGAAGTGAGGAAGCATTATAAAGCTTTTTAGATAAAATTCTTACGTATTTATTTCCAGATTCACAGCCTAGGTTTCATTTTAGATGGAGTTAGGCTGAAAAGTCTGCATATAGGCCAAAATCAATTTTCAGGTCATGCAAAGTATACGTGGTTTTATATATACAAACAACTTCCATAGTTTAAGTGCATGCTGACATTTAAGAATCATGAGATCAAAAAAGGAATGTAAGTTTTAAAAAATGTCTGTCAACAGAGGTCTGAATTAAAACCATTTTGCCTTTTTTTAAATCACTAATAGTGACAAGGTGATGTTTAGAGAATTAAAAACTTGCATGCAGGGTTCAAACCATTCTTTTTTTAACATTAAGTCTCTATTACCTTAATATGTATTAATAGTGTTTGATATTATGAAGAGTAAGCAGAGATGCATCTTAGTGGAGCCAGAGGAGGAATAATTTCTAATGTTACCAAGAGAAAAGTAAAATATTTATGACTTGACCTCACAGTATCTCCTGATTTAGCTAATGATAAATGAAATAGAGAAACTGGCCCTTCAGTTCCAGAAGAGGGGCCTCATCACAATACATTCCTCACCACCCACCTTCAAAGAGAAACTTCATACATTCATGTAGATTTCTCTTTAGCATTGATAGGCATTAACATAAAATTTAAAATAATAAGGTGCCACCTTATTACGTATGGCAATTGGCATCTCTGAGAACCTGTGAACCAATGCACCTCTTCTACTAATGTGACACCTGGTTATTGTAGGCTCAAGAAATAAATGTCATTCTTTCCTTTTGGCTGTAGATTTTACTCGATCTAGGCAATTTTCTATCCTTCTCTCTTGGGACTTACTCATCACCTTACCTCCAAGCTCTGGACAAGATGTGGATAAGTCACATTACCTTTTACACCTCATTAACTCTAACAAATACAGAGCTGGCACTTACACAAACACCATCTTACCTGCTGTTCTGCTCCTCACTATATTGCTTTCCTGCTGTTTTTACAGGTGGCATTTAGGCAGTGCTATTCTGAGATAGATCATTGTTACTGCTTCATTGTCACAGACTGGTAGAAACAAATTAGGGAACAAAAATTAACTTGGAAAAAATTACAATCAAAATATTGAAATTACATAGCACAAAATGGAAAATAGTACATATTTTTAAGGCCAGCAACACCTGCCAAAACCATTGGAAAGAAATCACTACTATCTTTCTCACCCACTTTAATGTTTTCCTTTTAAACAGTTTAATGTGAAACTGGGCTTATTTATTAATGCACTGAAGTTCTCTCTTTCCCCCTCTTTTTTTTATGAGCAGAGTATGCTATTATCACTAGTAGAGTGGATAACACTTTATTTCACCTTCACATATCATTTTGATATGTTCTTTGGAATTCTGCCATTGTTTAGGGTAAACTTGCAATGTTTATGAATAGTTGAAAACAAATTTTTAAGGTGTCTTCTTTCTAGAGTAACAGTAAAAAATGTGAAACCTTTAAGATGCAAATTTAAATGATTAACTCTTTCTAAAATGAACAAACAGCAAAATAAAATAAACTCCCTTGTCTTTTCTTTGATCAATTATCTAATTCATTCATTAGATAAATAATTATTCCTACCACGTATGTGGCCCTGGAGATACAGTATCTTACAAGGTTAATAGGACCCATGCCATATGAAACTTACTCCTTGAAAATGTGGGTTGAAACTGTGGAAGTGGGATTTGTAGTTAGGCCAAGGTCCCATTGCTAAGGGAAGAGCAGTAGTGAAAACAAGCTATACTATAAGCACTGTACTTTTCATTGTCCTAGTCTCGCCTGTGAGACAGCCATTGTTTCCATAGTTAATTTCGTCATTGTGGTTAGGTCTCAGTGTGCCAGTAATCTGACACAGAAATAGTCAAGGGTCTGAATAGAGGCTGAGCTCCAAAAAACTGCCCTCTTCACTACCCCCATGTCTCACCCTTTCTCTTCTTTTCCTAAACCCTCTCCTCTGAGACTCTCTGTTATTAGCACTTAGAAATAATTTTCTGGGAAAATATTGCATGACTAGTAGGTGCCTCACCCCGACAGAGCACGTCTGGGCAGAGACCATGGAACCCAATTTAACTTAATCTACTTCACTGCCCCAGGATGTGATACGAAATCCTTTTATATTGTCTGCTGTCAATAGAAATTTATGTATGTCCCTTGCTTTCTGTATGATCTCTCAACTTTCCTTTTATACCACATGCTAAGTGTAACAGTACTCACTTGCCTTCTTCAGGGAAAGATATCCATTTCCTCTTTATTTTAAGTGCTTCCCTGACAATGAAATAAGAAATGGAAAAGGGATGAGTGGAAAATGTCCAAAACTTGTCCTTATTAAATTGGCTTAAGAAAAAAAAAATCAATATGGTGGAAAAGGAAAACAACTGAAGTCAAATGGCTATATTAAAAATTCCAGATTTTTCACTTCCAGTGTTTCCAGGCAAGTCTGGCTTGAGTTAAATACTAATTTGAAAAAAAAATCCCCAAAAGCAAAATAAAAACAAACAGAAAAGTGTGCCATCATTGCTAATTAATGTATGCCATTCCATCCCACTGGAAATTATTTTGTATGTTAGCTTGAAATGAACTTATTATCCCTAAGTGGGAAAAAACAAAATCCCCCAAAATGTTACTCCTGCTACTGCCCTTCAGTCACTTAAGGTGGTCTCCATAGTCAGTTCAACCCTTCCCCCCATATTCCATTATCTCCACAAAAAAAAGCACATGTCCTATTCCTTTCTGGAAGGAACAAACATGCCATTTTCAGTGTCTATGAGTTGCTTCTTCCAGAGAGTAATCAATTATTGATTGGGTGAGATCTCATAAATAAAGCCAAATGTAAGCAGGTTATTAATCATTCATTTCTGGTTCACCTTGAAAGAACAGTACAATGATAACAAAAGCAAAACATTGACTGTTTAGTCTGTGCAGGTTTAGCCAATGCATGCTTTGTATATTTTGTAAGGATTCTTGCACTGTAAGCTAAGGGATTTGGATAGAAAATCACTTAGATGTAAATACAACATCTTGAGATGACTTACTGTGTATCAGCAACTTTATGTATTTATGTAGGTCACTATGCCAAGCATCAATTTCTTCTTCCTTTTTCTTTTTTCTTTCTTTTTAATAAGGCTTATCTGACTGGTTCTGATCCTGGTTGCATTAGTTATTTTGCCATGTGAGACCTCCACTTTTGTTCCCTATTCTCCAAAATGAGGATAATACAAGAAATTATTTCATAAGATTGTCATGAGAACACGCAACATATACACTTTATCACTCAGGATACAATCAAAGCATTTGTTACAGGGAATTGGTATTACATAATTGTAGGAGTTGGGCAGGTAGTCCCTGTAAGACTTTTGTCTCTACATCTGACACCAGAGCTTAGAGCCCACAGATCAGAGAGAAAAGGAAGATAGGTGCGGAGAAGGGCAAGATCAAGGGCAGTCTAGAACCCACAAGCATGAGCTGGAATCTCACTGGGGCCTGAGTCTAGTTTTATTGCCCTTTACCTTGGTGATGAGAGTATCCTGTACATGCTGGGTCCTTTGTCACAGAGATAAACACACACAGCTGGTCCAGAAGTGAGAGATTTGATGGATGATCAAGAGACGGGAGAGCAACTGCAGGCCCAGCTGCTGATTCATGCAAATGAAGTGAATCCGCTGATCAACAGTGTGTACCTGTGCTACAAAATGGCTTCTGCTTCCCTTTTGCTTTCCAAATCTCCCATGAATTCTCCTTGTAGCCTACCCTAACCAGAAACATACAAGAAAGTGAATTCTGGGAAATGTAGTTTACTGTAACCAAGTTGACACATTGTAACAGCATCTCACACACGTGTGCACATATACCACATATGCAAATATATTTGGGTATTTTCTTTGACTAATTCATGATTTCCTTTGTATTATTTCTGATTTGCTTATTTACACCTAGGAGTTTAGTTCAGGACAGATTTTATAAGTAAAATGTGGTAGAGAAGAGGACTTGTCAAATGAAAACAACAAAGTAGTCAGAACAAGTATCAATTGACATAAATAATAAATTTATTTAAAACAAATGTCAAAGTTACCAAAAATCCAATAAAAGTTAAGATTTCTAATTTTTATAAATTTAAGGCAATCTCTGTCTCTTTAGCAGTTAAGGTTAAATGTACCCAAGAAATCCTACTTTCAGCTCTCTTTACAAAGAAAGTCCTGGAATGTAGCTCCAACATTTCTGAGTACTTGTTTTCTCAGTCATCTTCCAAGAGGATAGATTTTATTTTGAAAGAGAGGTTATTTTACATATGGATTCCATCCAGAGCCACTTTATTCTTGCTGAGCAGAAGATTCCTTTGCTGTTAGGGATAGAGTAAACTTATCATTAATTGTTCAGCTAAGTTTATCTTCAGTTGAACAAGTATAAATTCAGATACTCTGACAATGTGTTAAAACATTTATCCTTTCATGATTGTTTTATTCTTCTGTGAGCAGTATTAACTTTTGTTATTTAATAATAATAGAATGACTATTTAGTCAAATTTTCATAATTATTCTTAAAATATTTGCTGCATTTTGGCCCATTGTGCCTTCGAATCTTCATGGACTTGAGGAATATTCAGTCATAAGTCCGTGGCTTAGAGTACAGTCTCAATATAGACTATATAATATCAACTGTGATACTTTTTTCCTTTCAGATGATGTAGAAAATGGGATTAAGATTTATTAAAAGATCTATTACAAAGCCCAGGATCTGTGTTTTTAACAAACTAGAGGTCATTCTTATGTGATATTTTTAGGACAATTCTTTAAGAACATTATTTTAGAAAATAGTATGGTAACCAGTTAGGGCTGGCTACAGAAAAAGAGTGCTGCAGAAGGAAATTGTCAAAGGGAGTGTGAGGAGTGTCGAGGAAAATATTTCTCTACCACAGTGTTTTCCCTAAGAACACTTGACATCTGTTTGCTTAATGGATTTTGAATTCCATGATTAATTGGTAGCAGACCATTCTTGATTTCTGAAAGTTTACTAAGAAAAATAACTCAGATGATATTTGTTGGTCAACAATATTTGCTCCTAGTAATTTATAAATTTATAGATTTATGTTCTTTTAAAGGGCAGAGCTGTTGAACTATTGTGTGAGAAATGAGTAATGATCATATTCAGGTAGACAGGGGTCATTTTTGTTAAAACTGGAAGTTACTCAAGGGCATGAATTATGTTTACTTCTGGAATTAGCAATTTACAGTAGAGTCTTTACATACCTTTCCAGACATTTTCTTAAGGCTTGTCATTTTTTTAACTCTGAAGTTTAGGTATATTTACCATGTCTCATATTTAGTTGTTAATCACTATAACTTCATGAGAGTTATGGTGTGAAATATAAAGTGAAGCCATTTGAAAATACAAATTCCTGTTTATGGTGATTGGAAGAGAAAAGAAAAAACAAAACAAAACCAAAAAAGCATACAAATTCCATTAACTTGTACTATTGCTTAAAAAAATCCACTGGATGCGTTGTTTAAAGAACTTATTTTTATGCTGCATATCATGACTCACAATAGAAATGATGGTTTCCACTAAATGAGAACCAATGAAAAAATGGGAAATTTCATTCTTAAGTAATTTCAATTATGCCCTTGCTTATAAAAGTTTGTCTGTTGGAAGTAGTCAGAAACTGTTACTGTAAAGTAAGGGTTAGTAGGTTATATTTTACACTTTGAAGCAAATTTTTTGAAAATTTAATTTAGCTGCTTTTACTGTTTTAAATCTATTGTAATGCCCTTTTATTCTATTTTTTATATATATCCAATATTTTTGAATGCTCATTATCCTGGACAGTAACCAAGTTCCTATATATATTCAGTACTTTATTTAATCTTCACCGCACCCCAGAAATGACATAGCTTCACTCATAGCCAGGATGTAAGTAAGAAATAATAACATAAATAGAGATAAAATTGTTAAATAGCATATAAGCTTTTAGAGTTTTAAAATTATGTGTTTCCATCCTGTTTCATTAAAAACTAAGGCTTTGGTGATCACTTATTCAAAGTAGTGAATATATTTGTTCTTTTTTTCCTTGGATCTCCAGTGCACAAAGTTGAATTAATTCTACTCCTCAAATCATCACACATTATGAACATTGGTCTAAGCAAGGCCATGCTCTTATTTCATTTAGCTGTGCTTTTTTGTCTCTATTCCCTATTCCTGGTTTCCTTGTTTCTTTAGGCCATTGTTCCAATATACTTACTATCTGTCTTTTAGTGTAGTATTCTTGTAAATAGTCTCTGGTGTCCCATTCACATGCATTAATTCTGGTAAGTGATGTGTTACAGATCTTCATTCTCATTTCTTCCCACTTAGTATTATGTTGGAAATTCTATCCACTTGTACTGCTATGCATAAATCTAAACTATTACTTTTAACTGATCATAATACTCCATAATATTTATCCACAGTATTTTATCTTTCTGCTCTCCCATTGGTGAATACTGAACTTTTTAAAACTCCCCAATACTACAGATAATTCTACATTGAATATTGCTAAATATATTTGCCTTTGGGACACATATATTCAAAAGCCAAAGTGCTCACCAGATGACCAGCCAATACCTTTACCTGCAACCCATGCTAGTTTTAGTATTCTCACTTTTCCCCAATAAATACATTTCAGCTTTTAAATTTTTACCAGTATATGTAAAGTAATATCTCATTTTTGTTTTGGGTTGCAATTTTATGATTATTAGAATTTTAAACATACTGTCATAATAAGCCTTTTGGTATCTTTCTCAGTAAATATCTTGGTCATATCTTTCACCTGATGTTCAATCATGTTTGCTATTTTATTCATGCGAATTTGCAGGAGTTATATGTATATTTCAGCTATTAATCCTTTACTGATTTTATACTTGACAAATATTTTCATCCATTCTCATTTAGCCTTCTTCTAAGGGGTTTAAATTTTCTCCTTGTAATCAATGAACTAAAATTTTACTATATATTAAGGTTAAATTTTACTCCTTTTACCTAACAGGGAATCTAGGAACCATTTAGTTTGACATCTTCAAATTTATCTGATTCTGGAAAATTTTTACTCCATTATTATTACACTATTTCCTCCTTGCTATTTTAATTTTTCTTTTTAAGATGTCCATATTATTTGGATACTTATGCTCTGTTGTGTGTATTATTTTTCTTTTGTGCATGTCTTTTTTCCAGCATCTTCCATGAAATTTACCCCATGTGATTATTCAACCCACAAATTCATTTTTAGCTCTTTCCATCTTGCAATTTATCTCATATTTTTCATTCATTAGCATTTAACATTTTTACATCTTTCTTTTCCTCACTAAATATACTTCTCATTCTAATTTTAAATTAGTTGTCCACTGCTTCAATATTTCTTCTTAAAATGATACATACTGTCCATTTGAAATACTTATATTCTTCAGTTATCTTGCTTTTAGGCCTGTGAGCTCCTAGACTCCCAGAGATAGCAATTCTTCTCTCTTGTTAATGTGTATTGGGCAATAATGTTTAATGTAACTATGTTTTACTAAGGAACACTAAATTGTAATTTGTTCTGGATATTAATATTTTGTTTCATAGAATTTCTGAACTGGTAGATATCATCATATAATATCTACTAAAGAAGATCAGAATACCTGTACTAGGCCTCATAACAAAGATTTAATCTACAATATTAACTGGGATTTTATTTAATGGCAACAATCAAATAACTGGCTGTACTGACATAAGTAAGAAAGTGATTTGTTTAAGAAAATTCTTCAGGTAAGCTGTTTGGGGTTTTTGCATGTTACAGAAATGTTAGAAAAGGACTTGTTCTTTCTGTCATCTTATTCCAGTTTAGCTTTTTGCTTTCGTTCACAGGATGGTAAGATAGCCTCTGAACTTATTAATCAAAACCATTTCTGCAAGACAAAAAAAAACCAAAAATCATTTTTACTATTCTATATTGGAATCATGGAATAGGGAGAAAGGTAAAGGGACAATGAGATGCCAGGTGAACTTTTGCATTATATAAACTTCTATGTATGCAACCTTACTCAAAATCTCTGTTTTACATTGGCTAAACTTGAGTCACTTAGCTACACATACTTGTAAAAGAAATTTTCAAGACAAAAATAACAAGGAAGCCTCCCACTTCTATTACTAACTAAACAAAGAGATGGGATTTGAAAGGATCAATACACATTACCTCATGGAATCCTTATACAAACTTGGTGAAGTGTGTATATAGCACCTACGTTAGTGATGGATTTTCGAGTGGTAGAATACCATTCTTCTTATTTTCTTGTCTTACATAGACCAGCATCAGTAATAAGCCCTACATATTAAACTTTTACTTGTTCATGGATTCAGGAAGCAAAGAATGGAAATTAAGAACCATGGGAGAAGCTTTTCCTGATTTTGCTTTGAAAGGAAGATATGAGAGGAACCAAATAGTACCTAATGACTGAATGTAATGTTCTATCCTAGATGGATCCTGGAACAGAATTAAGTGAAAACTAAGGAAATCTAAAGTACTAACTTTAGTTTATACTAATGTATCAATATTGGTCTATTAATTTTAACCAATGTACTATACTAATGTAATATGTTAACAGTAGAGGAAAGTGGATTTGGGGTGTATGAGAATTCTACTATCTTCCTAAGTTTTCTGTAGATTTAAAACTACTCTAAAATAAAATTTACTTAAAAGAAAATGTAGGTCTGTAAAGAGTTAATGTTGAATTGTGGCAGCTATAAGATATGCCTTGAATTCTTCCATCTATACGGAGCAAAGCTGACAATGAGCTCCAGCTGATACACCCTGAAATCCATTGCTCATTTGCTCCCAGCCATTGACTGGGCATGGCTGGGATGCTGAGCAGGCTTGTTGCTAGAAGGCATGGGGCTCTTCCAGTGGGATACTGGAGACTTTGATTTGAGAACTCTCTGATGGAGACTGATCTGAGAACGCTCTGAGGGCCTAACTCAACTTTTTTTTAGACTCTAGTACATTCTAGGACACTTCTGTTGAATCCTTTATCCATGTCTTCTGTACACAGTGCCATAGTTGTGTTGCCTGATGGTTTGCTAGACCCCAGCGCTTTCTCAATTATCTCCTAATAAAATCTTTGCGTATGTACCCTGTCTTAGCATCTGCTTCTCCAAAGACTGAACTAATACAGAATGTAAAGCACAAAACCGTTTGATCTCCTCATTAGATGAAAAACAATAACAAAGAATCTTCAACATGCATTAATGAGAAAATCTCTCAGCAAACCAGTATTTTAAGGAAACTACTTCAACCTGATAAGGGGAAGCAGTAAATACTTATAGTTAGAATCTTATTTAATGGTGAAATATTGAACACTTTTCCCCTATGGGAACAATGGATATCTAATCCCACTATTTCTATTAAACCTTTGAATAGAGATCATTGTAATGAGTAATTGTAATGTGTAGAGAATGAAAAGGATTAACATAAAAAAAAAAAGGTGAACAGCCCTCTCTCTTTATGCAGACAGCATGATTGCTTGCATAGAGTATCTTTAAGAATGTGTGGAAGTAGTGCTAGAACTAATAGCTGAATTTATTTAGCAAGTTAAAGGATACAAGGTTAATATAAAATATGTCAATTGTGTTTTTATATAATAGTGGCAAACTGTTAGCAAATACAATTTAAAAACCTTTACAATATTATCAAAATCACAAAATAATTAGGAACAAAATTGAAAATATTTTCATGGCCTTTAATAATTATAGAATAGTACTGAGAAAAGTTCTAAAGAGCTTAAAGAAATGTGAAGATGCATGTGGCAGTGCAAACAGATTAGAACAGCCAAATCAGTGTTTTAAGAAGAAAAGTCGGAAGATTTATTATACCTGACTCACCGTAAAGGTATAGTCATCAACACAGTGTAGTGTGGGTGAAAGAATAAACAAAAAGATAAATGAAAAAAATGATTATTCCAGAAGTAGATCCAAACATGTGTTCGAGTGATTCTCAACAG
Source organism: Smutsia gigantea (assembly GCA_032199065.1). Lineage (NCBI taxonomy): Eukaryota > Metazoa > Chordata > Mammalia > Pholidota > Manidae > Smutsia > Smutsia gigantea. The sequence continues at coordinate 61,714 of JAVSCE010011232.1, forward strand.
TTACTAAGGATTTCCATAGGGAAAGAAAAATCTTTTCAATATATGATGTTAAAATAACAAGCTACTCATTATTAAAAAGTTATTATTGGCCATTATTGTAGGTAGAATAATGGTCTCTCAAAGATGTCCATATGTATATATGCCTGTGAATTTAGTTACCCTACGTGGAAAAAGAGGCTTAATTGGTGTTATCAAGGTTAAGGACCTTGAAATGGGGAACTAATCCTGAATTACCCAATGGCTCAATCTAATCACATGAAACCTTAAAAGTGAAGAACTTTGCCTGCCTGGGTCAGAAAGATGTGATGTACAAGGGACTCCACTTGATATTGTTGGCATTGAAGCTGGAGAAAGAATGTACAAAAGCCAAGAAATGTGGACATCCTCTGGAAGTTGGGGGTGATCCTCAGCTGACAGCTGATAACCAGGACTTCAATCCTACAACTGCAAGAAACTGAATTTTCCCAACAACTTAAATGATAAGGAAACAGATTCACCCCTAAAGCCTCCAGAAAGGAATGTGGCCCTTCCAATATGTTGGTGAGATCCATGTCAGATTTATGACATAAGTACCTTAAGATAATAAATATATTTAAGCCAAAAAGTGTGTGATATTTTACTATGGCAGCAATAGAAAATTAATATAACCATTCCAAAAGTTAATTTGACATATACCAGAGAACAAAATACAAAATTAAAAAAATGCCAAACTCTTAGAAAAAAGCCTAAAGGAAAATGTTAATATATGTGGATAGGCAAAGATTTCAAAAGCATGAAACATAAAATAACAAAATTCAGATTTATCCAAATAAGAAATGTTTGCTCCTCAGTAGTAACCATTAAGAAATCAATAAGATAAAATTGGTAGACAATACTTGTAATGATATATCAGATAAGGAATATAAAGGAATACATCAAAACCAATTAAAAATAGTAATTTGATCAAAAGATGTACAAGATGGCCAGTAATTGCAAGATAATATGTTCCACCTCATTAAACATTCATGGAAATGAAAATTAAAAAACACAATGAGATCGCACTATACATCTATTAGAATGGATAAAATTAAAGAGGTGACTGTGGCAATTGTTTGTGAAATGTAGTGAAACTAGACTGATCTGCTGCTGGTGAAAATGTAGAATGGTGCAACCACTTTGCAACCACTTTGGAAAGTCCTTTATCCGTTTCTTAAGAAGTTAAACATACAGGTACTGTAGTACCCAGCTATTCCCTGTTCTATGTATTTTCCAAGAGAAATAAAAGCATAGATCCACATAAACATTTGTACAGAAGTATGTACAAAAATTCATTATTGTACATGTTATTTATAATATACAAAACTGAAGACACCTAAGTGTCCATCAGTAACTGAGTGGAAAGATAAAATATATACCCCAATGAGTGCTCCTTAGCAGTAAAAAGGAAACAGCTATGATACACACTAAAACATGGGTGAATCTCAAAATCATTATGTTGACTGTAAGAAGACAAAGGGATACAAAAGTATATCCTTTCAGATTCCATTTATATAGAACAAAATTAATATTTAGTGATAGAAACAGATCAATATTTCTTGCTCTTGGGGGTGAGAAATAAGTTATGGATTATAAAGGACTGTGAGGACTGTTTTGAGGAAGATGGAAATATCTGTATTTATGTATATGGCTGTAAGACCCCCTCAAATTGTACATTTTAACTAGGTACAGTTTATGGATTCTCAGTAAAGTTGATATGGGAAAAATAAGCACGGACTGAAGTGGAAAGAATATAATCCTGGGCAACCTAATTTGTTATAGTGGAAAAACCATGAACTTCAGAATTCAGTAGGTCTGTGTACAAAACTCCCCACTAAAACTTACTGGCTTTCAAACTTTAGAGGAGCTACTTAACTCTGATTTTCAGCTTAATCATTTCTAATTACATGGGAAAATAATCTAACAATGTTGCTTTTAAAATTTAAGAACACATGTTAAAATACCTAACAGAATCATGTACATCATAGCTATTGTAAAATTTACCTTTTTTAAATTGCTGGTTGACATTTGTAAAAGATTCAATTGTAATTGAAAATTGTAAATGACTTCAGAGAGCAGTTTACTTAATAATTTATAGTTTGCATAGTTAAAATCTTTTAAAAGAGCTCATAATTTCATTATAAACATTTAATGTTATTACATTTTGTTTTATATATATATATATATTCCACTAACATTTTATCTATTTTTACATGAACTTTCAAATCATTCCTTTCATCTTCTACTACTCTCAATCCTAATTTCTCATATTCAGCTACCATGATCTTGTTAACTAATAGGATGAAACATACTTAGTCACCTTGATCACTGCTGTGATCAGTGTCAGCCCGTGTTGTCTCATATATCGGAGTCTGCTAAGAGTTGGAATTACAAGATCATTTAAATATAAGAATGGGTTGATATTGTTAGTAATCTGTTATCTGAGCTGCTGTATTCTATAAATATATTTCTGCTCTGAGAATACGATTTATTAACTCAATTTTTTCTACTCTGTAGTTTATTAGAGGACAGCAGGAGATTTGTACTTTTATTCTGTGATTCACATTTCATAAGGGTCATCAATTAAATTATCATTCAAAGATGAATTTAAATAATAACTTCTCTTGAAACTTGCCTAGGTCTTCTCTACAAAATAAAAACACTGTAAGTAGTAAGACCTTAAAGATATCTAATCCATTCCCTTTTTAACAGAACAGCTTTAGAGCAAGGAAATTACTTGTCCAAAGCAAAACAGACATGTCATGTCAGAGGTAAGGCTGGGATGTAAGTTCATTATGTCTGCTACAATCTAGAACAATATTCAGTCAATATACTCTATCGACAATTTTACATCTTCTGAAATAATTATACCATTTTTCCCCCATTTTTCTACTTAGGTACATTATTTAGGATACAGAATTTGATGTTCAAATAAAATGAATACTGACTTAAATAAGAGATCTGTTCATTTCACTCATGTTTCTAATCAGAGATGAGCCCTCTGGAGTTTTTTGGCTCATGACCTTGCCCTCTCTCATGCTGTTTTCCATTTTGGAGTCCAAGAGTCTATTTAGCCATTGTAAGAGCCTAGAGAGTTTGCAAGAATGAAGATGAAGTAGCAGACAAGTGATTTCCTTGCGGGTAGCCACGCAGAAGTTGCAAACACCACTTTGTCTCATATTCTTTTGGTTGTATGGTCACAGCTAGACACATGAGAATGGGCAGATAAAATCTCTAGCTAGGTGATTGATTCTTGATAAAATCAGGAAATATATCAGGATAAGAAAGAAGTGAAGAATGCAAAGTGACAAACAAGGAAGTGGTGTCTGTCACAGAATGCTCTATATTAGTGACCTGCAATCTTTTTTTCTGGAAAACCCCTGAAATAATTTTGAAAAAAAGAAAAAAAGAATGTCTTTCTCACATTTCTAAGTTAATGTAAAAGATATCATAAATTTACATACTTGCAAAGATGATAATTTCCAGCATATTACAAATTTGATACTTTAAGGTTTTGATTTCTAGTATCATCCATTTAAAAATACATGAAAAAGTTCTCCATTAACAATACAATATTTTATATCTTTTTTCTCCTTGAATTTATATTTCTATTCCACTTAAACCATATAATTATATTCTAATATATTTGTATTGTAGAGCCTTCTATTAATCACCCTTTATAGTTTATTACTAAAATACTACATACAAAATTTGATTTTTTTTTCTGTGTTTCTCTGCCTCAAGATTCAGTTTTTTCCTAGGGTATCCTAATCATTATTATAAGTGCATAATTGACAAGTGAAAAATTGATGCAATACTATAGTTAACTAGTTGTAAAAATGGTTTGAAATGTCTTAGCTGGATAGGGTTATTTTCCTTTTAAAATTATGTGTGGATTGCTCAATATTTATAGAGACATAATTTAGGATTAATGTAATTCCTGTTTTTGCATTGTGTATACATAAATCATAAACAATTTTAACAAAAATATAGGTGACAGTAGGGAGAATGTTGTTAATAGCAATGTCAGTTGGACATCTTCTGAGTTACATGCCAAAAAACCACAGTGTGACATGATATCACATATTTTGAATAACCTATCAGTTGAAACGTCTGTAAGGTATTCTTTCAATTCATTGAAAGCAAACAATCTGGAAATCATGATATATAAAAGTATTTATTACTAGTTATTACTGTCCTTTAGTTACACTAACCTGTAATTACACTAACCTGTAATTTTGAATCATCCCTTTCATTTCTGCCCTGGATGAATTTTATACAATAGGGAAATTCACAGTTGTGATATGAATGTATCTTTTGAAGAAATGGATGAGGGAGATAATTTAAAGAGAGAAGGGAAAGAAGAAACAGTGGCTTGATCTCATGAAGTTTAAGTTTATGAAAGTATACATGTGAGAATGGAGGGTCTGGGAATGATTGTTTGGTTCCTTCAGATAGTCTTCATGTAACCCAGGTTGCACAGGTACCCTAATTTGAAGATTATTACTTCATAATGTATTATTAGTTTACTATTTTTAATGGTCAATTAAAAAATTTGGCACATGTCCTTCTACTCAAAAGTCTTGCAATTTGATATTTTATATACTTGATATAGCATATCCAGCCAGGATTTCCCATTAGCAAGTGAGACATTATGTCAAGGAAATGCCTCTTTATCTCCTCCTAAAGAAACTGAAGAGAGACTGCTGATTAAAAGTAATGGAGAGGGAAGAAGAATTCAAGATGGTGGCATGAGAGGTGAGACAGAGAACTCCTCACAAAACCACATATAATATGAAAATATAGTTAATACAACTGATCTTAAAAGAGCAACAGGAAAGAAGGCTGCACCAGACCAGACTGCATAACCTGAAGAACAGAGCAGACTTCACGAAACAGGGTAACATACCAAAGCCTTGATCTGGCGGGACCCAAGCCCTTCCCCTACCCCAGCTCACCAATGGGAGGAAGAGAAATGGAGCGGGGAGGGAGTGGAGGCCTAGGACTGCCAAACACCCAGCCCTGGAGATAGGCTTTGGTAGCACAAACCTACATTGCATGGTGCTCTGGAGATTAGTGGGGTTGGAAAGCTAAGATAGGTGGAATATCTGGAGAGCTTAGACTCCAGCCATCTGTGGAGGACAGGGATCCCCAAGTGACTGCTCAGGGACAAAGAAAAGGAAGGCAGTATGCAAGGCTTCCTAGCAGCGAGAGGGCTGCTGAAGGGGCAGGGTTTGCATGGAGCTTGCTGTGCTAGAGAAGGGATAGGTGGACAAGGTTGTCGGGGCGCGCTCTGCCCAGGAGGTTGGGAACTTTGAGGAGTTTCAGGCACTCCATCCCCCTGGCTGGCTACTCAGCTCTGAGGCCCCCACTGTGATACGCAACCTGCTGCACCTTCCTCCTGGCCTTCTGGCAACAGCACACAAACCGGCAGTCCCTGCCCTGGTGTCAGGCCAACAAGAGGGAGGCCCTGACTATGGAAGTAAAGACACAAAGCACAGACACTTACACCTGTGTGCTCAGCGCACAGGTTCTTACAGTGGAGACAGGCCCTGCAGCCAGGAAGCAGGAAACAGCTCTTTCCTCCCTGCAGGGAACAGCACTGCACCCCTGAGACTTTCACCTCACTGCAGGGGCTGAGCAGCTCCAGAGACTAGACCTTGGCACTAGAGGGTGTCACATACAAATATGAAACATCAAATGAACCTAGTTCAAACCAAAATCTCACAAACCCTAGAAAAGGGCCAAATGAAACTGAACTCACCAATCTTCCAGAAGGAAATTCAAAATAAAAATCATAAACATGCTCACAGAGGTACAGAAAAATATTCAAGAATTCAGGGATGAGTTTAGGACATTGATTCAATCATTAAGAAATTCCATGTCTGAAATGCAATATACAGTGGAGGGATTTAAAAGCAGATTAGATGAAGTAGAAGAGATGGTAAATGGAATAGAAATTAGAGAAGAGGAATACAAAGAAGCTGAGGCACAGAGAGAAAAAAGAATCTCTAAAAATGAAAGAATATTGAAAGAAATGTTTGACCAATCGAAACAGAACAATATTCACATTATAGGTGTACCAGAAGAAGAAGAAGAGAGAAAAAGGGTTAGAAAGTGTCATTGAGGAGGTAATTGCTGAAAACTTCCCCAATCTGGGGAAGGAGATAGTCTCTCAGGACATGGAGGTGCACAGATCTTCCAACACAAGGGACCCCAGGAAGATAACACCAAGACATATAATAATTAAATGGTAAAGATCAAGGATAAGGACATATTTTTAAAAGCAGCTGGAGTGAGAAAAAATATCATATACAAAGGAAAACCCATCAGGCTATCATCAGACTTCTCAACAGAAACCTTGCAGGCCAGAGGGAGTGGCATGATGTATTTAATGCAATAAAGCAGAAGGGCCTCAAACAAAGAATACTCTACCTGGCAAGATTATCATTTTAATTTGATGGAGGAATTAAACAATTTTCAGATCAGCAAAAGCTGAGAGAATTTATCTCCTACAAATAGTGCATTTTGGAGGAACTCCTACACATGGAAGTATTCCTAAGGCTAAATCGCTGTCACCCAGGGAAATAAAACCACAGTAAAGAGAGCAGAACAATTAATTACTAAGGAGATGCAAAATCAAATCAACTACCCCCAAAATCAATCAAGGAATTGACAAAGAGTGCAGAATATGATTCATAACATAAAAGAATGGAGAAGAAAAAGGAGAAAAAAAAAGAACCTTTAGGTTGTGTTTGTAATAGCATACTAAGTGAGTTAAATTAGACTGTTCGATAGTAAGGGAATTACCCTTGAACCTTTGGTAACCATGAATCTAAAGCTGGCAATGGCAATAAGTACATACCTATCGATAATCACCCTAAATGTAAATGGTCTGAATGCACCAATCAAAAAACATAGAGTCACTGAATGGATAAAAAAAACAAAACCCATCTATATGCTGCCTAGAAGAGACTCACTTCAAACCCAAAGACATACGCAGACTGAAAGTGAAGGGATGGAAAAAGATATTTCATGCTACTAATAGTGAGAAAAAAGCAGGAGTTGCAGTACTTGTATCAGACAAAATAGACTTCAAAACAAAGAAAGTCACAAGAGACAAGGACATTACATAATGATGAAGGGGTCAGTCCAACAATAGGATATAACTATTATAAATATCTGTGCACCCAACACAGAATCACCTACATATGTGAAAGAAACACTAACAGAATTAAAGGGGGATATAGAATGCAATGCATTCATTTTAGGAGACTTCAACACACCACTCACTCCAAAGAGAAAACAACCAGATAGAAAATAAGTAAGGAGACAGAGGCGTTGAATAGTGTATTAGAACAGATGCACATAATAGACATCTACAGAACACTCCATCCAAAAGCAACAGTATACACATTCTTCTCAAGTGCACATGAAACATTTTCAAGAGTAGATCATATACCAAGCCACAAAAAGAGCCTCAGTAAATTCAAAAAGACTGAAATTGTACCAACCAGCTTCTTAGATCACAAAGGTATGAAACTAGAAATAATTACACAAAGAAAACGAAAAAGCCCACAAACACATGGAGACTTCACAATATACTCTTAAATAATCAGTGGCTCAATGACCAAATAAAAGTAGAGATCTAACAATATATGGAGACAAATGAAAACAATAATTCAACAATGCAATATCTGTGGGACACAGCAAAGGCTGTGCTAAGAGGGACATATATTGCAATACAGGCCTACCTTAGGAAAGAAGAACAATCCCAAATGAACAGTTTAAACTCACAATTAGTGAAACTAGAAAAGGAAGAACAAATGAGGCCCAAAGTCAGTAGAAGGATGAAACAATAGAAAGATTCAATGAAAGCAGGAGCTGGTTATTCAAGAAAATAAACAAAATGGATAAATCCCTAGCCAGACTTATCAGGAAAAAAAGTCTACACACATAAACATAGAAATACAAAGAATTATGAGAGAATACTATGAAAAATTATATGCTAACAAACTGGATAACCTAGAAGAAATGGACAACTTCTAGAAAAATACAACCTTCCAAGCCTGACCCAGGAAGAAACAGAAAATCTGAATAGATCAATTACGAGCAAAGAAATTGAATTAGTATTCAAAAAAATACCTAAGAACAAAACTCCTGGACCAGATGGTTTCAGAGCTGAATTTTGTCAAACATTTAGTGAAGGCCTAATACCCATCCTCCTTAAAGTTTTTCCAAAAAGTAGAAGAGGAGGCAATACTCCTAAACTTATCTATGAGGCCAGCATCACTCTAATACCAAAATCAGGGAAAGACACCACATAAAAAGAAAATTACAGACCAATAGCCCTGATGAACATAGATGAAAAAATACTCAACAAAATATTACCAAACCAAATTCAAAAATACTTCAAAAGTTCATCCATCATGATCAAGTAGGATTTATTCCAGGTATGAAAAGATGGTACAACATTAGAAAATCATCCATCAACATCAACCAGCACATCAACAAATAGGACAAAAATCACATGATCATCTCCATAGATGCTGAAAAAGCTTTCAACAAAATTCAACATCCATTCATGATAAAAACTCTCATGGGTATAGATGGCAAGTACCTCAACATAATAAAAGCCATATACGACAAACCCACAGCCAACATTACACTTAACAGTGAGAAGCTGAAATCTTTTCCTTTAAGATTGGGAAGAAGAGGATGCTCACTCTCCCCACTTTTATTCAGCATAGTTCTGGAGGTCCTAGCCATGGCAATCAGACAACCCAAAGAAATAAAAAGCATCCATATTGGCAAGGAAGACGTTAAACTGGGAGAGAGGCTCAAGATGGTGGAGTGAGTAGGGTGGCAGAAATCTCCACTGAAAACCACATATATTTTTGAAAACACAACAAATACAATTACTCCTAAAAGAGACAAGAAGACACAGTACAACAGCCAGGCTACATCTACATCTGCAAGAACTCAGTATCTCACAAAAAGGGTAAGATACAAAGCCGTGACCCAGCGGGACCTGAGGACTCCCCCAACCCTAGCTCACTGGTGGGAGGAATAGAATCAGAGTGGGGAGGGAGTGGAAACCCAGGACTGCTAAATAACCAGCCCTAGTAATCTGCACCAGGAGCACAGACACACACTGCATGGTATATTGGATATTAGAGAAACAGAAAAATAAAATCCAAGATGGAGACTGCGAGCTGGTCCCCACAGCCAGCTCCCCCGGACAAAAGAAAAGCAGGTGCTTTTTAAGAGTATTAAAGGGACAAGGGCTTACCAGCTGAACAAAATCATTTTGGCATACTCAGCCTAGCAGGCTGGTAATCTTAAGGAACTTCAGGCACCCTAACTCCCTGGGGTGTAACACAGCCCTGAAGCCCCTCACGGCAGTAAGCAACCTGCCATTCATTGCCCCCAGCCAGTGCTGCAAGCAAACAGGTTGACCCACCACAGCTGCGGAGCAGCCAGAGAACAGCTCACCCACAGCAAACACACAGAGTCTTCTCCCAGTGCACAGCTAACCAGGACAGACCCAGAGGCTGCCGCCAGCATGCAGCTGCCCGGCACACACAGAGGAAGCCGGAGAAAGGTCCGGAAGGCACGAAGGGACACCCTTCTTGTAGGAGAACACACCCAGTGCATCTGCGACCCCACACAGGGCCCTATGCTATCCCGAGGGACGCCCTGTCCACAGCAGCTCAGGAGATTATCCCAGAGTTCTCCCACTGTGCAGGCAACCAGCATAGGCAGCAGAAGCCAGAGAAAGGTCTGGAAGGCATAAACAGGTGCCGTTCGGGCAGGAGAAGATAGCCAGCATGTCTGCGACCCCACACAGGGCCCTAGGTTATTCCGATAGCTGCCCCGCCCATGGCAGCTCAGGAGATTTTCCAAGAGTCTGGTCCTGGTGTGCAGGTATATGGCACAGACAGCGGAAGCTGAAGCAAGGTCCAGAAGGCACGAAGGGGCACCATTCTCGCTGGAGAACACACCCAGATTGTCTGCAACCCCCTGCAGTGTCCTATGCTATCCCTAGGGCCACACCGCCTTGGCAGCTCAGGAGAGTATCCAAGAGACTGCTACCTGTGTGTGGGTAGCCAACACAGGCAGCGAATAAGGGCAAGGTGACCAGCATGCAGGAAGGAACTTTGTTCTCCCAGGTCACACATGCAACACATGCCTGTGACCACTTCTATCACCATGAAAAGGCAGAATAACCTGCTCTAGTCCAAAATCACTCAGACATTCCCAGAGAGAGGGCTTGCTGAGATAAACATAACCAATCTTCCTGAAAAATAATTCAGAATAAAAGTCTTAACCATGCTGATGGAACTGCAGAGATATATGCAAGAGCTAAGGGATGAAGTCTGGAGGGAGATAACAGAAATGAAACAATCAAAAGAAGGTCTTAAGAGCAGACTGGATGAGGTGCAAGAGACTGTTAATGGAATAGAAATCAGAGAACAGGAATACAGAGAAGTTGAGGCAGAGAGAGATAAAAGGATCTCTAGGAATGAAAGAATATTAAGAGAATTGTGTGACCAATCCAAATGGAACAATACTCACACTACAGGGGTACCAGAAGAAGAAGAGAGAGAAAAAGGGATAGAAAGTGTCTTTGAAGAAATAATTGCTGAAAACTTCCCCAAGCTGGGAAAGGAAATAGCCTCTCAGACCATAGAAGCCCACTGATCTCCCAACACAAGGGACCCAAGGAGGACAGCACCATGACATATAATAATTAAAATGGCAAGGATCTAAGACAAGGACAGAGTATTAAAGGCAGCCAGAGAGAGGAAAAGGATCACCTACAAAGGAAAGCCCATCAGGCTATTATCAGACTTCTCCACAGAAACCTTACAGGCCAGAATAGAATGGCATGACATATTTAATTCAATGAAACAAAATGGCCTTGAACCAAGAATACTTTATCCAGCACGATTATCATTTAAATTTTAAGGAGGGATTAAATAATTTCCAGATAAGCAAAAGTTGAGGGAATTTGCCTGCCACAAACCACCTCTACAGGATATTTTAAAGGGACTGCTCTAGATGGAAGCACTCATAAGGCTAAATAGATGTCATCAGAGAAAATAAAATCACCACAAAGAAAGCAGACCAACCAAATACTAACTAAAGGCAAAAAATAAAATCAACTACCCATAAAAGCAGTTAAAAGAAACACAAAAAAGTACAGAAAAAAACATCTAACATATAAAGACTAGAGGAAGAAGAATAAGAAGGGAGAGAAATATAAAGAATCATCTGACTGTGTATAAAATAGTGTAATAAGAGAGTTAAGTTAGATGGTTAGACAGTAAAGAAGCTACCCTTGAACCTTTAGTAACCACGAATCCCAAGCCTGCAATGGCAATAAGTACATATCTTCGATAATCACCCTATATGAACTGAATGCACCAATCAAAAGACACAAAGTAATAGAATGGATAAAAAAGCGAAACCCGTCTATATGCTGCTTAGAAGAGACTCACCTCAAACCCAACACATACACAGACTAAAAGTGAAGGGATGGAAAAAGATATTTCATGCAAACAATAGGGAGAAAAAAGCAGGTGTTGCAGTACTTGTATCAGACAAAATAGACTTCAAAACAAAGAAAGTAACAAGAGATAAAGAAGAACATTACATAATGATAAAGGGGTCAGTCCAACAGAGAATATAACCACTATAAATACCTATGCACTCAACACAGGAGCACCAGCATATGTGAAACAAATACTAACAGAATTAAAAGGAGAAATAGAATGCAATGCATTCATTTTAGGAGACTTCAACACTACACTCACTCTGAAGGACAGATCAACCAGACAGAAAATAAGTAAGGACAGAGATGCACTGAACAACACATTAGAACAGATGGACCTAACAGACATCTACAGAACTCTCCACCCAAAAGCAGCAGGATACACATTCTTCTCAAGTGCACATGGAACATTTTCAAGAATAGACCACATACTAGGACACAAAAAGAGTCTCAGTAAATTCAAACAGATTGAAATTGTACCAACCAGTTTCTCAGACCACAAAGGTATGAAACAAGAAGTAACTTACACAAAGAAAAAGAAAAACCCCACAAATGAATGAAGACTTAACAACATGCTCCTAAATAATCAGTGGATCAATGACCAAATTAAAACAGAGATCAAGAAATATATGGAGACAAATGACAGCAACAGCACAAAGCCCCCACTTCTGTGGGACCCAACGAAGGCAGTTCTAAGAGGAAAGTATGTAGCAATGCAGGCCTCTTTAAAGAAGGAAGAACAATCACAAATAAATAGTCTATAGTCACAATTATTGAAAATGGAAGAAGAAGAACAAATGAGGCCCAAAGTCAGCAGAAGGAGGGACATAATAAAGATCAGAGAAGAAATAAATAAAATTAAGAAGAATAAAACAATAGAAAAAATCAATGAAAGCAAGAGCTGGTTCTTTGAGAAAATAAACAAAATAGATAAATCCCTAGCCAGACTTATAAAGAAAAAGAGAATATACACACATAAACAGAATCAGAAATGAGAATGGAAAAATCATGACAGACACCACAGAAATACAAAGAATTATTAGAGAATGCTATGAAAATCTATATGCTAACAAACGAGATAACCTAGAAGAAATGGACAACTTCCTTGAAAAATACAACCTTCCAAGACTGACCAAGGAAGAAACAGAAAATCTAAACAGACCAATTACCTGCAATAAAATTGAATCAGTAATCAAAAAACTACCCAAGAACTAAACCCCTGGACCATATGGATTCACTGCTGAATTTTATCAGACATATAGAGAAGACATAATACGTATTCTCCTTAAAGTTTTCCAAAAAATTGAAGAGGAGGGAGTACTTCCAAACTCATTCTATGAAGCCAGCATCACTCTAATACCAAAACCAGGCAAAGATGCCACAAAAAGAGAATATTATAGATCAACATCCTTGATGAACATAGATGCAAAAATACTCAAGAAAATATTAGCAAACTGAATTCAAAAATACATCAAGAGGATCATACACCATGATCAAGGGGGATTCATCTCAGGTATGCAAGGATGGTACAACATTTGAAAATCCATCAACATCATCCACCACATCAACAAAAAGAAGGACAAAAACCATGTGATCATCTCCATAGATGCTGAAAAAGCATTTGACAAAATTCAACATCCGTTCATTATAAAAACTCTCAACAAAATGGGTATGGAGGGCAAGTACCTCAACATAATAAAGACCATATCTGACATACCCACAGCTAACATCATACTTAACAGTGAGAGGCTGAAATCTTTTCACCTACGATCAGGAACAAGAAAGGGATGCCCACTCTTGCCACTGTTATTCAATATAGTACTGGAGGTCCTAGCCACAGCCATCAGACAAAACAAAGAAATACAAGGCATCCAGATTGGTAAAGAAGAAGTCAAACTGTCACTATATGCAGATGACGTGATATTGTACATAAAAAACCCTAAAACTCCACTCCTAAACTACCAGAATTACTATCTGACTTCAGCAAAATTGCAGGATACAAATGTAATACCCAGAAATCTGTTGCTTTCATATACCCTAATGATGAACAAGCAGAAGGAGAAATCAGGAAAACAATTCCATTCACAATTGCAGTAAAAAGAATAAAATAAGGTGCTTCGTTAGCACAGTAGGTAGCGTGTCAGTCTCATAAAAAGAATAAAATACCGAGGAATAAACCTACCCAAGTAAGTGAAAGACCTATACCCTGAAAACTACAAGAGACTCTTAAGAGAAATTAAAGAGGACACTAACAAATGGAAACTCATCCCATGCTCTTGGCTAGGAAGATTTAATATTGTCAAAATGGCTATCCTGCCTAAAGCAATCTACAGATTCAATGCAATCCCTATCAAAATACCTACAGCATTCTTCAATGAACTGGAACAAATATTTCTAAAATTCATATGGAACCCCAAAGACCCCAAATAGCCAAAGCTATACTGAGAAGGAAGAATAAAACAGGGGAGACCTCACTTCCCAACTTCAAGCTCTACTACAAAGCCACAGTAATCAAGACAATTGGCACAATACAGACTCATAGGTGAGTGGAACAGAATAGAGAGTCCAGATATTAACCCAAATATATATGGTCAATTAATATAGGATAAAGGAGCCATGGATGTACAATGGGGAAATGGTAGCCTCTTCAACATCTGGTGTTGGCAAAACTGGACAGCTACATGTAAGAGAATGAAACTGGATCATTGTCTAGCCCCATACACACAGGTAAACTCGAAATGGATCAAAGACCTGAATGTAAGTCATGAAACCATAAAACTCTTAGAAAAAACATAGGCAAAAATCTGTTGGACATAAACCTGAGCGACTTCTTCAAGAGCATATCTCCCCAGGCAATGGTAACAAAAGCAAAAATGAACAGTGGGACTATATCAAGCTGAAAAGCTTCTGTACAGCAAAGGACACCATCAGTAGAACAAAAAGACAACCTACAGTATGGGAGAATATATTCAGAAATGACATATCTGATAAAGCGTTAACATCCAAAATATATAAAGAGCTCACGCATGTCAACAAACAAAAAGCAAATAATCCAATTAAAAAATGGGTAGAGGATTTGAACAAACACTTCGCCAAAGAAGAAATTCAGATAGCCACAGGCACGTTAAAAGAGGCTTCACATCGCTAATCATCAGAGAAATGCAGATTAAAACCATAATAAGATATCACCTTATACCAGTAAGGATGGCCACCATCCAAAAGACAAACAACAACAAATGTTGGCGAGGATGTGGAGAAAGGGGAACCCTCCTACACTGCTGGTGGGAATGTAAATTAGTTCAACCATTGTGGAAAGCAGTATGGAAGTTGCTTAAAAAACTCAAAATAGAAATACCATTTGACCCAGGAATCCCACTCCTAGGAATTTACCCTACGAATGCAGGAGCCCAGTTTGAAAAAGACATATGCACCCCTATGTTTATCGCAGCACTATTTACAATGGTCAAGAAATGGAAGCAACCTAAGTGTCCATCAGTAGGTGAATGGATAAAGATGTGGTACATATACACAATAGAATATTATTCAGCAATAAGAAGAAAACAAATCCTACCATTTGCAACAGCATGGATGGAGTTAGAGGGTATTATGCTCAGTGAAATAAGGCAGGCAGAAAAAGACAAGTATCAAATGATTTTACTCATATGTGGAGTTTAAGGACAAAGAAAAAACTGAAGGAACAAAACAGCAGCAGACTCACAGAACCCAAGAACGGACTAACAGTTACCAAAGGGAAAGGGACTGGGGAGGATGGGTGGGAAGGGAGGAAATGGGGAAAAAAAGGCTCATTATGATTAGCAGACATAATGTGGGGGGAGGCACTGGGAGGGCTGTACAAAGAGAAGACAAGTAGTGACCCTATGTCATCTTACTATGCTGATGGACAATGACTGTAATGGGGTATGTGATGGGGAATTGATAATATGGACAATCTAGTAACCACAATGTTTCTCATGTGATATTATATTAATGATACCAAAATAAAAATAAAAAAGTAATGGACAAAAACATAGTTTTCAGGATCCCTTGCTTTTCTCTGGAGGCACTTTGAATTCTCCATTATAACCCAAACAATGTTAAAATGGGAGCAGCAAAACCCACAGTTGGCCTGTTGCCTGAAATTCTAACCAAAAACAGAGTTGATATTCCATATTTATCAGTTATTATATCTTGTTTTGACTAAAAAATAGAAAGTGGTTAGAGCTGTTTTGAATTGTATATTCAAGCTCTTCCAAAAAAATTTACACAAGCCAGGAAACTGTTGGGAGTTTTTAGGGTCAAGATCTATAAGTATGTCTTCTTACTGTCAAATAACCAGCCTGTCAGATTCCCTCATGGCCAGATACTTCAAGGCCAGATGCTAACCCTTGATAAATGTGCAAGTGAAATAAGAAGAGTGGGCTGCTCAGTGATACCCTGGTGATATATCAAGCCCATTGGTTTCTTATCTTTGTCTTACCTATTGGTTTTCTTGTAACATGTGTTCTTTTAATTAAAAGCAATACATCTTCTCTTGTTTAACTGACAAATATATCTGTCCACAGGGAATAAAGCATAAGGGAATAAGTAAACTGTACGAGAAGAACCTAATTCCTTAACAGAAAGTCCTCAATAGGTCATAAAAGGATATAAAACTTTATTTGCTCCAAAATTTTAATATACTTACGGAAAGAAACATTTTTGTGCCTTTGGTTAGTTTTCTTTTTTTGTTTGTAAATTTTTACATGCTCAACAAATATTACTGACCCAGGCCTTATCAGAAACTATTAGTATAATAGTAAACAAATGAGAGAAAATCCCTGTTCTATAGCACTTACAGCTAGTAGGAAATTCTCAGTGTGAGTTTATGGAGATGGCAGAGAGCTAAGTGAGTAGAACCACAGACTGATAACTATATATTTACTAAAAGCCAAATGTCATATATATGCAGTTGTTTAATGATGAGGAGAGTACTATTTTTACAAGGAAGAAAGAGAATAGTGATACATAGAGTTTTCTAGACAGTTCTAATTTCAAATATTTTACCACTTTTTAAACATTTTAAGATCATGTAATTTATTTGAAAAATTGTGTCTGTGTATGAGAGTATGTGTGTTTGTATATAAATGTAATGTAAAGATTACCCTCATTATCTCAGTTGTGCATTGGGATCATCCAGTTTCTTCTTTTCGATGACCTTGTCTAAATCTTTTCTAGTTTTGTTTTTCTTACTATGTCAAATTTAAATATTAAATTAACCCTATATACCAGTATCATGCATATATACACATGTCATATATACTGATACCTGTATCAGTATCTTTGGAAGCATTGTGAAAAATAGAGTGCTATATAACTATGGTTAGTATTATTATTGTGCTCACATTTTTTTGTACTTAAATGTATCTCCCTGCTGCAAATAGCCTTAAAATAAATAAACAAAAAGAAAAATAAAAAAGTAATAGAAAAAATTTATAACAGGCCCTTTATATTTAAACTAATTCTTTAATATGTTTGTATTTGGAAGCTCAATGTATTCTTAAAATACAGAAAATATTGTTTTAAAAATAGTAGTTGTTTTGGGGAAATTTGACTCTTTAAAAATATTTTTCAAACCTCCTTCTCCACCATCTCATATAAAACTTTTATTAAAATAGTGACTATAATTAGTAAGTCATGTAGAAAGGAGGCACTTTATGGTTTATAATCATGTTTTTATCAGAAGAAATATTTGAAATATTTAGGCAGTTTGTCTTGAACCTAACTTAAAGACATTTTTTTTTCCCCATTCCTTTATAAGCATTGAAACAACTGTCCTTATTCCTGAAACATTCTCATAGAAAAACTAATGCTTTGGTTAAATTAACTAAATAAGAAACATGGAAACTGAATATTTACTCATCCCGTCATCTGGGAATGTTGAACCTAATGCTGTTGTTGATCTAGAGGGATCCATACACATCAGAGTAGCTGGCTTTGACCTTGCTCACAAATTTATCAAGTTTGATTTGATCTGAGGAGCTCATTCTAAGATTCAACAGCATCATCCAAACAACTAAGTAAATTACAGTACTACCTCAAATTGTACATTTTACAAAGGATTAGCACATCAAGACTGTTTTCTAAGCGTGAAATGTGACATTCTTTATTGCATTTAGTCTTGGCATTCTGAGTGTAACTGATCTTGTTGCTACATTAAAGTTTAAGGTAAGATTGATGTAATGTCAGCAAAATCTATTACTTGTGATAATATATTATTGTTTTCCTTTTATTGAAGTCAGTCATCTAAGTGAATAGTGTCAGTGTTAGTACAATAAGATGCAGGCCTAAATACTTTGATGTAGGCTTATTATCAGTATGTCATAGCCACAGTCTCCATTTGATATATGCCATTATATCTTTCATTCATGTAAATTGGGATCTCTGCCATGCCAGTTATAGCTCTAGAGAAACAGTGATGCTGTGGACAGCCTCCAAAATATGTCTTGAATACACTTCAAAAGCATATTTCAAACTCCATTGTTTGAACTCAGAACACTTTTTCTATAAGGGGAGAAATGTTAAAATTTGTTGTCAGGAAGCAAATCTTACTTAAAAATATGATTAACGCATACCACATGTAAAATATACATTTGCTGTAAAAACTAGTATCTTAATCTGCTCAAGCTGCCATAGCAAAATTCCATAGACGATGGGGTGGCTTAAACAACAGAAATTTACTGTCTCCCACTTTCAAAGGCTAGAAGTCCCAGATCCAAATCTCGGCTGATTCGGTGTCTGGTAAGGGACTTCCTGGCTTGCAGACATCCACCTTCTCACTAGGACCTGTGAGACCACCTCCTGCTGTGTGTGTATGTGCAGAGACAATGAGCCAGCAAGCTCAAGTGTCTCGCATATAGACACTAATCCTATCGATCGAATCAGGGCCCCACCTTATGACCCTATTTAACATTATTGTTAATGTTATGACCCTATTTTTTTTTATTCATTGTGCAGGTGTTGTATTTTTTTTTCATTGAGATGAAATTTACATAACATAAAGTGCAAAGATCTTAAGTAGTTGGTTTAATGAGTAATTAATGAGTTTTGAAAATTGTGTAAGTCCTTGTAACCATCATGCAAAACAAAATATAAACCACTTCTAGTACTCCATAAATTCCCTGTAGTCACTTTTTAATCAATTCCCTTTCCCTGTTCCCAGAGGCAACCACACTCTGTTACATTTAACTTGTTGAACTTTGTAATACATAGAACCATGCAGAACTATTTGTCTGGCTGGTTTTGATCAGCATAGTATTTTGGGGAATTCATTCACATTTCTTTGTGTATCAGTAGCAGTACAGCCCTGTATTTGATCATATAATAATATGCTGTACTTCTACTTACAGACATTTGCATCGTTTCAAAGTATCTACTATGAATAAAACATACATTTTTGTATAAGTCATTATGTGGGCATATGATTTCATTTCTCTTTTGATGAGTAGAAAATTTTTTATTATCAAGCCATATATATCAAGTGTTTTTTTTAACGTGAACATTTTTTGTTTTGTCTTAATTTTTACCTAACTCAAAATGAAGAAAATGTCTTCCTATATTTTGTTCTAGAAGCTTTATGTTTCCAGCTTTTCAGTCATATACAGTTTGTCCCAATATCTGTACATGCACTGAGATAGAAATTGAGGTTTATTTTAATCCATAGATATGTCAAGTTTTTCCAACACCATTATTAAAAAGGTTTTTATATCCCTGTTGAACTTACTCAGTTCCTCTATAAAACAATTTATTCTGTTTATGTAAGTCTATTTCTGGATTCTCTGTCCTATCCAATTATCTATTTTTCTCGGTTAGTGTAGATTTATAGTCTTTAAATTAAGTACTTTAATTCTTCCAATTTTTTTCTGAGTGTTTTGTCTATTATAAATCCTTTAGTTTTCATATAAATATTAAATTCATCCTGTGAAAATTGCTGTAAAATTCTACTGAGATCGCATTAGATTGCAGTAAATAATAATATTGACTGATTTGGATTGAATTGACATTCAAAAATATTGAAAAATTCTTAGCCATTACTTTTTTCAAATATGTCTCTGCAATATCTTATCTTGTTTTTTTAAAAATCAGATAATTCATATGTTTGATCATTTGATGTGATCCCAGAGATCTCAGATGTTTTTTGCATTCTTTCTCAGCTCTTTCATTTGATTTTTTCATTTTAATACAGATAATTTTTATTGACTTGTCTTCAAGTTCATTGACATTTTATTCTTTATTCTTCAGGACTCTGTTACCTATTAAATAGATTATTTGTGGTATCAGTTTTTTAAAAAACAGAATTTTCACATTGTTTTTAAAAATACTTTCAATATTAATTCTATACTTCTCCATCATTACATACAGTTTCTAACTTTTCTAATATCTTCTTTAATGTATTTGTCATAGTTATTTTAAAGTTTCTGTTAATTCCAACATAAGGACCAACTTTGGGTCTGCTTCTGTGCCAGTTATCAATTTATTGCCTCTTTGCTCCAAAGTCAATCATTACTGTCCTGCTTGCCATATGGGAGCTGGACTCTATAAACATTCCTCTTTGCCAGCTGACATGATGGTTAGACAGCATATTGAACACCCAGTGGTGCTCACTGCAGTGAATTTCACTGCACTACCACAAGTAGCTTCCTAGTAAGTTCTGCAAGCTTTGCAATCACCTCATTAACTCAGAAGCAACCCTGTGGGCAACATCCTGGGGAGTTTCACTGAAGCCTCAGCAGGCAGTTTCCTACTTGCCTCCTCCTGCCTGCAGTACCACAGTGAACTTCTCTGCCATCCAGTGGCTATAGCCACACCACCTCCACGGAGATCTGAATCTAAGCCAGGGGTAGAGGAACTTATTTAAAAAATTTTGCTTCTTGAGTATTCTGCCTTAGTCATTTTGTTATTGGCTGTTCCTTATACTGATATTTATTTATTCTCTAAAGTTCTATTTACATTCTTTTCTGTTACTAGTTAGTAAATCTATATTATAAAGTCTCCCTTTTTAAATGAACTGTGTGCTTTTTGTCTCTTGACAGGACACTGACTGATACAGAATTTATAGTAATAGTGGTCCCAGGAGATAGACCCACAGAGATGGGATTTGGGGATTAGTTTAGTTGTATCATTGGGCTTTAACACAGTGCTAAATTCCTTACTAACTAGAAATGGGGTGCTAATAATCCAGTGTAGTCCATTGCATCATAATTAATCAAGCTATCATCAGTGTTTGATTGTGGTGAAGTGCCAATTAAACCAAATGCCTTGGGAGTCCAGTTGCAGTTTGCTTGACTGTTATGGTGGTAGTGATGACTACAAGAGCCTATAAGAACCATGGTGTGAGATGGATTTTCCATGTGCACTGAAGGACTTAGAGGAATCAAATAACAAGCTCATGTCCCTTAATTCTCAGTATAAGAAGTCCCAAGTGACAATATAAAAAAGAGAGCACGTCTTTGAGAGGGCATAGATCTGTTATTGCCAAAAACGAAAGACAAAATGTAGACAGAAATCCAAGACAAAAAATGTAACTAGGTGGCATGTTGAGTTATAATGTTAGTTGAATTCCATTTCGTCATTTTTCTATGTTAAGGTTAGGATATAGATATGGAAAGACTAAAACTTGGAGTGAATGGGAATTATTTGGTGACCTAGATGAAGCACGACATTTTCATTCTTTATGTCACTGTGAGCCTCACTTGTCAGTCAAAGTATATTGCACTCTTGTGTCTGAGTAGACTGGATATATCCTTAAGAGGGGTTCAAGGCCAGTTCTATTCTACTCAAGACATACCATAATCACTCCTTGTTACCATTAGACCCATAACTAGTGTCAAATCTCACAATGTTCCAGGAGGAAAGATAAATACATTGTGACCTGGAAGGAAACACCTTAAAACTAAAAGAAATTCAAGTCTTTGCTATTATACCCACAGAAACCTGGAGAATATGTTAGATGAGTGAAGGAGGAAACAAATACTATTTCCGTAAGAGAACTTACTAGAGATTCTGAATGTAGTGCTTTATATTGTGCACTGGTAGAGACACAAGTGGCATATTATTTGGTTGACTGAAACATGGACTCAGTGTGGGCTACATTTAATGAACTTAAGATGTTAGAGCTTACTCCGTCTGATGTGAACAAGGGAATCCAAAGACTTAGGTATGTAAGAATGTGGGAGTCATGATATTTGACCTGCCTACCCACTATGTTCTGTACTTCTATAAGAAGGAATAGAAGACACTCTCTTCACTAAGGCATTAAAAATTCATAAATGAAGAGAGCATCTACGTCCTTGAAAAGTGCTCCTGTTGTTCTCCTTTATGTTATGTATGTATTTCTGATATTATATTTATTAGTATACATAATTCTGGTAATATTGCCTGTGGATATTTAAATCAAGTTCTTTAAAGTATTCTACATTTTCCCAAATTATTTTTGTTATCAAAATTATGTTGGTTAAAAGTTTTTTTTCCTCTAATCAGATTCTTTAAATATGTTTATATTTTGAACTTTGAACTTTGAGTGGATCTAGGTATTTGAATTGATTCTAGATCAAGGGCTGGTAGAAGAGAATAGAGATTCTTAAAGTAAAACAGCATCTAAAAAAAGAAATTCCTTTATAATGTAATCATGTAAAGATAAAACTAAAACATTTGGGATAGATATGGGCTGTATTGAAGCTGCAGTTGATTTTGTTTCTCAAGATCATAACAGGAAACTATAGCAGTAATCCCTTTTTCAAATTAAACAGCTATTCACTGAGTATATGCTATGCATTCAGCACTAAGATGCATGATATTCATGTACATAAACAATAAAAGCCATAGATTCTGCACTCAGGATAAGTACATTGTATTTGGGAAGATAATTCTAACCAATAAACAGCAATTATTGAATATATATTATATACATGTGTTATATACACACATTATATATGTAATGTAAATATTGCATATATGCTATATTATATAATGTACCTTAGCACATGGATATGCATTAACCTATGCATTATATATATTAGTATATGCAAATATTGCAAATATACACATTACATATCATTATATACATTAGTGTATGTGTGTTGTCCTTTCATCTCTGTTACAATCTTGCCCTATATTAATGAATTACCAAGCAGATTATTGTCTTAGGGATAAAGGAGAGAAATAAAGGTGACAGTAGAACAAAAAAGAAAAAAAATTCATAAAAAGTATTTTAAATAATATTTATACATTGGAAACTAAATTGAAAAATAAAGTGTGTAATAACTTGAGACCAGAGATATATCATCATTTGTATGACAATTACTGGAGAAAATAGTGAATCAGTTCAACCTCTGTCTACAATAATAAAAGACTATTATATCATTAACTATTGTCAAATTTGTGTAGGAAGCAACATCATTTGAAGAAAAATTTCACTAAGGATTTATAACCTTAAAGTACTAGCTCTAACTACATGCACGTTGTTGCATGTTTATCTTACAGTGTTTGGAATTATTAGTTAATTTTATAT
Source organism: Smutsia gigantea (assembly GCA_032199065.1). Classification (NCBI taxonomy): domain Eukaryota; kingdom Metazoa; phylum Chordata; class Mammalia; order Pholidota; family Manidae; genus Smutsia; species Smutsia gigantea. Next base: position 84,831 of record JAVSCE010011232.1, read on the forward strand.
TTATTTTTTCTTCCCAGTAAGGTGTTATATGGAATGTAATAGGGGAGACTACATTTCATAAATATTTGCCTGCTATTGTAGTACTCTAAGTGACTTGCTTTAGACAGTCAGTACATTTGCTTAATTTATTATGTATATTTGTCAGTGAAATGAATATATTAGCTCTCTTTTGGGATTTGAAACTATACAAGTTTTTAGTTACTAGAATTAAGGAACTTGATATGTTAGTATAAAATATTAATTTAATGGTAATTACTTGAACTTCACAGTAAAGTAAGTATAAAAATAAATTTAGATCGAAATATTTTATAAGCATGTCATCATGCTTTTTTTTTATGAAAGGTTTCCCATCATACGAGGCTTTTCTTTCTATTTGGGATTTCTAAGTAAAAGGAATAAATATGTGAATATTATCAATTTGTTATATATAATACAAAGTACTTACTAGCTTCATACACAAAAGTTTGAAGTCATTCTTAAATAGCATTGTGTGGTATTTGGAATAGTCTTGTTTTCAAGAAAGAATTCAAGACCTGAGGTTTTCTCTAAAGTCGTTTAGTGAAGTGACCAAATACACCTCATTTTAATGGGCTGTATCATCCTCCTAGGAATTTTCACTGGAACATTAACTCGTCCCTTTATAGCCCTGTTCTCAAATAGCAGTTCTTGTCCTCTCAGAAAGTCAGCAATTGTGAAAGAATTTTCCTTTTAGGAGCTTTTCCCCAGTTTTGTGGAGACATTATTTTTAAAGCCATATTCATTCTAAGTATTTAGTTTGTTAAGCTAGAATAAAAATATTTTAGAGTGATTTTTATATATCATATTCCCATTAGTACATATTTGATAATTTCCCAAATCCCTTTCCAAGTAATAATTTTACAAATATTGGTTATCTGACATATCTCAGAGTGCTAGATTCTGACATTGTGGAGATAGATTAAAATAAGTGTACTGAAATACAAAGAAATGAAAACAGGACACATTGTGAATAAAGAAGTATAGAATATTTGCAGCTGAATGACAATAGAAAGAGTGAAATTAACTGCCTGAAAATTGGGTAAAGTGTCACAGGAGTATAAGAAGAGATATCTGAACTATATGAGTGAGAATTATGAAGTGTGTAAAAAGAAAAAGAACCCTGTTCTGGGTTAAGGTCAATACATAAAATATCAAAGAAGATGCAGACAAAGGCCAGTGAGAAATCCTGGGCATAGTTCAATAATAAGTCATGTGGGAGAAGGGGAGCCAGGACACACAACTGAGCAAGACTTTGTTTAAGAGAAGATACAGGAATGTTTTTGGCTAGTAACAAAAAGTACCAGTTCAAATTTGCTTTAAAAACAGTAAATGTATTACATAAACAACCTTCAGAAGTAAAATCATATCTTCAGGTATTGGTGTCATTATCAGGCAGTTTCAACCATCACTTCCAGACACCAACATAGAAAGATAGGAAAATATGGAATATTGTGGAATTCCTAGATGACAAGGGGAAACAATGACTAAAAATTAATTTTAGAATAGGTGTTTAAAATGATAAAACATATACCTAGGAATATATAAAATGAAATTAAAGAATATTCCTCTTGTGGGAATATATATATATACATATCTTGAGAGAGAGAGACTATAGAATAAACATGTACAAAATTTCTTTATAGGATATATAAAGCAGTTGAAGAGAAAACATTCACATACAGGTTTTTCTTTGTGTCAGTATCTTTCTTAGCAGTAGAGAATCCTTCTCAAGGATTTTTTTTGCAGGTCCTCCCAATTCATTGGCCAGAAGAGGATCACATGCCATTGGCAAATCCATTATTGAGAAAAGAATGGGACCATCATGCCTGACTGTGATTATAGAGATACCTAATATCTTGGTTGGCAGTCACCTCCTCTGGAGGGGCACAAATGAATAGCTAACTGAAATTTTCTGATTTTGTTTTGTTTTGCTTTGGATTAAGGAAGGAAGATCAGGAGAGGTAACCAACTTGTTCTTTACCTAGAACAGAAGAAAATTTGCACATGTTGAATAAAGCTAATAGTGCTCATTAACAAAGCTGGTAAAGCTAATAGTGTTTATTAACAAAGTGAGAGTCTTTCAGGTCTACAGCATCAAAGGAGAGTTAAATGTGTGGGTGCTAGGTTCCAGAATGATGTCCTGAGTCAAGCTTATATGGTTTACAAAAGATAGCTAACTACCTCTATGTTCCTCTTTTTTTGATATCATAATATGAGTTTGAATTTAACAAATGAGAAGGCAGCGGAGGTTCTATGTAAAAGAGGGTGATGAGTTTTTCTTTTGAGAAGCTAATGGTAAAAAGGATAATTAATGATCTAAGCTCCCATGGATTAGAAGCAAGAAAACCATATTTAAAACATTGGAATATATCAGGAGGAACATTATATAGGGCTTAGTTAAGAAAAAGCAGGAGTGATATTGGAATAGAGTAGAAGTTCTACACTTGTCTGGGGTTAATATATAGAGGATTTATGAACAGTGAAATAATGAAAGAAGGAAAGGAAAGCTTTAAGAATGGTTATATTAGAACCCAGATTATATTAGAACAACCTTAATAGTAATGATGATGCATAAGTTTAGAAAATCAGGGAGGGAACATTTTTGATACACTATTTTGAGGGTATTGATGAGATAATTCTAGAGGCCACTTTCAATATATAAATAGAAATAGCCTCTGAAGCATAGCAAACAAGAAATCAAGAGCTGTTACCAAAGTAGTCATATTTGAAGATACAGGAGATCCTCTGGAGAAAGTACATGGAATGGAGATAAACAAGATCCACTGGTACCTGGTCAGGTTTTTACAGCTTTTCTTTTTTTTTTTAATATTCCCTCATAGTAGGGAACACATGAGAATGACCTCAGTATGTGGTTTCTAGAAATCACATCTTTTCCAGGCTTCAAGATCTTTTCAGACACAAGAACCATATAGCAACCTAACAGTATTAATTCATACTACCTATAAAATAAGGCATTAGTCTCCAAGGTAGATGCATGCATCTTTTTGTTGCAAAAACTCTGACATCAGTTTTATCTGCTTGAATGTTACATATCCCTTGTTCTTATGTTCCAAAGAGTTTCTTAATAAATGATTCCACTTTAAGTGATATATTTTTAGATCTTTATTTGAGAACTATTCCGTTGTGTGTTACCTATCCATTTTTTAAGGACAAGACTGTTCAAAAGTATTGTTTTATTCAGCATCGAATACAGATATTATGCAGTTTAAAAAAGTCAAAATGCCAAGTGTTTAGTACATGGTAAGTATGTCTCCTTTGCTAAATATATTTGCTTATGCAACAAAATGTTATAGTATTCCTCTATGACAGCTAACGTGTTGGAAAAAAAATTTTACAAAAGTTATTTTATAGAACCTGTACTTAGAAATACATGAAAATACAAGCAATGTTATTCTAACCTGTGTGAATAAATGCATAAGAGCCATATTAATAAAATTCTATATGTATAAAATCCTTTTATGTAATACATAAAGCAGATGGAATAAAAATGTAATCTATCTTCATAATTTTCTATGCCATTCCAAATAAAAATGGTTGGATGCAGAAACGAAGTAACTAACTAGAAAATATAAAAATTATTCAAATGGTCCCAAGGAAAACTTTTTACTTTGTAAATATTTGTTGACATTTGACTCATTTTCATTTTGAGATTGAATGGAGACCTAAAGGAAAAAAGGGATTAGCTAAAGAAGAGGAGGTATTATTATGTTTCAGAGAAGATTTTGTGAAGAGACCCTATGATTGGGATAGAATGGTGAGTTCATGAAGCTGAAATAGGGAAATTATTGTTGAAATGATAAGAATGGAGAAAAAAGAGAATAAGGCACTATAAGGGGAAGTAGGGACCAAACCATGATAAATTAGAGCTTTATTATATTAATTGATTTTAGCCTTTATTTGAAGATCAATAGGAAGTCATTAAAATGTTTTAAGTTAAAGGATAATATGGAAAGACATGTACTTGGAAGACATGACCTGTTGCATTGTGGAGAAATAATAGGAGAGCCTTTTTAATGGAACCACACAAAATGCCTTTGCCATCATTCACAAAAGTGATGGTAGTAGCTTTCATCGGATTGATGCCAGTAGATTTGGAGCAAGGAGGTACATTTGAGAAATACGCAATCATAGAGCACAGGTATTAGTAACTGTGTCTTGAAGCATTAGACAGCAAGGTAAAGTGATGGCACCTAGGTCTCTTCTGGAAAGGAATGAATAGTACCATTCTGTAAAATAAATGAATAACACTAGAAAAGAGCTAAATTTGGCAGGAGAGATTATAATTTTGCTTGTGAGAATTTGATTTTAAACTGCCTAGGTTCCAAAATTGAGCAACTGAGTTTAGGACAGAGAGCCCACCAAAGAAAATAGTAGGTTGATTTTCCTCTACCCAGCCTCCCAAGTTAGGAGTTCTTTCATTTTGGGGCCCATAAGATTCTTCCCATCTCTTTCTTTAATTTTTTTTGTAATTTCATACATGCATAGCCTCAATTAACACAGATTTGCATATTACTTACAAAGTTACAGTTAAAGTCAAATTGCTCTGTTTATGGTAAAACCATACTATGTCCAATTGTTTCTTGATGTTGCTTTTCAATTGTCTCAAAGTCACCAAAAAGTTTAAAAAATGAAAGACAAGATGATTCCAGAAGAAGGAAACAAGTCACTAATGACAGGATAATTTAGAGAAAAAAAATTACTCTGATACTGATTTGACCCTTGTGAGTGAGATTTGAGAACGATTTTAATAGTTGATGAGGATGGAAGATAGACTTTGTTGGGTTGAATAAGGAATAAGAGATAAAAAAAATGGAAACTTGTAAGTACTGAAGTTTGCTTATAAGGAAGGTACTACTTATTTAATTAAGTAGTTACTACTTATTTAATAAAGACAGAGAAATGTGCAAAGCAGATAGTAGATACGTAGTTGCAAGGGAGATTGATGATACAAGAAAAAAGGGTACTTAAAAATGTAAATTTCCTGAAAGAGTAGAAAGTGATAAAAATAAAAGCAAACACAGAGGAATTAAAACACAGACTGCTGGGCTCCAGGCCCAGAATTTGTGATTTACTAGGTCTGGGTGAGGTCAATTATTTGCATTTGTAATAAGTTCTAAATTGTTGCATATACTGCTGGTCCATGAACCACACTTTGCCAGTCATTGCTGTGGAGAGTGGTAGATTAAACCAAGCACCAAATGTAACACTATCACTCAGCATGGTGGCTATTAAAATGATGATCATGGATCTATAGTGTTACTACTATAATATTTTAATATTTGTCTAGCAGTCTGGCTGCTAGGGTGCTTACTTATCAAAAGCATATGCATATTGGGTACAGTCAGGGTATGGTTTACATTGGCAGTGAAAAGGTACAGGGAAAGATGATCATGGAAAGATGAAAATATTTTTAAAATAAGAGACTTTAAAATCTTAACTGAAGACTTTAAAAATTATTCTGTGAAAATATAATGAGTAAACACACAATTAGATAACAGAGCAGACCAAAGGAGAATAAATTTCTTGAAGGTTTCATATTGGGTTTATAATCTCATTTTAGTTACCTTTTTTTTTAGAGAAACTGATGTAAACAGCTTTCAAGCCAACTAGGAAATTATAGCCTTTTACTTATTTTAGTGATATATCACATCTTCAAAGGATTTTAAAAATATTTAAGGCTTTTGTGTAATCATTTTTATCCTAAATCAAAATACAAACAGTACAATGAATACAATTAAACTGCATAAGTACTGTAGCAATTGAAAAAAAATAAAGGCATACTTTAGATTTTTTTTAGCCAGAGGGTCTCCTAAAACCATACTAATTTGGCTGTCTGAAAGTCGAATGAATCATTAAAGAAATAGTTGTAGTTAATTTATATGCACCATTCTATTTTTATCTATTAGCAGAGTTTTAAAGTTGTTTTTAGAAGAAAACTTACTTCTTTACCTTTTTAGGAGAGAATTCACTAGAGCCCTTTCTTGGAATTAAGGTAGGCTATTTTTCAAAAATTTCATCTCCAAACAGTGGAACAGGGGCCACCAGAGAAGGCAAGAGAAAGCAGAGTTCTGCCAGAGCTGTTCATTTTCATCTATCCTGTTCACTGGTTTCCCCATAAAATTATTGAATATAACATAAAATGGGTTTAGACACTTTAAAACAAAGCTTAAAGAACAGTATATGAGTGGCCAACTTCACTGTTTTGAGGAGTGACTAATGGCAGGGTTTGTCAGAATGCTTGAGGGAAATACTCATGTAGCTAGTAAGTACATATACTCAGCATGTGCATTGCAGTAGGACTATTATTTTACCTCAGTTTCTTTATCTGTAATATGGAAATACTAATATATAAATGAGTGAATATTCATTTTAGTGTAGAGGCTAGCACATAGTATACTTACAGTTAATATTAGCTACAATTGTGTTGGATATAGATTTTTTGAATGACGCATTCTTTCAACAAACTGTTGCATTCAAAAAGAAGATCTACTTCTAGGTGATATTTTTTGCACTCAAATTGTTACTGCTCTGTGACTGGAATATATTATGTATATGAAAGTATGTATTTTATATAATTACATATAAATGATAAGGCTATTACCTGCTTACATGTAGGGGATTTTTATTGTATTTATTGTAAACACATTACAGCTCCTGGTGCTTGGTATTGACTTTAAAATACACTTTAAGAAGAATGAAAAAAGTAAAAAAAAAAAAAAAGACCAGCGTACAGTCACTGTAAAAGCATAATTCACATTAATATGAATGGGAATATTTCATATGCTTTCTGTTGACTTTAAATTCACTAATGGAAAATCAGGTACTTCTACATTTAGCACAGAAAGAATGCCAGAGGACAATTTGGGGATTTATAATTAGCAAACTGTAATAAAAATAGACTTCTAAAAGCCACACAAATAAAATTATTCTCTAATATTTTCTGTATCCCTAACATAATATGTGAATCCAATTATTCACTTTTCTGTAAGGATGAACAAGTTTGGTTCCCAATTGATTATTTCCTCACAAATAACGCCAAGTTTTAGATGAAATTATGTTATCAATATCAGATGGATGAAATTATTTTCAAAAGGAAATTTTGTAAATATATGAATAATTTATAAACATTGATTTTGAGGATTCTGTAACACCATTCTCTGTACAGCATATTGTATTGCTATTGAATTCACTGGCAAGTAAGAAATATAACTGTTGGGCATATGGGTTAACAGTCAGAAAGTCTGATATGGTAAAGTAGTTTTACTAAATTCCAGGCTAATCCTTAGATTTGAACATCCTCTGTTTTCTCTAAGTGTATGAAGAGTTGATCAATGAATGTCTAAGAGATAATTTACACTAGCTAACCATTTTTTTAAAGCTGCACTTCATAAAAATAACATAAGCAACATTTATGACAGAGATTCTTAGTGATCATTGAATATCCATGTGATGATTGATATCCCAGCCACCCTTAAAATTAGTTTGGAACCGTGTTACTTGTTCTTTCAATGACTGAGCAGAAGTGCTGTGTGTCACTTCAGGACCAAGCCAAGAGGCCTAAATGTACCTGCCCCATATTTCTCATCCTTCTTGAAAGCAAATTTAGAGGACACAGGGTGAAATGGCACAGCTACTAGATGAAAAGAGCCTGAGTATTGGCTGACTGTTGAATCCCTGAGTATTATCCTGTATGGTTGTTAGACTCACATCTCATTTTGTGTCAAGGAGATAAAAATTTTGCTGTTTGAAGCTTCTGAAATTTAAGGATAGGTTTATCACAGCATAACTTAGCATTACCTTGATTAGTCAGTCATTTCAAACAGTATAATGCATCTGATCAATCTCTACCTGTAGATTTATAACATTGACTTATTTCCCTTCCTATACTCTAGTAATATTCATAAAAATTGGAGAATTGACCAAGCTTAAGTCACCAGTTTATTTACGGTATGTTCATAGTTGCTTAAATCCACCTATTATATGTTGTTGATTTTTTAGTAATTTTATTTTGTAGGGTAAGCTTTCTTTCAACAGTTTGCTTGCTTTGTTGTTATTTCCATATACCTACCATATATGCTTAAAAAAAAACAAGTTTACTTGTTTTAATCTCACATTAAGTTAAAGTGTTCAACGTAAGGAAATACTTAAGGGAATATTCCAAAAAATATCAACTGGGGTGGAATTCAGGTAGGGATTGTGTTTGCAGGATTAGAACACAAGTCATGCTTATACCATAGCAAATATGTTTAAGGGCAGTAATCATTACATTAAATTATAGATACTTGTTTCTATCAAGGATAATTATTTCACATAACATATATTTTATTATTTTTATCTAAATGAGTATTGTGGCTAGGTGTCAGATACAGTGTCTTACTGAAAGTCATATATATAAGCATAATTTTAAATTTATTTTTCTCACTATAAGAAACTATTTTTAGAGTTAACATTTTCCCAAACTTAGCAAAACTTGGATCATAAACGTTTTGCCAAAAATATCAACATACTAATTTTACTGGACATAAGTGATGATTCATGAATATAATTTTTATTATTCACATTCAAGGAAACAGAATAAAATGGTGGTTGCCAGGTCTGGAAGAAAGGGGAAATAGGGAAAGGCTGTTAAAAGGGTGCAAACATTCAGTTATAAGATGAATAAGGTCTGAGGATTGAATGTATAAAATGGTTACTGCAGTTGATAATAATGTATTGTATAATTGAAACTTAACTATGAGAAAAAGACTTAGTGTTCTCACCAAAAAAAAGCAAATTTATTAAGTGATAGATGTGTTAGTTAACTTTATGATAAGAAGTTTTTTTTTCTTTTACCATATTGTTTTTTTAATTAAGGTATTATTGATATACACTCTTACGAAGGTTTCACATGAAAAACAATGTGGTTACTACATTCACACATACTATCGAGTCCACCCCCATACCCCATTGCAATCACTGTCCATCAGTGTAGTAGGATGCCATAGAGTCACTACTTGTATTCTTTGTGGTACACTGTCTTTCCCATGAACCCTCACACCATGAGTGACAATCATAATATCCTTCAATGCCCCTCTCCCTCCATCCCCACCTATGCTGTCCCAAACCTCCCCTTTGGTAACCACTAGTCCCTTCTTGGAGTCTGTGAGTCTGCTGCTGTTTTGTTGCTTCAGTTTTGCTTCGTTGTTATACTCCACAAAGGAGGGAAATAATTTGGCACTTGCCTTTCTCTGCCTGGGTTACTTCACTGAGCATAACACCCTCTAGCTCCATCCATGTAGTTGCAAATGGTAGGATTTGTTTCTTTCTTATGGCTGAATAGTATTCCATTGTGTATATGTACCACATTTTCTTTATCCATTCATCTACTGATGGTCACTTAGGTTGCTTCCATATCTTGGCTATTGTAAATAGTGCTGCAATAAATATAGGGGTGCATATGTCTCTTAGAATGTGAGAACTTGTATTCTTTGGGTAAATTCCTAGAAGTGGAATTCCCAAGTCAAATGGTATTTCTATTTTTTGATTTTTGAGGAACCTCTGTATTTCTTTGCACAACGGTTGTACTAATTTACATTCCCACCAGCAGTGTAGGAGGGATCCCTTTTCTCCATATCCTCGCCAACATTTGTTGTTCTTAGTCTTTTGGATGCTGGCCATCCTAACTGGTGTGAGTTGATATCTCATTGTGGTTTTAATTTGCATTTCCATGATAATTAGTGATGTGGAGCATCTTTTTCATGTGCCTGTAGCAATCTGAATTTCTTCCTTGGAGAATTGTCTGTTTAAATCCTCCACCCATTTTTTAAATTAGGGATATCATTAATGTACAACTACATGAACAACATTATGGTTACTAGACTCCTCCATTATCAAGCCCCCACCATATACCCCATTACAGTCACTGTCCGTCAGCATAGTAAGATGCTATAGAATCACTACTTGTCTTCTCTGTGTTGTACTTCCTTCCCCGTGCCCCACCTCCATTATGTGTGCTAATCATAATGCCCCAATCACTCCTTTATCCCTCCCTTACCACCAATCCTCCCCAGTCCCTTTCCCTTTGGTAACTGTTAGTCCATTCTTCAGTACTTTGGGTCTGCTGCTGTTTTGTTCCTTCAGTTTTTTCTTTGTTCTTATCGCCACAGATGAGAGAAATCATTTGGCACTTGTCTTTCTCTGCCCGACTTATTTCACTGAGCACAATACCCTCTAGCTCCATCCATGTTGCAAATGGTAGGATTTGTTTTCTTCTTATGGCTGAATAATATTCCATTGTGTTTATGTACCACATCTTCTTCATCCATTCATCTACTGTTGGACACTTAGGTTGCTTCCATATCTTGGCTATTGTAAATAGTGCTGCAATAAACATAGGGGTGCATATGTCTTTTTCTAACTGGGCTGCTGCATTCTTAGGGTGAATACCTAGGAATGGAATTCCTGGGTCAAATGGTATTTCTGTTTTTAGTTTTTTGAGGAACCTCCATACTGCTTCCCACAATGGTTAAACTAATTTGCATTCCCACCAGTAGTGTAGGAGGGTTCCCCTTTCTCCACATCCTCGCCAACATTTGTTGTTGTTTGTCTTTTGGATGTTGACCATCCTAACTGGTGTGAGGTGATATCTCATTGTGGTTTTAATTTGCATTTCTCTGATGATTAGCAATGTGGAGCATTTTTTCATGTGCCTGTTGGCCATCTGAATTTCTTCTTTAGAGAACTGTCTATTCATGTCCTCTGCCCATTTCTTAATTGGATTATTTGCTTTTTGTTTGTTGAGGTGTGTGAGTTCTTTATATATTTTGGATGTCAACCCCTTATCGGATACGTCATTTATGAATATATTCTCCCATACTGTAGGATGTCTTTTTGTCCTGATGATGGTGTCCTTTGCTGTACAGAAGCATTTTAGTTTGATGTAGTCCCACTTGTTCATTTTTGCTTTTGTTTCCCTTGCCCAAGGAGATATGTTCATGAAGAAGTTGCTCATGTTTATGTCCAAGACATTTTTGTCTATATTTTTTTCTAAGAGTTTTATGATTTCATGACTTACATTCAGGTGTTTGATCCATTTTGAGTTTACTTTTGTGTATGGGGTTAGACAATGATCCAGTTTCATTCTCTTACATGTAGCTGTCCAGTTTTGCCAACAACCAGCTGTTGAAGAGGCTGTCATTTCCCCATTGTACATCCATGGATCCTTTATTGTATATCAATTGACCATATATATTTATGTTAATATCTGGGCTCTCTTGTCTGTTCCGTTGGTCTATGGGTCTGTTCTTGTGCCAGTACCAAATTGTTTTGATTACTGTGGCTTTGTAGTAGAGCTTGAAGCTGGGTAGCAAGATCCCCCCTGCTTTATTCTTCCTTCTCAGGATTGCTTTGGCTATTCAGGGTCTTTTGTGATTCCATATGAATTTTAGAACTATTTGTTCCAGTTTGTTGAAGAATGTTGTTGGTATTTTGATAGGGATTGCATTGAATCTGTAGATTGATTTAGGTAGGATGGCCATTTTGACGTGTTAAGTCCGGAAGGCACTAAGGGGCCCCGTTCTCACAGGAAAACACACACGGCATGCCTGCCACACCCGGCAGTGCCCTAGGCTATCCCGAGGGCCACCCACCCATGGCAGCTCAGGAGATTAACCCAGAGGCTGCTCCCTGTGTGCAGTTTATCAGCACAGATGATGCTGGCTTCATAGAAGGAGTTTGGAAGTATTCCCTCTTCTTCTACTTTTTGGAAAACATTAAGGAGAATGCGTATTATGTCTTCTCTAAACTTCTGATAAAATTCAGTGGTGAATCCATCTGGTCTGGGGGTTTTGTTCTTGGGTAGTTTTTGATTACTGATTCAATTTCGTTGCTGGTAGTTGGTCTGTTTAGATTTTCTGTTTATTCCTTGATCAGTCTTGGAAGGTTGTATTTTTCTGGAAAGTTGTCCATTTCTTCTAGATTATCCACTTTGTTAGCATATAGATTTTCATAGTATTCTCTACTAATTCTTTGTATTTCTGTGGGGTCCATAGTGATTTTTCCTTTCTCATTTCTGATTCTGTTTATGTGTGTAGATTATCTTTTTCTCTTAATAAGTCTGGCTAGGGGTTTATCTATTTTGTTTATTTTTTCAAAGAACCAGGTCTTGGTTTCATTGATTTTTTTCTATTGTTTTATTCTTCTGAATCATATTTATTCTCTGATCTTTATTATCTCCCTCCATCTCCTAACTTTGGGCCTCATTTTTTCTTCTTTATCCAGTTTCAATAATTGTGACTTTGAACTATTCATTTGGGATTGTTCTTCCTTCTTTAAATAGGCGTGCATTTCTATATACTTTGCTCTTAGAACTGCCTTCACTGCATCACACAGAAGTTGGGGCATTGTGCTGTTGTCATTTGTATCCATATATTGCTTTATCTCTGTTTTAATTTACTCATTGTTCCATTGATTATTTAGGATCATGTTATTAAGCCTCCATATGTTTGTGAGACTTTTTGTTTTATTGTACAATTTATTTCTAGTTTTATACGTTTTTCATCTGAGAAGTTGGCTGGTAAAATTTCAATCTTTTTGAATTTATCTAGGCTCTTTTTTTGGCCTATTATGTGGTCTATTCTGTAAAATGTTCCATGTGCACTTGAGCAGAATGTGTATCCTGCTGCTTTTGAGTGTAGAGTTTTGTAGATGTCTGGTAGGTCCATCTGTTCTAGTGTGTTGTTCAGTGCCCCTTTGTCCTTACTTATTTTCTGTCTGATTGATCTGTCCTTTGGAGTGAGTGGTGTGTTGAAGTCTCCTAAAATGAATGCATTGCATTCTATTTCCTCCATTAATACTGTTAGTATTTGTTTCACATATGTTGGTGCTCCTGTGTTGAGTGCCTAGATATTTATAGTGGTTATATCCTCTTGTAGGACTGACCTCTTTATCATTAGGTAATGTCCTTCTTTGTCTCTTGTTACTTTGTTTTGAAGTCTTATTTTTTCTGATACAAGTACTGCAACACCTGCTTTATTCTCCCTATTATTTGCATGAAATATCTTTTTCCATCCATTCACTTTTAGTCTCCATATGTCTTTGGGTTTGAGGTGAATATCTTGTAAGCAGCATATAGATAGGTCTTGCTTTTTTATCCATTCTATTACTCTGTGTCTTTTGATTGTTACATTCAGTCCATTTACATTTAGGGTGATTATTGATAGATACGTACTTATTGCCATTGCAGGCTATGGATTCGTGGTTACCAAAGTTTCAAGGGTATGTTCTTTCCTATCTGACTATCTGACTTTAACTCACTTATTATGCTGTTATAAAAACAGTCTGATGATTCTTTATTTCTCTCTCTTCTTATTCTTCCTCCTCCACTCTTTATATGTTAGGTGTTTTATTATGTACTCTTTTGGGTTTCCCTTGACTGCTTTTGTGGATAGCTCATATATTTTTTGCCTTTAGTTAGTATTTGCTTGGTCTGCTTTCTTTGTTGTGATTTTTTTTTCCTCTGGTGACATATAGTTAGCCTTAGGAGTACTTCCATCTAGAGCAGTTCCTTTAAAATACACTGTAGAGGTTGTTTATGGGAGGTAAAAATCCCACAAGTTTTGCTTATCTGGGAAATGTTTAATACCTCCTTCAAATTTAAATGATAATTTTGCCAGATGCAGTATTCTTGGTACAAGGCCCTTCTGTTACATTGCATTAAATATATGGTGCCATTCTCTTCTGGCCTGTAAGATTTCTGTTGAGAAGTCTGATGATAGCCCAGTGGGTTTTCCTCTGTAGGTGATCTTTTTTCTCTCTCTGGCTGCTTTTAATACCCTGTCCTTGTCCTTGAGCTTTGCCATTTTAATTATTATATGTCTTGGTTTTGTCCTCTTTGAGTCCCTTTTGTTGGGAGATCTGTGGGCTTCCATAGGCTGAGAGACAATTTCCTTCCCAAGCTTGGGGACGTTTTCATCAATTATTTCTTCAAAGACACTTTCTGTCCCTTTTTCTCTCTCTTCTTCTTCTGGTACCCCCATAATATAAATATTGTTCCTCTGGATTGGTTACACTTTTCCTAACATTCTTTTATTAGTAGAGATCATTTTATCTCTCTCTGCCTCTGCTTCTTTGTATTCCTGTTCTCTGATTTCTATTCCATTAAGAGTCTCTTGCACCTCATCCTGTCTGCTCTTAAATCCTTTCATTGTTTGTTTTATTTCTGCTATCTCCTTCCAGAATACACCCCTTAGCTCTTGCATATTTCTCTGCAGCTCCATCAATATGATTATGACTCTTATTTTGAATTCTTTCTCAAGAAGATTGGTTATATCTGTCTCACTAGGCCCTCTCTCTGGCGTTTGAGTGATTTTGGACTGGACCAGGTTCTTCTGCCTTTTCATGGCAATAGAAGTGATCACTGGCAATTGGCACGTGTGTCATCTGGAAGATCAAAGTCCTTTCCTGCTTGCTGGTCATCTTGCCTTTCTCCGCTGTCTGTGCTGGTTAACTGCACACAGGGAGCAGCCTCTGGGTTAATCTCCTGAGCTGCCATGGGTGGTGTGGCCCTTGGGATAGCCTAGGGCACTGCCAGGTGTCGCAGGCATGCTGTGTGTGTTTTCCTGTGAGAATGGGGCCCCTTAGTACCTTCCAGACTTTGCACTGGCTTCCTCTGCCTGTGCCGGGCAGCTGCATGCAGGAGGAAGCCTCTGGGTCTGGCCTGGTTAGCTGCGTGCTGGAAGAAAACTGTATTGTTCCTCTGGGCAGGGCTGCTCTGGCAGTGCCAGCAGGGGCATTGAAAGGCGGCTTCTTATCACCGTGAGGAGCTTTGGAGCTGTGTTGCCACCCAGGATATTAGGGTTCCTGAAGTTCCTTAAAATTCCCAGCCTGCTGGGCTGAGTGTGCCAGGTCGATTTTGTCCACCTGTTATACCCTTGTTCCTTTAAGACTTTTAAAGCACCTACTTTTCTTTTGTCCCAGGGCAGCCGGCTGTGGGGACCTGCTCGCAGTCAGAGTCTCGGATTTTACTTTTCCATTTCTCTAATATCCAGTACACCATGCAATGTGTGTCTGTGCTCCTGGTTCATATTACTAGGGCTGGTTATTTAGCAGTCCTGTGCTTCCACTCCTTCCCCACTCTGATTCTTTTCCTCCTGCTGGTGAGCTGGGGTCGGGGGACTTCTTGGGTCCTGCTGGGTCACGGCTTTGTATCTTACCCTTTTTGTGAGATGCTGAGTTCTCACAGATGTAGATGTAGCCTGGCTGTTGTATTGTATCTTCTGGTCTCTCTTTTAGGAATAGTTGTATTTGCTGTATTTTCAAAATACATATGGTTTTGGGAGGATATTTCCACTGCCCTACTTACACTGCCATCTTGAGAAAATCTGTATGGTGAAAATTTTTTGCAATGTATTCATATATGTAATTGTCATGTTGTAACATATGATTATGTATATATACTAATATACATGTAAACTATTTATTGGGATTAAACTTTGAAATTAAAATGTAAGTAAATATGAGTAGGAAGCCATAGACTTGAATCAAATGTATACATAGATAAGCCAATAAAAATAATGAAGGTATATTACTATTGCTTATTTTCATTTTTTGTAATATTTAAGAATAATCCACTTCAATACCTTAGTTATTTATATTTTTATTTCTATATATGTCATTTTTCATAAAAATATTTATTCCTATAAAACATTTTACCAATTGTTGTTGACTAGTGATCGTGAGGAGTCAGTTGGCTTATCTGAGTGGCTTACTGGGTATCCACATCAACAAAGAATAGACGTTTTATTTTGAACCAGAAGACAGTATTGTATAGGGAACATTAGAAGAATACTTACACAGGGACAAATCAAAGGTAAAGCTATGTAGAAATAATATGTCAAGACGAAAGACACAAAACCAGTTCCTGGTATATGGACCAAATCAAAGTTGAGGGTTATACAAATAACAAAAGGATCAAAATTTCTGTAAGTTAGGTAAAGAATACACTATGGTTCAAATATAAAAACTTTAAAGTTGTATTTTCTCCAAAGTTTTAAATATTTAGAATAGTTTTGCTATGGTTATGTATTGTCTTATGTAACAGGAGGGAGTCAGAATAAATGATCCCTCATGGATACTGTCATTTCTACATTTTTCAGTCTGAGTATTCATATAAACTGGAAACAATCTATTCAGTCTCAATGATCTGTGAAAAGGACATGTAAAGCAGGGAAAAAGGGCTTGAACCAGATGGACTGGTTAACTGTAGAACATTTTACAAATTGTCAAGAAAATAAAAACAAGAGGTAGGAAACCACAGCCTTGAACATTTCCCCTGATCTGACAGAAGCAGAGATAACTATGATGCTACATTTCTAGCAAACATAATCACTGTATTCACTGTAAGAACCAATTGTTATTAGCCATGTGGAACCAAAATTAATTTCTAAATTATGAACCAACAGATTGCAATGAGCTTCCCTATCATTTAGTGGTAGCAAGACCCAGATAATTGAGTTTATTGTTACAGTGTTTTAGGAAAAATGTTTAAGAAATACAAATTTTGTTTACTATAAATGGGGTGACAGGTTTCAATTGCGGTGATTTTTCAAGAGTGAAAAAAAACAGGGAAGGTGATATCAGCATCATGGCAGCATAAAACATTCCTTGTTTTGTCCTCCCCTAAACAACAAAAATTCTGCATCTATCTATAGACAAAAGTGCCTTTGAGGAAACCACATGATCACCTTCATACACCAAGAGACCAAGGAGGAGTCTCACCTGCCATAATGGACAGACAGAACTTGGTTCCCGCTGTGGAAACTGCAGTGGTCTGTGTACCAGCTCTAGCCCTTTTCAGCTGTGGTCTAGGAGTCCCTGGAAAACACTATTTTAGAAAACTACTCTTGACAAGGGAGCCTTTAAGGACGTCCAGGTTTCCAAAGAAGTTCTAGTACCTCCTAAGAGCAAAAAATAAGTAAATATTAATTTGGGCACATTGGGGGTAGGGAAGAGAAACTTGTTTGATTTTACCTGTGTCACCCTTCCCTCAAGGCAGCACAGCTTAGGGCCATGAGAGATCCTCCTCAGCAAGTGATTTCTCCCATGGGGGAAAGGGAGAGCATGTATGAGCACCCAGCTTCTCCAGCTGTTTGGGACACTGCAAAAGGAGCTCATTTCCCTCATATTCCACATGACTAGGGGTCAGTAAGAAGCTGGGAGAGCAGCAGATAGGACTCTATGAGGGAATTAAACAGGAGTGGATACTACTAACTGTTGAAAACCCCCTCAGGAAGCCCACCAGTGAGCCACTGGGAATGCTTCATCTACATATTCCTGCAACTGGCCCACAGGCACCCCAGCACTCCACGTGCCTCACCCATACACACCCCAACACTCTGGCTGGCTCCCTGTGTATTTACCTGACTGTGGCATTGAGAATGAGCTCTGGCACATGGATGGTGAGAATGTGAAGAAAGCTGGCCCAACTTTATGGGCCGGAGAGATACCACAAACTTTAGCTTTAGTGCCACCTTTGAAAAAACAAGAGTTGCTGTCAGTGCTCATCCTGGTGTGTTGCAGGAACCAGAGAAGTCATACACCCCTAAGAATTCTACCATAAAGAGTTATAAACATGGAACAGATGTACCTATAGAAGGTCTCAGATCCCCTCAGATCTCTGGTAGGGCTGGTGCAGAAAGCAATGAGTAAAGACTGGAGAAGACTACTTCTTCAAATGTGAAGACAGATTACAAAACTTCCAGGAGCATGAAAAATGAAGGAAACATGACACCTCCAAAGGATCACAGTGATCTTCCAGTGACTGAACCCAAACACATGGATATCTGCAATTTACCCAATAAAGAATTCAAAATAGCTGTTTTAAGGCAACTCAGTGAGCTACAGGAAAATGCAGAGACAATTTAACAAAATCAAGAAAACAATATTCAAACAAAATGGGTTTAACAAAGAGAAATAAGAAAAACCAAACAAATTCTGAAACTACAGAATGCAATGATGAAGGGAGAAATAGACAATATTAAAATAAGGGTAGGAGAATTAAATACCCCACTTTCAACAATGGATAGATTATTTAGACAGAAAATCAAGAAGGAAATATTTTAAATATTCCAGTATTGGAATAAAGTGGACAGCACGTTAGACTAAATGGACATAACAGGCATAAATAGTAGTGCAGTATACATTCTTATTAAGTGTACTCAGAACATTCTCCAGGATAGATCAGAGGATTTAAAAGGAGTGAAATCATACTAAGTATCTTTTCCAAGAACAATAATATGAAACTAGAAATCAAAACATGGAAGACTGGAAAAAATTTTAAATACACAGAAATTAAACAACATACTCCTGAACAACAAATGGGTCAAAGAAGAAAGCAAAAGGGAAAAATTAGTGTCAGTTCTTCACAAACTCTTTCAAAAATTTGAAGAGGAAGGATTACTCATTTTATGAGTCCAATATTAATTTGACCCCAAAGCTAGATAGATAAGGACACAACAAAAAAACCTACAGATCTGTATTCAGATTAATATAGATGCAAAAATTATTTTTTTTAATTGAAGTATATTTGATATACAATCTTATGTAGGTTTCAGTATATAACACAGTGGTTCAACAGTTACCCATATTATTAAATCCTCACCCCCACTAGTGCTGTTACTTTCTGCACTACATAGAAAGATGTTACAGAATCATTGGCTGTATTCTCCATGGTGTACTACTACCATCCCCATGACCAGCTTATATTAGGAATTTTTGTGCCCTTTTATCCCCCTCACCATCCCTACCAACTCACCCCAAACCCTCAGATGGTAACCGCCAGTTACATCTCAGTGCCTGTGAGTCTACTGCTATTTTGTTCATTTTGTTTTGTTTTGTTTTTAGATTCCATAAATAAGTGAAATCATATGGTATTTGTCTTTCTCTGCTTGGCTTATTTCGCTGAACATAATACCCTCTAGGTCCATCCATGTTGTTGCAAATAGCCATATTTCTTTCTTTTTTATGGCTGAATAATATACCATTGTGTATATACCACATCTTCCTTATCCATTCATCTATTGATGGACACTTGGGTTGCCTCCATAACTTGACTGTTGTGAATAATGTGGCAGTAAACATAGGGGTGCATATCTTTTTGAATCAGGGATTTTATTTTCTTTGGATAAATTCCTAGAAGTGGAATTACTGGGTCAAATGGAATTTCCAATTTTAGTCTTTTGAGGAACCTCCATAGTGCTTTCCATAGAAGCTGGACCAGTATACATTCCTGTCAACAGTGTAGGAGGGTTCCCTTTTCTCCACATCCTCACCAACACTTATTATTTCTTGTCTTTTGGATAGTAGCCATTCTGACTGGTGTGAGGTGATACCTCATTGTGGTTTTGATTTGCATTTCCCTGATGATTAGTGATGTGGAACATCTTTTCATGTGCCTGATGGCCATCTATATTTCTTCTTTGGAAAAATGTCTGTTTAGGCCCTCTGTCCATTTATTAGTGTGGATATGTGGGTTTGTTATTTTTTTAGTGTTGAGTCATGAGTTCCTTACATATTTTGGATATTAACCCCTTATTGCATAAATTGTTTACAAATATATTCTCCCATACTGTAGGTTGCCTTTTTATTCTGTTGATGGTATCCTTTGCTGTGCAGAAACATTTTAGTTTGATGTAGTCCCTCTTGCTCAGATGCAGAAAACCTTAACACGATATTAGCAAAGCAAATTCAACAGCACATTAAAAGGATCATACACACAAAAAAGAGGGATTTATCCCTGGGATGCAAGAATGGTTCAGCATACAAAAGTCCATAAATGTGATACACCATAATAACAGAATGTAAGATAAATTCATACTATTATCTCAGCAGATGTAAACAATTTTGACAAAATATAACACCCTTTCATAATAAAAGTGATCAACAAATTGGGTTTAGAAGGAACCTACCTCAACATAATAAAGGCCATGTATGACAAGCCTATAGTTAATGGCCTACTCAGTGGTAAAAAGCTGAAAGCTTTTCCTTTAAGATTAGGAAAGAAAAACAGTGGTA
Source organism: Smutsia gigantea (assembly GCA_032199065.1). Lineage (NCBI taxonomy): Eukaryota > Metazoa > Chordata > Mammalia > Pholidota > Manidae > Smutsia > Smutsia gigantea. Next base: position 104,919 of record JAVSCE010011232.1, read on the forward strand.
CCTACTCTCACCATTTCTATTCAAATAGTACTGGAAGTCCTGGCCAAAGCAATCAGGAAAGAAAAAGAAAGGCATCCAAATTAGAAATTAAGAAACAAAACTTTCTTTCTTTGTAGATGCTGTGTTCTTATATATTGAAGATCCTAAAGGCAACCCCCAAAAACTGTTAGAACTAATCAGTGAATTCAATAAAGTTGCCAGATACAAAATCAGCATGCAGTCAGTTGTGATTCTATACACTAATAATGAACTATCTGAAAAATAATCCCAAAAATAATAAACTTCTTCATAATAGATTTAACCAAGAAGGTGAAAGAACTATACACTGAAAACTGCAAAACCTTGATGAAAGAAGTTGAGGTAGACACAAACAAATAGAAATAATCCCATGTTTATGAATTGGAGAATTAATATTGTTAAATTGTGCAACTATGCAAAGCTGTCAATAGGTCCAATGCACTGTCAAAATTCTAATGACAGTTTTCACAGAAATAGAAAAAAACCCTAAAATTTGTATGGAGACTGTGAATAGCCAAAACAATCCTGAGAAACAAAATAAAGCTAGAGACATCACACTTTTGATTCCAAACTATACTATAAAACTATAGTAATCAAAACAATATGAACTATCATAAAAATAGATGCATAGAACAGTGGAGCAAACATAAGGGTCCATTTCTGATTAACTATAATATATGACAAGGGAGACAAGAATATTTAGTGGGGGAAAGGATAATCTCTTCAATAAATGGTGTTTTCAAACTGGATAACCACATGTGGAAGAATGAAATTAGACTGCATAACACTACTCACAAAAATTAACTCCAAGTGGAACAGTTAAGTGTAAGACCTAAAACCATAAAACTTCTGGAAAAATGCATAGGAAGATAGCTCCTTGACATTGGTCTTGGCAGTGATTTTTGGATATTACATCAAAAATATAAGCAACAGAAACAAAAATAAATGTGACTACATCAGATTAAATTTCTATACAACAAAAGAAATAACAAACGAAAGGCAGCCTATGGAATGGAAGACAATATTTACAAACTGCACACCTGATAAGCAGTTAATATCTATAATATATAAAAAACCCATACAACTCAATAGCAGAAAAATCCCAAATAATCTAATTAAACAATGGGGAGAGAATCTGAACATTTTCTCAAGGAATATATACAAATGGCCAACAGGTAATGAAAAGGTGCTTAACATCAGTACTCATAAGGAAAATGCAAATCAAAGTCGCAGTGAGATACTACATCACATCTGTTAGGTCATCTATTATTAAAAAGACAAGAGAGAACAAATGCTGTCAAATGCTCTTCAAATATTAAAAATAGACCTAGGAATTTACCCAAAGAAATCAAGATCCCAGATTCAAAAAGACACGTGCACCCCTGTATTTATCACAGCACTATTTATTATAGCCAAGACATGGAAGCAACCTAAGTGTCCATCAATATATGAATTGCTAAAGAATATTGGTACATATACACAATGGAGTATTATTCAGCCATAAGGAGAAAACCAATCCTGCCATTTGCAACAACATGGATGGAGCTAGAGGGTATTATGCTCAGTGTTCAATGAAATAAGCCAGGTGGAGAAAGACAATTACCAAATGATCTCACTCATTTATGGAGTATAACAACAAAGCAAAACTGAAAGAACAAGATATCAGCAGCCTCACAGAACCCAAGAAGGGACTAATAGTTACCAAAGGGAAGGGGTTAGGGAGGGTGGGTTGGGAGGGAGGGAGAAGGGGATTAAACAGCATTATGATTAACACATAATTTAAGGGGGTCACGGGGAAGACAGTATAGCACAGAGAAGACAAGTAGTGACTGTATAGCATCTTACTATGCTAATGGACAGTGACTGCAATGGGGTGGGGGTGGGAACTTGATAATATGGGTGAATGTAGTAACCACAATGTTGCTCATATGAAAGCTTCATAAGGTTGTGTATCAATGATACCTTAATTTAAAAAATCATCTAAAATCAAAAAATTTAAAAATTGAATTACCACATGTTCCACCAAACCAACTTTTGGTATATACCCAAAGGCAATGAAAGAGGTTATATCCAAAGGAAATGAAAACAGGATCTCAGAGAAAGATCTGCACTCACATTTCCTTTGCAGCATTAGTCACAATGGCTAAGACATGGAAACAGCATAAGTGTACATCAACAGATGAATGGATAAAGAAAATGTGATGCACACACCCATACACATGAAATGGAATATCATCTTTTTCAGTCATGAGGACGAAGGAAACCCTTCCATTTGTGACTACAGGGATGGACCTTGAAGGTATTATACTAAGCGAAATAAGTCAGACAGGAAAAGACAAATGCTGAATTTATACAAAAAGACTAGAATGGTGGTTACCAGGGGGCTGTAGGGTTAGAAAAATGGGGCAATGTTGTCAAGGTGTATAGACTTCCAGTCATAAGATGAATATATCCTGGGGCTCTAGTGTACAACATAGTGATTATAGTTAATAAGATTATAGTATTATATACTTGAATGTTGCTGAGAGAGTAAATCTTAAATGCTCTCACGACAAAAAGAAATGCTAATTATATGATGAGTTGGAGGTGGTAACTAACAATATGGTTGTAATCATTTTGCAGTATATAAAGTGTATTGAATCAGCATGGTGTGCACCTTAATGTTATGTGTCAATTATGTATAAACGCTGGAAAAAATGTATAATAAATGTGACACCTATAAAAAAATAAAACTGGGGAAAAAAGTCATGAAATTTAACAAGTATTCTTAACCAAAATTGGACATTATGAACAGGTCTTTAAAATCCTCCTATATAGAGGGAATTTTCTCATCTTTCCAACTCATTTTCTTTCCACTGTATTTGTCAAACCTAAAGGGAGAACTTACTGTATACATAAGATCTTATATGGATATGACTAACAGAGATTTGTTCATTGGATTTTGGCATACTAGAATACAGAACTCTGTGAACATTGAGAGAAGCTAAGGTAAAATAAATAAAGGTATATCATATAATAATTTCTGTGAAACATGGTGAATCAGGTGAACACTTAATAAATGTCCTTAAGACATGTATTTCTGTCTTGAAGAGGTTGTCAGAAAGAAAAAAAGGGACAACTGTGACCTATTGATACATTTTCTTAATATCATGGATCAAAATTAATGGGTTATGGTATTTTCATAGTGTCACATTAGTTGTTAATACCCAGGACAGGATCACTAACAAATTTCTTAATATGTTGGTAAAGGACATACATTATCAAAAAAAAGAACATATTTTTTTCCATGCTGTAATTCAGTATTTTATTTTATTTTGCTATTATTAATGTACAATTACATTAGAAATATTATAGTTACTAGACTCACCCTATTATCAAGTCCACAACACATAACGCATTGCAGTCACTGTCCATCAGTGTAGTAAGATGCTATACAATCACTACTTGTCTTCTCTGTGCCTTCCCAGGATCCCCTGCCGACTACATTATGTATGCTAACCATAATACCCCTTTTTCCCCCTTATCCCTCCCTTCCCACCCAACTTTTCCAGTTCCTTTCTCTTTGGTAACTGTTAGTCCATTCTTGGGTTGTGTGAGTCTGCTGCTGTTTTGTTCCTTCAGTTTTTTCTTTGTTCTTATACTCCACAGATTAGTGAAATCATTTGATACTTGTCTTTCTCCACCTTACTTATTTCACTGAGCATAATACCCTCTAGCTCCATCCATGTTGTTGCAAATGGTAGGATTTGTTTTCTTTTTATGGCTGAATAATATTCCATTGTATATATGTACCACATCTTCTTTATCCATTCATCTACTGATGGACACTTAGGTTGCTTCCATATCTTGGCTATTGTAAATAGTGCTGCAATAAACATAGGGGTGCATATGTCTTTTTCAAACGGGGCTGCTGCATTCCTAGGGTAAATTCCTAGGAGTGGAATTCCTGGGTCAAATGGTATATCTATTTTGAGTTTTTTGGAAAACCATACTGTTTTCCACAATGGTTGAACTACTTTACATTCCCACCAGCAATGTAGGAGGGTTCCCCTTTCTCCATATCCTTGCCAACATTTGTTGTTTGTCTTTTGGATGTTGGCCATACTACCTCGTGTGGGGTGATATCTCATTGTAGTTTTAATTTGCATTTCTCTGATAATTAGCAATGTGCAGCATCTTTTCATTAGCCTGTTGGCCATCTGAATTTCTTCTTTGGAGAAGTGTCTGTTCAGCTCCTCATCCCATTTTTTTATTGGCTTATTTGCTTTTTGTCTATTGAGGTGTGTCATCTCTTTATATAATTTGGATGTCAACCCTTTATCGGATATGTCATTTATGAATATATTCTTTGATACTGTAGGATGTCTTTTTGTTCTATTGATGATGTCCTTTGCTGTACAGAAGCTTTTTAGTTTGATATAGTCCCACTTGTTCATTTTTTATTTTGTTTCTCTTGCCCAGGGAGAGATGTTCATGAAGAAGTTGCTCATATTTATGTCTAAGAGAATCTTGCCTATGTTTTTTCTAAAAGTTTTATGGTTTCATGACTCACATTCAGGTCTTTGATCCATTTTGAGTTTACTTTTGTGTGTGCAGTTAGACAATAATCCAGTTTAATTCTCTTACATGTAGCTGTCCTGTTTTGCCAACACCAGCTGTTGAAGAGGCTGTCATTTCCCCATTGTATATCCATGGCTCATTTATTGTATATTAATTGACCATAGATCCTTGGGTTTTTACCTGGACTCTCTCTGTTCCACTGGTCTGTGGGTCTGTTATTATGCCAGTACCAAACTGTTTTGATTATTGTAGCTTTGTAGTAGAGCTTGAAATCAGGGAGCGTAATTCCCCCTACTTTATTCTTCCTTCTCAGGATTGCTTTGGCTATTTGGGGTCTTTGGTGTTTCCATATGAATTTTAGAACTATTTGCTCTAGTTCATTGAAGAATGCTGTAGGTATTTTAATAGGGATTGCATTGAATCTGTAGATTGCTTTAGGCAGGATGGCCATTTTGACAATATTAAGTCTTCCTATCCATGAGCATGAGATGTGTTTCCATTTATTGGTATTGTCTTTAATTTTTCTCATGAGTGTCTTGTAGTTTTCAGAGTATAAGTCTTCCACTTCCTTGGTTAGGTTTATTCCTAGGTATATTATTCTTTTGGGTGCAATTGTGAATGGAATTGTTTTCCTGATTTCTCTTTCTGCTAGTTCACCATTAGTATATAGAAATGTAGCAGATTTCTGTGTATTAATTTTGTATCATGGAACTTTACTGAATTCAAATATTAGATCTTGTAGTTTGGAGTGGATTCTTTAGGGTTTTTTATTTACAATATTGTGTCATAGGCAAACAGGGACAGTTTGACTTCTTCCTTGCCAATGTGTAGACCTTTTATTTCTTTGTGTTGTCTGTTTGCCATGGCCAGGACCCCAGAACTATGTGGAATAAAAGCGGGGAGAGTGGGTATCCCTCTCTTGTTCCCGATCTTAGGTGAAAAGATTTCATCTCGCTGTTAAGTATAATGTTGGCTGTGGGTTTGTCGTATGTGGCCTTTATTATGTTGAGGTACTTGCCCTTTATGCCCATTCTGTTCATGAATGGATGTTAAATGTCGAATGCGTTTTCAGCATCTATGGAGATGATTATGTGATTTTTGTTCTTCTTTTTGTTGATGTGGTGGATGATGTTGATGGATTTTCAAATATTGTACCATCCTTGCGTCCCTGGGATGAGTCCCACTTGGACATGATGGATAATCTTTTTGATGTATTTTTGAATTCGGTTTGCTAATATTTTGTTGAGTATTTTTGCATCTATGTTCATCAGGGATATATTGGTCTGTAATTTTCTTTTTTTGTGGTGTCTTTGCCTTGTTTTGGTATGAATGAGTGATACTGGCTTCATAGAATGAGTTTGGGAGTATTCTCTCTTCTACTTTTTGGAAAACTTTAAGGAGGATGGGTATTAGGTCTTCCCTAAATGTTTGATAAAATTCATTGGTAAAGCCATCTGGAACAGGGGTTTAGTTCTTAGGTAGTTTTTTGATTACCAATTCAATTTCTTTGCTGGTAATTGGTCTATTCAGATTTTCTGTTTCTTCCTGGGTCAGCCTTGGAATGTTGTATTTTTCTAGAAAGTTGTCCATTTCTTCTAGGTTTTCCAGTTTGTTACCATATAATTTTTCATAGTATTCTAAGTCTTTGTATTTCTGTATTGTCCATAGTGATTTTTCCTTTTTCATTTCTGATTCTGTTTATGTGAGTAGACTCTCTTTTTTCCTGATGAGTTTGGGTAGGGTTTATCTATTTTGTTTATTTTTCTCCAGTAACCAGCTCATTCTTTCATTGATTCTTTCTATTGTTTTATTCTCCTCAGTTTTATTTATTTATGCTTTATTATTTATTATGTCCCTCCTTCTACTGACTTTGGGTCTCATTTGTTCTTCCTTTTCTAGTTTTGTTAACTGTGAGTTTAGACTGTTCATTTGGGATTGTTCTTTCCTGAGGTAGGCCTGCATTGCAATATATTTCCCTCTTAGCATGGCCTTTCGCTGCATCCCTCAGATTTTGCAATGTTGAATTATTCTTGTCTTTTGTCTCCATATATTGCTTGATCTGTGTTTTTATTTGGTCATTGAACCATTGATTATTTAGGAGCATGTTATTAAGCCTCCATGTGTTTTTGGGCTTTTTCATTTTCTTTGAGTGATTTATTTCTAGTTTCATACCTTTGTGATCTGAGAAGCTGGTTGGTACAGTTTCAATCTTTTGGAATTTACTGAGGCTCTTTTTGTGGCCTAGTATATGAACTATTCTTGAAATGTTCCATGTGCACTTGAGAAGAATGTGCATCCTGTTGCTTGTGGATGGAGTTTTCTATAGATGTCCGTTATGTTCTAATCTGTTCTAATATGTTGTTCAGTGCCTCTGTCTCTTTATTTATTTTCTGTCTGGATGATCTGTCCTTTTGAGTGAGTGGTGTGTTGAAGTCTCCCAAAATGAATTAATTGCAGTCTATTTCTCCGTTTAATTCTGTCTGGATTTGTTTCACATATGTAGGTGATCCTATGTTGGGTACATAGATATTTATAATAGTTATATACTCTTGTTGGACTGACCCCTTTATCATTATGTAATGTCCTTCTTTGTCTCTTGTTACTTTCTTTGTTTTTAAGTCTGTTTTGTCTGGTGCAAGTACTGCAACTCCTGCTTTTTTCTCCCAATTAGTTGCATGAAATATCTTTTTCCATCCCTTTATTTTCATTCTGTGTATGATTTTGGGTTTTTAGTGAGTCTCTTGCAGACAGCATGTAGATGGATCTTGTTTTTTTATCCATTCAGTGACTCTGTGTCTTTTGATTGGTGCATTCAGACCATTTACATTTAGGCTGATTATGGATATGTATGTACTTATTGCCATTGCAGTCTTCAGATTTGTGGCTACCAAAGGTTCAAGGGTAATTCCTTTATTATCTACCAGTCTAATTTAACTCACTTTGTGTGCTATTACAAACTCAACCTAAAGATTCTTTTTTTCCACCCCTCCTTTTTCTTCCTCCTCCATTCTTTGTATGTTATGAATCATATTCTGTAGTCTTTATCTACCCTTGGGTGGCATCTGTTTTGTCTTAGGAATACTTTTGTCTATAGGAGTCCCTCCAAAATGCACTGTAGAGGTGGTTTGTGGGAGGTAAATTCTCAGCTTTTGCTTATCTGAAAATTGTTTAATCCCTCCTTCAAACTTAAATGAGAACCTTGCCCGATAGAAAATTCTTGGTTTGAGGCCCTTCTGCTTCATTGCCTTAAATATATCATGCCACTCCCTCTGGCCTGTAAGGTTTCTGCTGAGAAATCTGATGATAGCCTGATGGGTTTTCCTTTGTATGTGATCTTTTTCTCTCTCTAGCTGCTTTTAAAAGTCTCTCTTTATCCTTCAATTTTGCCATTTTAATTATTATATTTCTTGATGTTATATTCCTTGGGTCCCTTGTGTTGGGAGATCTGTGTATCTCTATGGCTTGAGAGACTATCTCCTTTCCCAGATTGGGGAAGTTTTCAGCAGTTACCTCATCCATAACACTTTCTGTCCCTTTTTCTCTCTCTTCTTCTTCTGATACCCCTATTGTAAGAATATTGCTCTGTTTGTATTGGTCACACAGTTCTCTCAATATCATTTCATTCTTAAAGATCCTTTTTTCTCTCTGTGCCTCAGCTTCTTTGTATTCCTCTTCTCTAATTTCTATTCCATTTACTGTCTCTTCTACTACATCTAATCTGCTTTGAAATCCCTCCATTTTATGTTTCCTTTCAGATATGGCATTTCTTAATGATTGAGTCTCCATCTTAAATTTGTTCCTCAGTTCCTGAATATTTCCTCTACCTCCATAAGCATGTTTATGATTTTTATTTTGAACTCTCTTTCTGGAAGATTGGTGAGTTCAGTTTCATTTGGTCCTTTTTCTGGGGTTTGTGAGATGTTGGTCTGAACCATGTTCTTCTGACATTTCATATTTCTGTGTGTTGCCCTCTATTGCCCAGAAGCTCCAGTCTCTGGAGCTGCTCTGCCCCTATAGTGAGGTTGGGGGTCATAAGGGAGTGGAGCTGGTGCCTTGGGGAAGGAAAGATATGTTTCCTGATTCCCATCTGCCCTGCCTATCTCCTGTATCAGATCCAGTGGGCTGAGCACACAGGTGTAAGCCTCTGTGCTTGGCATCTCTAGCTCTTGTAGGGGTGAACCTCCCTCTGGCTGGCCTGACTCCAAATCAGTGACTGCAGGTTTGCGATCTGGTGTCAGTAGACCAGCAGGAAGTCTCGGCAGGCTGTGTGTCACAGTCGGGGGCCTTGGAGCTGAGTAGCTAGCCAGGGGATTGGAGCGCCTGAAGCTCCCCAAAGTTCCTAATCTGCTGGGCAGAACGTGCCCAGACAACCTTGTCCCCCATCCCTTCTTCCTCTCAGCAAACTCCTTGTAAACACCGCCCCTTCAGCTGCCCTCTCACTGCTAGGAAACCTGTCAGACCACCTGCCTTTCCCTTGCCCTAGAGCAACCGGGTGTGGGTCCTGTCCTCCACAAACAGCCGGAATCTGTCTCTCAATCACTCTGCCTGTCCCAACTCCCTATCCTCCAGAGCACCACACAGTGTAGGTTTCTGCTTGCAAAGCAGATCTCCAGAGCTAGGTGTTCAGAAGTCCAAAGCTTCCACCCCCCTCCCCAACTCCATTTCTCTTCCACAGGTGAGCTGGGGTGGGGGAAGGGCTCGGGTCTCACTTGATCAAGGCTTTTGCATGTTACCCTGTTTCGTGAGGTCTGCTCTGTTCATGAAGTCTATATACAGTGGTGCAGCTTTCTTTCCTGTTGCTGTTTTAGGGTTAGTTGTATTAACTATATTATCACACTATCTGTGGTTTTGGGAGGTGTTCTCTGTATCACCTCTCATGCTGCCATCTTGAATCTCCAACAGAACATATTTATACACTATCTCATGTGGCTAGTTTATGTTGATTTAAAATTCAACAGTACAGTCAGAAGAAATGCTTTCAAAATTAGTTACACATACCAGAGAAATAGTAGCAACCAATGAATATTAGACCCCTCCCGGTTAGAAATATCGAACACACATTGAAATATACAAGAGTGTATTCCAGCCTTTGGCATGAAGGTAATTAACAACACAGTAATTATTGCTGTATTTTGCAGTTATTCTATTTATATTCAATTCACTTTTAGTATGAAAATTTGAAGAATGCACTATATATACTGTACCTTATTGCTATTGTTTTTTTGAAAACCACTTGTTTTGATGAAATGATATTTTTTCATTTATAGCTATACTTTTTAAGTCAAAGAATATGTTATGTATTCATATTAGTTGTAAAATTACAGTATTCAACTTGAAATTGTCAAGGACTAAAAAGATATCTTCCTATTCCTTGTTCATTATGTGTAGTTTGCTTCATTTAGACCCTGCATCATAGACATTTATTGATTTTAAAACCTTTATTATATTCCTATGTGTCTTGCCAATATGTTTCAGCCCCAGGCAAGTTCGCTATGGATTCAATGCGACCAAAGAAATTCACAGCAGAATGTTCTTTGGGGTGAAAGGGTTTATTACCCGCTTGTTCTCTTGGTGGTAGGTCGAGCACTAGTGTCTCTGCCTCTGCCCAGAGCACTGGGCCGAGCTCTCTATATAGCACAGTAATAGCTTATTGCCTAAAGTTGTGGAAGCATAGCCCAGCAACAGGCCAGTTACATCATCAGGTGGTTTAAGTACAGTGTGGATCCTGGCCATAGGAACTCCAACTTCCCCACACTATGTGACTTATAGGTGACTATATCAGTAAAGCAATTTCCAGTATCTGAGGGATTCTTCATCTCATATAAATGATCAGAAGTTAAATGTTTTTAATTGAATATTTGTATTAAGTCTGGGTTCTTGTGTTAATGCAAACTATAAAAAGAAATCCATAGGGAAGTGAATCCAACCCTATGGGAATAAAATAAAGTATTTTGAAACCTCTTTCCTTGGAAGCAGTGTACTCCTTAGAAAATAATTACTTTGGGAAGTCTGACCTATAGTTTTGGAATGAAAGAGAAAAGAAAAACACAGCAAATTAACAGTCAGACTTTTAAGACCTAACAAATAGCATTTTAAATAAAAGCAGCTAATTTTACAAAGCCTACACAGGTGTTAATCATTTGCTGAATCCTTCATAGACATTTTGCTTAATCTTTACAAAACTATGCTGTGGATCTTTGGAAGTAGGCCAATAACTCAAAGATAATCTTGTGAAGAAATTCAATTAAAATATAGGCACTAGCACTGTATTTTTTTTCAATTTTCAGCATGCTAATTAGCGTTATTGTTTATAAGAAATATATTGCTTGACTATATTCAAATGAGTATTTTAAAAAGGAACCTAAATATATTATTTGAGAATTCAGGCCATACATTTTATTATAAGTAGATTATAAAATATATTTTAATTAAAAAAATAAAAACTCAAATATTGAACTCTTTATAAGTGATATACACCTATTAATATAGATGTTTCAAAATAAATTCATGATTCTTAATCACTACTAAATTGAATGCTTTTTAAGTCTAGCTAAAATGTCTGATTTTCTAGCATTAGATAGTCACTGTTTTAGGTTTAGAAAGACATATTTGTAAGTATGAGAAAATAGACCTACAGAGTTGTATCAGAAAAAAGCAATGGAGTTATCAGTTTTGATAGTACTATTTATAAAAATTGTATGATCCTAAGAAACAGGACTCATGTGAAAGGACTGCAGAGTAAAATTCAAAGGCGCCTAGAATTAAACAAGGAAAGTTATTAACATATCTAAGAACCAAATTAATTAGAAATCTATTTAGGTAATATAGGAAACTAAGTTATTGTTGCAGATTTTATTTGGGGTCTGAAGAATATACCTTTGAGTAAGGTATAACATGAATATCAGTCTTTTGGATTGCAAAGCCATCTCCTTTGGATTATGAAGAATAGTGTTCAGTTATCCAATTAGGGAGCCTAAAGAATCTAGGCAGCAGCACAAATTTTTAGGAAACCTCAGTCAGTATCCACCAACCCCAAATTAGAAGTATATAATTATTATTTTAGAGTACTAAATTTTTCCAGTGCCGGGAGATAGGTAACTAAGTATAGAAATAATTAAGAGAGTCATAACTTGGTGTTAATATACCATGTTAAGAAACTGTTGTATTATCAATAATTTTAATTTTGATTAAAATATTTAAGAGTATATATTCATTTGTGACTATTTCTTCAACTTAACACCCAAGAAAAATAGTGCACCAAAATATCCATAGCAGTTTTATTAGTAATGGACAAAAACTATAAGGATGTCAATCAGGGAAAAATAAAATAAAATAAATATGGTAAATTCATATAGTATACTCAGAGAAGTAAGAAAGAAACCCAGCAGGCAATATCTTGGAATAATCTTACAGATTTTCCCTTTTATGTAGAAACTTAAAAACATTATACAGAAATATATGAGAGAACTTAAGTTTCATTATGTCTACAAGTTTATATTTAACAGATTAAGTACTTGAGAAGTATATCAATTGAAATATTAAAAAAAGGAAATTAAATATTTCAAATATATGAAGATTATTGAAAATAGTTGAAAGTATATGAATATTATAATAACCCATTTATCAAAGTCTACATAAAAAGTGGTTGCTAAATTGTATAAGCCTAATAACCTAGAATAAATTTTGTGCATCTGGACTTTAATTTATAAATTTGGTAAATCAGAAATTAAACTGAACTCTACAGTGTTCATTTCTCCAGATCATCAAAACGAACAAACAACAACAAAAACTACTCTTAAAAGTAGCAGTGAGAAGTAAGCAAAATTTCAGACTTAAGATGAAAAGAGATCACATTCTAATAGTGCCTTGGATTTTAAAAAGATTTTGTGGGAGAGCACTTTGACCTGAAATATTGCTTAATGGTCTGTGGGTGCCTGTTCTTTAGAGTTCTACCTCTTTTGACTATTTTTGTATGTTGTAGATGTACTCATAAATGAACAGGATTCTGTTGACATGGATTCTGTGTTTAACTATTTGTAAAGAACATAATACAGCTTCTAATTTCCTCTGCCTTAGAGTTATTTACTGAGAATTCTTTTCCAAGTTATTATTTTATCCCTTCCAGTTAATTTCTTTCCTTGTATATAATATAGCAAATAAATACAGATCTCAAAGGGATAATTTATTTCCTTTAATTATTGCTACATTTAAAAAAAATTTTACAAAAGCATATGCTATACCATAATAATAGTAAGAATAAAGTAACCTCAAGTATTCACGTAGCAGCAGCCTGAAAAGAAAAGGTACAAAGGAGGAGAAATTTTGAAAGACTAGTTAATGAGATCATTATCAGTATGTTTCTGTATTTTTTTGCATACTTATTCCCTCCAAGCATTATAATTTCATAATATTTCATCATGAGTGTGTTTCTATATTCTTCTGTCAAAGTTATTTCTCTTAGCAATTATAATAAAACAAAATTAAAAAAAAAGGCACTTTTAAATGGAATTGCTTTAACATTCCTAAGGCTCCCTGGACTCCTCATAACACATCTTATGCTTAGTATCTGTAGTAAAAGCACATTTCTCCCTCTTTACACATTTCTACATTTTCATTACTTCCTTATAAACAATTAAATCACAAAGTAAGCAAAGCCAGTTGAATGTGGCTGAACAGCTATCACTACTACACAGTATTAAAAATTGAAAATGAACACAGTTTAGCTTTACCAGCTAATTTAGTTAGGTATCACCCTAAGGCATCAACACCATTTGTCACTATCCTTGCAGCCTGGCATGGAGGCACAGTCATCAGTAGCTTTTACAAAGAAAATTAAGAACTTTTTAAGTTCTCTTTGCTCAGGAAAAGAAAACAAACATTTTATATTCTTTGTCTATATAAATGCTTTGTGGTCAACTCCAGTGTCACAATTGGCCTTAACATTTGGAAGAAGTTCTAATAAAAAAAGGATGCTGTATTTATGGTTCTCAGATTCCTAAAAATCATAAAAATTACAGCCTTCAAAAGCTATGTTTATGTTAAAAATAGAATGGAAACTCTACTGTCATTCTTACTAATAATTACAATGTACCTTTATTCATAGTTATCTTTTAAAATATTTAATTCCTAAAAAAATCATGTATTCAGATAATTTCATTATTTTTTAAAATAGGCTGTATTGTTTTAAAGTAGTTTTGGGTTCATAAAAAAATTGAGTGGAAGGTGCAGAGATTTCTCGTATGCCCCCAACCCCTGCTCATGCATAGTCTCTCCATTATGAATTCTACTCCCAAAATGGTACGTTTGTTAAAATAGATGAACCTACACTGATGTATCACTATTGTCCAAAAGCTATAGTTTACATTAGGCTTCACTTTAGTATTGTACATTGGGTTTTGACAAATGTATAATGACACGTATTCACCATTATTGTATTAATACAGCACAGTTTCACTGCCCTAAAAATCTTCAGTGCTCTATTGGTTCATCCCTCCCTCCCATTCAAATCTCTGGTAGTCACTCTGGCAGTTCTTTTTTACTGTCTTCATAGTTTTGCCTTTTTCAGAATGTCATATAGTTGCAATCATATTATATGTAGCCTTTTCTAATTGGCTTCTTTCACCAAATAATTTTTATTTAAGATTCCTCCTTAACTTTGTATGCCTTGATAACTCATTTCTTTTTAGTGTTGAGAAATGTTCCATTTTGTGGATATACCACAGTTTATCCACTCACCTGCTGAAGGACAGCAAATTACTATAATGTTATGCTAAGTCTTAAAGTTGGATAGTGTTAGTACCACTTTGTTGTGACTCTGACTTTGCTCTTCTTTAGTATTAACTTGGCTCTTCGGGGTCTTTTGCCTGTCCATATAAACTTTAGAATCAGTTAGTTGATATATGCAAAATAATCCACTGGGACTTCGATTGTATTTCTATTGAATCATTTGATCAAATTGGGAAGAACTGACGTGTTGACAACATTGAGGCTGCCTATTCATAAACAGGGAAAATTTCTCTGTTTCTTTAGTTCTTCATTGCTATCTTTCATCAGAATTTTATAGTTTTCCTCAGGTATATCTTGTACATATTTTGTTCGATTTATACCTAAATATTTCATTTTTGGAGTGCTAATGTAAATGATATTAAGTTTTTAATTTAACATTCCACTTATTTGTTGGCAGATATTGGAAAGCAGTTGGCTTTTGTATATTAATCTTTTATTGGGCAAACTTGCTGTAATTGCTTATTGTTAGTTCAGGTTTCTTTGATTGATTCTTTAAGAGTTTCTACAACAGACTATCATTTCATTTGTGAACAAAGACAATTTCTTTCTTCCTTATCTGTACACCTCTATTTCCTTTTCTTATTTTATTGTATTAGCTATGACTTCTCTTATCATGTAGAAAAGCAGTGGTGATAATGGATATCTTTGTCTTGTTTCTGACCTTAGTGGGATAGCCTAGATCTTCTCACTATTAAGTATGATTTTAGATGTAGGATTTTTATACTCTTTATCAAATTGAGGAAGAGCCCCTCTATTCCTTGTTTACTTTTATGAATGGGGGCTGGATTTTGTCAAATCCTTTTTCTACACTGATTGATATGAGTAGAATGTGTATTCTGCTTTTGTTGGATGAAAAAGTCTTTAGTTGTCCGTTGTATCCAATTGCTGTTGTGAATTCATCTATTTCTTAAATGATTTTCTGCCTGTTGGATCTATTTCTGAAAGAGGGGAGTTGAAGTGTCCAACTATAATAATGATTCCTCTATTTCTCTTTGCTGTTCTATTAGTTTTTGCCTCATGTTTTGGCACTATCATTAGGCAGCACATACACATTAAGGGTCATTATATCTTCTTGAAGAATTGATCTCTTTATCTTTATGTAGTAACACTCTATCCCTGATAACTTTCTTCACTCTAAAGTCTGTGCTGTTTGAAATTAATATAGCTACTCCTGCTTTCTTTTGATTAGTGTTAACACGGTATTTCTATCTCCAGTCCATTTACTTTTAATCTGTGTGTCTTTATATTTAAAGTGTGTTTCTTGTAGACTACATATAGATGGCTCTTGTTTTTGATCCACTCTGATAATCACTGTCTTTTCATTGGTATATTAGATCATTGTTGTTTAGTGATTATTGATATAACTGGATTAATATCTACCATATTTGTTACATTCATTGCCTTTGTTCTTTGTTCCTATTTTTTGTCTTCCACTCTTTTTCTGCTTTTGTAGTTTTAACTGAAGATTTTATATGATTCTGTTTTCTCTCCTTCCTTAACCATATTTTTTTTACTTCAAAGTAGGTGTGCTGGCAACAATTTCCCTTAACTTTTGTTTGTCTAAGAAAATCTTTATATATTTTTCACTTTTGAAGGACAGTTTCTCTGGTATAGAGTTTTAGATTGGTGGTGTTTCTTCTCTTAACATTTTAAATATTTCACTGCACTCTCTTCTTCCTTGAGTGGTTTCAAAGTAGAAATTGGATGTAGTTCTTACATTTTCTCTTCTGTAAGATTTCTCTTCTGGCTTCCTTCAATTTTTTTCTTTATCTTTGTTTTTTGTGGTTTGAAAATGATAACCTAGTTCAGTTTTTTGGCATTTATCCTGCTTGGTGTTCTCTAAGCTTCCTGGGTACATGATTTCATGTCTTTCATTATTTGGAGGAAATTGTCAGTCATTACTATTTCAAATACTTAATTTCCTTTTTCCTCCCATCCTTCTTTTTTTTATTCCTTTCCCTCTTCTCCTTCTGCCATTCCCATTATGAGTATGTTATATTTTTTTGTAATTGTTCATAGTTCTCGGATATTTTGTTCTGTTTATTTTAGTCTTTTTTCCTCTTTGCTTTTTCAGGTTTGGATGTTTCTATCCAGATATCCTCAAATTCAGTGATTCTTTCTTCTTAGCCATATCCTGTCCACTAATAAGCCCATCAAAGACAAAAGACATTTCTCATTTTTGTTACAGTGTTTTTTATATCAGTGTGTATATATATATATATGTGTGTGTGTGTGTGTGTGTGTGTGTGTATATATATAATATTTTAGTTCTTAGAAATTTCATCTCACTGCTTACATTGCCCATTTGTTCTGGGCGTACTATCTATCCATTAGAGCCCTTATCAAATTAATCATAGTTGTTTTAAATTACTAGGCTGGTAATTTCAGCATTCCTGCCATATCTGAGTCTGATTCTGTTGCTGGCTCTGTTTCTTCCAACTGTGCTTTTTGCCATTTAGTGTATCTTATAATTCACTTTGATAGCGGGCGTGATGTATTGGGTTAAAGGAACTGGTAGAAATAGGCTTTTAGTAATGTGGTATTAAGTGTGAAGTGGAGGGAAGTGTGTGCTTCTGGACTGTGACCTACACACAATTATCAGTCCTCCTCTACCCCTGCATTAGGTTGGATGGTGTAGCTAGAGTGGGTTGGAGTTGAGTACTTGTTTCCCTTATCCCATGTGGAAGATTGAAGCCAGCTAGAGTTATATTTCCTTCCCCCAGGTCAGTTAGGTTGTTATAAAACCCAGGTAGGTTAGGCTGTGGTTAAAAAGTTTCTTCTGAGGTCAGACCTTGTTAAGAATGAAAAATGCTCAGGCATGTTTCTAAATAGTTCCTTTTCCTCTCTACTTACTGGAAACAGGGGATTTCTCTCTGATAGTCACTGTAAGAACCTGGTAGTTTGAGAAGTAAAACTCACAAATCATGGGGAACCTTTATGATGACTGGGTCCCCTTGGAGTTTTTAAGTATCAGAGTTTTTCACACTGCGGTTCTTCACTTTCTTGACTCTGGCACTGGTTTCTTTACAGGCTGCTGCTCCAACAAGCTGTGATTCTCTGTGTGCACCTGTCTGTCTCTCCAATTTTAGGGGCTGTGATTTGCCCTGTCAACTCACTTATCTGAAAGATACAAGAGGGGTTGTGGACTTTTTAAAGATTTTCATTTTCTTGTTGGTAGGGTGAAATGGTGACTTTCAAGCTGCTTACTTGCTATGTTAGAAACCAGAAGTCGTCATTAATTACAGAGCATTTGAGTTAACAATGCAAAACTCAGTCCAGTCTCATGGTGAAGACTTCACAGCAGATTTGGAAATAATAGAATCAGTTCTAGATTTTTATAAACCATTTACAATAATCATAGAATTGATGACTCAAGCCAAGTAAAAATACAGTTGTCTAGTTTAGTGCTCTTATTTTTCAATAAGGAAAATGAAGGACAAAGGAATTAAGAGATTTGTCTAAAGTCTCTAAGAGTTTAAATTGCATAGCTCTAATATAGTACTCCTAATTTGATGTTTATCCTACTGAAAAATATACACTGCATAAAGTTTATACTGAAATAAAAATAAAGTATCAACTACTATTCAAAACCTCTTCACATTATCAGAGCCAGGAGTTGATCTGCCTTGGAACTATAGAAAATGGAAAACCTCAAAGCCAAATATTAACAGTTTCCATACAAGCATTATTCTGAAAAATTGCAGCTTTTAGTCAACCAGCTTTAACTTTTATCAGTATCTTTAATGTCTAGATGGATGTCAGGTGATAAAGTCAGTAGGTGTGTAGGCTGCTGGTACTATTTACAAGAACTTTGTCAATTAAAAGTGGATATATTCAGATATTATATCTCGTTTTATGCATTTAACTTATCTAACGCCATTGTTCTGGTTCCATGTTCATTAAACATACTTTGGCTTGCCCTGGATTTATGTGAAGGAAGGGCAAGGGAAGATTGTATAGGCATCTAGTCCTCTGGTAGCTACTTTTTATTGTGAATTAATAAATTTTTACTTTGCTGTGTAAACAATTTTTTTAGATACTAATTTTTGGAATACTTCTGAGTTTCCAAAATTGAGTTAGTCCCTGCATAAGCACTATCATGACACATTGCATGTACTCTTACCACAGTCCCTCTCCTACTTTGATATTTATTTGATATTTTACTTGTCTTTCACCTCCACTAAAATGTATGTTCCTCGAAAGCAAGAAATGTTTTGTTGTTTTATTACCAGTGCATAGAACATGGTGGTATCACTGGTTCATAGGGGGCACAAAGCAGTTTCTCAAGAAATATTTTAAAGAAATGAATGACTTACTGGCTGAATTACAGATTCTAGAAGTGTGAAGTTTCCAGAATATGAAATAGCTGATAGATGAAAGGTTTTGAGTATAGCAATTTTTATATAATACCAGCTGTGGATAACAAATTTGTGATGCAAATTTTGAAGTCTTAAAGAGGAAAAGTTATTATTGTACTTTTGTAGTTAAAAATAATATTGGCTAATACAATGTTTAATTTCAAATAGTATGTATTTTAAATATCTTTTATGTAGAGTGATTGGTATTTATAGGCCATGTACTTAATAAATGGAAAGCTTTCTTCGCAGAAAAGTGGAAACTAGATGCAAACATTTTTCTGTCACATCCTTGGTTATCTTTGATCTGCAAATTTTTACCCATTTTGTTTTTACCATAAACATATAGTAATTCAAAATCTCAAGCCAAATAAATCACTGGTTGTTGCATAAATTAGGAATTTGTACATGATCAGATCTTCCTACTCAAAACAGCAGTCTGTACCTGTGAATCCACAACTACCCCTTATAAATACTGTTTTAACCTCTTCCCCCTTATTTTACTAACTGTCCTGCACAGTAAAATCCAGGCATCACAAAATGTGAAAATGAACATAAATGCATACTTTAACACACACATATATATATACATCAAGTTCTCTATGTGTAGCCCATTTCTTCTTATTTACTTTGGATGACAACTTATTTTGGGATGACATTTTCTGTTTTATTGTCTTCTGTTTTCTGTCATCCAATAAGGACCTTCTTCTCATTGAGTTTAAATTCCTCCATCATAGACATTCATGAACTTAGGAATGCAAAATAACTGTTACTGCTTAGTGCAAACTAATCAGGATAATACATAAATAATGACTACTAACAGTGGGAGAATAAGGGGAAGAATATCTAATCAGTGTATCAGGTACCTTGTCAGTACATATTCTTTGTCAATAACTAAATACCTAATATCTGATTAGAAAATGAAGCAGATCACTTGGCCTGGTTGACATTGTCATTTTATGCCAAATTTGCAAGGTTTTCTCTTCTGAGCTAGTCTCTGAGTATTTTATTGATTCATAAAACCTATCAGAGCCCTATTCAGTAAGTAATTGTTTCACTATACTAATTTTTGTCTCAGTGGCCTGAATTCTAGGATGAATCTATATGATAAACACTAGGTAATGGTATTGAGTTTATGCTACTCTTCTGTAAGATTTATTGAGCTTAGATGCAAAATTTGATTTTATAGATTCTCTTTAAAATTGATTTGTTCATGATTTCAGTGTGATCCAGTTTCTTGCTAACATATTTTCCAACTCTTCAGTAAACAGGACATTTACTAATAGATCCTATAGACTCATGATGCTTTGAAACATACTTTACTAATCAAAGTAATACATCCAATAACTAGAATAGTAAAAATATTATTTGATTCTAAAGTGAAATGATCTTGGCTATGTGGAACTTCCCTAAAGTTCCAGGACGTAAGTTATGCTCTATAGCACTTCTGTGATAGCTGTGTAGAATAGTAAGAAACACTATAAAATGAAATATTTTACACACAGTAGAGTCCTTTCTCCTACTAAATAATTCATTAGCTCATTGGTGCTTTAAGCAGCTTGTTTCCCTAGGAAAGCACGCAGCCTTTGTATAATGAACATTGACAGAAGAAGCATATAACTATTACATTACTAATTGAGTTTAATTTTTGCAACAGGTTCTCACTCATTTTCTATATGCTATGCTGCTCTCTACCTAAGAGGTACATAAAAATCCAGTTCTGTCTATTAATCCAGAGACCTAATAAAAACACCTATTATCTCATAAATTCTAAATTTTGATGACTACCATTTCCTCGGGCACATTTGTGAGGAAACAGATATATCAAAGAAGTAATTTATAAATCTATTTGTTTAAATGCATTTAAATAAAATAAGAATCCAGTTTGTATAATTTCTGAGATTCTTAAAAAATTTATCTACCACATCATATTAAAAGTGCCACATTTTGGGATAGCTTCATTTAAAATATCTACCAACTTAAAAATAGCCATTTATTATACAATATTATTTTATACCTGTTAAGATAAATATATATATTCAAGTTTCATTTTTCAGGGTAATTATATTCTATAAAGTTGTCACAAACAATTAATGAATAGGAAATCATTGCTCCTAGGGGGAATACATAGTTACATTCCTGAGAAACTCTGGACACATTTTCATTAGCTGGCTGATACACAGCTTTGTTTCATATGGGTTTCTGTTTAAAGATACCTTATTTAATAGATATTTTTACAGTAATTAAGTGCATGGTTAAGTGATTTAAAGCCAGTGACTTTGGAGACCATTTTCATTACATAGGTTTTTTGCCAGTGTTGTCATGAAATAGGCCAGTCTTCTCAGTGTTGAAAATTTTTTTCTTCCCTATAAATGTTTTTCTGTATGACATTTAGCAGGTATTTAAAAAATTTTGCTGTAGCTCCTTGATCTGCAGAACCTGCCTCACCTACAAATTTAAGCTTTTCAATGCCCTATCACCTTTTGTAATGTGCAGGCCAGACATGATTAGTCAAGAAGAGTTTAACATTTCCTTGATTCTGGGCAATGTGACTATAAATTTGAATTTCAGCCTTACAATAATGCTGTCCACTATACTCTTTTAAATTGGAAATTATCATCTCATGAATTCACAAATTTAGCTGCTTTCCATCTTTTCCTTAAGTTTATTAGGCACTATAGATATTGTTAGCATTTTCTTTAATGGCCACATGTACAGACCAGTTAGTCTCCTCTTTCTTTCTCTGCGTATAGATATTGTTGATTTATTAGCTTCGAATTCATGACCAACAACACTATATGCACATCTGAATGAAGCTTATCTAAACATGTGTTTTCTTTATAAGATGTATTGCAGTCTTCTCATGATGAGGAACACTTCCGCACTATATTAGAGGGACATTTAAACAGTGAAATCAACAACAAAAAGCACCAAAAGGTGAAAAAGTGGCACTAAACAGTCCACAAAATTCTCTTTTGTTAAGAAGACTGAAAATAGAACTCTACCTTGTTCAGCCTAAACTGGGATGGTGGGTATCAGATGACAAAATATTTACCATTCTGCTCATGTCCATGAATCACCATGAAAGCAATGACAGTAGTGATTTGTGGGTTACAAATACATTTTAGTGAGTAGGCAAATTCACAGATATGGAGTCCATGAATAATAAATTGTGCTTGGATAATTCCATTGTGAATAACTTTACTGGTTTTAATACCTCTTAACTTCAGTTTATCCTGGTAAACTCCTAATGGGAGAGTCCAAGAAAAACCAAAGAGAAGCTCCAACAAAAGGAGTTTAATTCATTCATTTCTTCAGTATTTTCCCAACTCAGTTTTACTTAATGATAACACCTCTTTCCATTTTTATCACTTAGTGTTCAGTGAGACAGACAGAATTACTATGTTTCTGTAAAGACTTTGGTTTTTGTATTTGCTGCTGTAGCTCAGAGGCTGCAGTGCAGGCAGTTAAGAAAGAAAGATGGTTCAGGAAGGAAAGATGAATGAATGTGAGAAAAGCAAAAGTTACCTGGAATTAGTGCAAAAACTGCAACCCACAAAGATTAACTGGAACCCATTTCAGTTCTTACTGCTTTTGACCATGATGATACGGGTGTCCTGTATGAGAAGCTGTTGTCCCTCTTCGTAGATCTAACCCACACCTGACCCAGGATCAATGGAAGCTGAAGGAGGATCCAGGGGAAGGTGCATCAGTTGCAGACCTGAGGGTGCCTCACCTGTACAGGTTTAGCCAGCAGAAAGAGACCACATGTGTGAGCACAGAAATACCCAGCGACCTTGTGTACCCTTCTGTACATGATCAATAGAATTTGCTGCTTCATTTCTGTCCTCCAAATCTTTTCAAAAGTGTGTTTCATGACTTACTTTCATCACAAACATACAGTTTAGGATATTTCAGGAAAAATAGTTCAGCTTAGCTAAATGAACACATTACAAAGCCAATGTAGTCTACCTTCTGTCACTAAGTACCCATATATATGTCTTTACACATGCTAATTTCCATAAAGATAATATGATGTTTCCCCCTAACATGATACAACTTCTCCACTGACCTTAATCAACGGTCTTGGGAGTAATTAAGAGATCTACCAGGGGGCTCACCTGTGCTCCAGGCACGCTATTCTGAGTCCACATTGGGTAGTATCAACACAGTATTCTATTTGTCGATCAGTTACTCAGCCAGACTGTAACCCCTTCTTTGCCTGTAGATCCGTGGCTATGGTATGCTAGCAGTGGTTTGCTTGCCACTCAAATTCTAGTTCATATGAATCATTATTTTATCATGTATACAAGCATTCCTCCTTTTGGATTTAAGACTTCTAAACCATTTAGAACCTACAGTCTTAAGGGCAGGAACTCTTTTTATTAGTGATCACTTGTGGTAATAATGAAAGTAGATACTTCTCATTTTTCTCCCTTTGATTCATAGGTCCATGAATCTTGGCTATAGGAGAAACATCTCTGTATAAACACTGCTGATTTATAGCATATATTGCATCCTGGGGAAAATTGCCTCACATCTACAGGGGTTTACAACTGAGATACAACCATAAGTAAGAATTCTAAAAGTCATGGCTCTATTTTGTCAAGCTAGCTGTTTCAAGACAATGAGGAACATGTACATCCAGTGAATTTCATAGATCTGGGCTCATTGCCAAACTTCTTTAGTTAGGAAGTGATTTGGTTGGTCAGAAATGGTGTTGTTTATAATATTGACATGGAGAGTATGGCACCCTGTAAGTCCATGGATAGTTACTTTGACGGAAGCATTGCACACAGGGAAGGAAAATCCATAACCAGACTAAATGTCTACTCTAGTAAGAGCAAAGTATTGCCTCTTCCACCAGTTGAGCTGGCTGCTAATCTCCGGATGGTGCCGTAACAGCAGCTAAATGTTGGTTTCTGCTCTAGGCATATTGGCACTTGGACTGGGCTGTAACTAGCTCTACCCTGATGACTGGAAATCCTGTTTTCTGATCCCATGTATATCCTCTGTCACTGCTTCCATGTGCCATGGTCACAGTTCATGAGCCAACTAGGCAATGACAGAATGTTGACTGACATTCTGGAGCATGTTGACTGACCCTCAGAGCAGTGGTCACCTTGTTTCTTTTCATACCACCTACCACTATCTGAAATACCATATTTATTTGTCTATTGGCATTTAATGGCTGTTTTCCCACACAGAATGCAAACTCCATTGAGGGCCAGGTTTATGACTATTTTGTTCACTAATGTATCCCCAGGATGTGAAAAAGTATCTGAAACATAGTATATATATACCTAAAAATACAGTTTTAAAAAATAATTAAACTTTATAAATAACTTATGTATAACTACCATTTTTATTCCTAATTTATAGATAAGAAAACTGTCGTGGAGATAAATTGTTACTTGCCAAAAGCCATTCATCTATTAAGCAGTAGAGTTGGGATTCACACCCTATTTGTCTAACTTCAAATTGTAGTATTAACAAGGATGATATATTAACTCTTGTTTGAGATAGTAGAATTTTTGATGACGTAGAATAGTTTCTGAGTTTTCTGTTTTGAAATTTTCATTAGATATAGTAGAAGTGCTGCATGAAGTCAAAACTGTGACCACTTTTGGTGTCATATGTGCATTATGAAAAATGATGCAAGTATTCTCATCCATCCGTGGAGTTTACCAGGGTCTGACAGTGCAAAAGAGGCAGAATTTGAATTTCAAGATCTGCTAACACTGTAAGATAGTAGTAAGCACCTCATATTGTCATTTAGTTTTTCTGGATAGTTACTGTCCAGTAGAGGTGATAAGCCACAGTTAGGCAAGTTTTTTTTTTTTTTAAGCAATCTAGACATCAGTCAGCAGTATGATTGGGTTGAGGTGCTCCCTCTGTGGAGAAAGATATCATCTAAAACCTCTGTATTTTCACCTACAGTATTTTTCATCCAGTCAACTGTAATCGAAGAAAATACAGCCAGGAGATAAAAATCAGGTAATAGAAACAGATATAGGGATGCCTGAGTTATTACCATTCTCAAATATGAACTTTAAATTAAATGTGATATGATATCAGAGAAAATAGATGATAATAATTTTGCCAGAGGACAGTGAATTATGAAAACAACCAAATGGAAATTCTCTTTCTGACAAATGCAATGCAATAACTGAAATCAAGAAAGCAATATATTCCTTTAACTAAATTGGACAAAAGTGAAGAGAGGATTCATGGACTAGAAGATAAGTCATTAGAAAATATTTGAGCTGAAGAACATAGATGTAATGAATGGCAAATGCAGAAAGGAAGAGGAGAAAAAGAAATCAGGGCAGAACCAGTATCCAAAGAGATAATGGCAGAGAATTTCCTTTTGCTGACAAAAGTGCATCAAATGTTATATTCAAAAAGCATTATATAATGAACCCAGCAGTGTAAATTCAACAAAACACATCTAAACATAATTACAGAAAAATCAAAGAAAAAAAATCACAAGCAGCCAGATAAAAAAGGCAACTTTCAAAGGAGCAACAATAATGTGGACAGCAGATTACTCAACAGAAAGAGTGGGACACAGAAGAGTAATGAAGCCAGATGACTACTGGTGCATACTTTATAAAGCTATAGTAACTAATAGTATGTAAAGATGCAATTATAGATAAATAAACCAAACAAACAGCTAGGTGTGCAAGCCACCCATACACAGAGTCCCTTGATCTATGACAAAGGTGTCACCATGGTGCAATTGGGAGAATAACCTTTCCAGTAAGAGAAGAGTCCATTGGATATCCCTGTAGAAATTTAAAAGAATGAAAACATTACATATGGATTTCACATTAAAATGTGAAAGATGAAACTATAAAGCTTCCAGCAGAATGAGTTTGATAGTAAAAAATTTCTTTAAAAGACACAAAAAGTACTGGTTTGTTAAGTGACACTGCTGTGAGTGAAAAGCAAGAACCTGAATTTTAGAAGATAATTGCAATATATTTACCCAAAATAAGGAATTTGCATTCATAATTTAAAAGTAAGTCCTGACAAAGCAATGGACAAGAAAAAAAAAAGAGTAAGTGCTTCATACACACACACAGGATATTTATTTCTCTATGTCTCTTTGTATTTCTATATCTTCATCAGGGAAGTGCAAGATAAAATGATGAGATGCCATTATTAACATAAAAAGTGGTTGCTGTGATCTGAATGTTTGTACCTTCCTTACCCCTGGTCCCCTTCATATGTTGAAATCCTAAACCTCCACAGTTATGGTATTAGTGGGTGGGACCTTTTGGAAGTGATAAGGTCTTAGAAGTGGAGTCCTCCTGAATGGGATTAGTACTCTTACAAAAGAAGTTGCACATTGTTCCCTAGCCCCTTCTACCAGGTGAGGTAAGGTGCTGGCTATGAACCAGAAAAAGAGCCCTAACTGGATCATGCTTGTGCCTTCATTTTGGATTTCCCATCTCTAGAACTGTGAGCAATAAACATTCATTGTACTCTACTCAGTCTGTGGAATTTTGTTCTAGCTACCCAAAGACAGTGGCTAAAATAAAAACTATTGCCTGGGGTATAGAGGAACTGATTCTCTTATACACTGTCTTAAGGAGGTTAAATTTAATACAGTTACACTGGAAATGTTTGTCAATATTGGCAAAAGCTGAATGAGCTCATATCTAATGATCTAGCAATTCAACTTAGACATATATACCTAACAAAAATGCATACATATATTCACCAAAAGACATGTTGATACTGATATTGATAGCAGCAATATTGATAGCAGCATTATTCACTGTAGCTCCAAACTGAATATGATCCAAATATCCATCAATGTTAGGGTCGATAAGTCGTGATGGATTCACTCAGTGGATTACTGTACAACACTGAGAATAAACACTCCATTTCACATAGTACAACATAGATAGATCTCACAAATAAGTAGAAGAAGCCAGACAGGAGAGTGATTTCTTTATATCTATTTTATATAAGTTTTAAAAATTGGCAGAAGAAACTCCAGATAGTAGTTACTTTCAGTGAAGTGTGGTAAGTGGAAACAGGTGTGAGGGAAGCTTTTGGTAATGTTCTATACTACTGAGTACTGGTTTCACTGTTATTTTGTAAAAATTCATTAATCAGTATATTTACTATTTGTGCATGTATTTTATACATTAAGTACTTCAATATAAAAATATTTTTTTATTTTTTACATTGAACTTTTTTAATTTAAAAAATATTGGACACCCTATTCCATACGAAACTCCGATAGACAGCTTAGAGAGGTATTTTTGAAATTATGTATTAAAAAGTATTGTTGACAAAGGACCATGATCATGCTGGAAAAGCAAAGTCTATTTCAATGATTTCTCTATTTTTTTTTGCTTACCCATAAATTTTATTATTTATAGTATATACATGTATATGTTGACAATGTGTGAAGTTAATAATTTTCCCTACTCTCCTCATGAATGACATAAACTTAAACTTCAGTGAACCACAGTGTCTTGCATATGTTTTTGTTCCAAATTTTAATTCTGTCTTAAAAAATTTTTTTTTATTATTTTGGTATCATTAATGTACAATCACTTGAACAACATTATGGTTACTAGACCCCCTGTTATCAAGTCCCCCCCACATACCCCACAACAGTCACTGTCCATCAGCATAGTAAGATGCTATAGAATCATTACTTGTCTTCTCTATAAATACTGCCTTCCCTGGGCGCCCCCCCCTGCTGCATTATGTGTGCTAATCGTAATGCCCCTTATTCCCCTTCTCCCTCCCTTCCCACCCATCCTCCCCAGTCCCTTTCCATTTGGTAACATGATCACTCTAAAGTAACTTTTCTAAAGTTAATGTTGCCTGGGAACTTAAATATTGGAAGAAAATATGCTTTTTTCTTAAAATTAAAAAGATTGTGAACTACTGTTACTCCTTAATGTAATGGCTAGGAAAATTGTACTGTAAAAGGCAAATACAAATGGAAATAAGCTTAATTCTCCCTGCTGAAAATTAGGGTAGAGACTTCTCCCTTTTCTTTCTCCCTTTTCTTAGAGCATTTACTTTATAAAACTTATAACTTCTTTCTCTGTATCTTTGGACTGTTATGTAAACCCTTTTAAAAGCTAAATAAGACTTAAGTCTGTATTATAAGTCAGGAAATTTCAAGGGTCTGGAAACCTACTCATTGAAATGTAATAATTAAGGAAAATAACGCCTCTCTCACCCGATTTGGAAGGAGAGAAGCCTAACTCCACTAGGGCCGCCTGGCTCCAGAACTACCTCCTGTCCTAAAGATGTGAGTTTTTAAGTTTTTATTTGGATAAAGCAACTGAACAAACACAGGTGACCATCCCTGTTAATCTAGGATGAACTATGTGTGACAGATTGTGTTGTGATGTC
Organism: Smutsia gigantea; assembly: GCA_032199065.1. Lineage (NCBI taxonomy): Eukaryota > Metazoa > Chordata > Mammalia > Pholidota > Manidae > Smutsia > Smutsia gigantea. The sequence goes on from JAVSCE010011232.1 coordinate 133,031, forward strand.
TTCTTATTTGAAGGCTATCTATGTAATGAGCTGTACATACTTGGCTATATAAAAGAGTTAAATTTCCTTACGTCTTTGCAGTTTCTTAGCAGATCTTTTGTGCTGTGCATTACATTCTGGTTTAATTCTATTTCAATAATAACATTGGTTTCCTTCTCTTACAACTTTGTGGAGATGTTTTCTGGGTTAGTAGAAGATTTTGTTTTAAATATACTTCTCCAACAACACATATAGGTGATAAAAGTACATACGGGTGTTTATTAATAAGTTATTATGAAATAAATATCTCTAAAAGGAAGCCTTCAAACATCCACTTTTTTATCAGTCTTTATAGAAATTAAGCCCACATATACAAAGAACCAGTGTCATGTTACTTTCTTCATTAAATATATTAAATTTTTTATTTTTATGAAGCTTTATCTCATTTAGTAAGGAATGGAAACAACTTTGAGTGCAAAAATATTCCTTAGAAGAAAAATACTCACACAAAATTCCATTTGTTAATTTTAATTAGAGTATATGGTTTCAGAGTCAATCTTGATGAGGGATCAATGAATAGAATATTGTCACTTAACAAATGAGAAAAAGAAGATTATATTATAATGAATTTTGAAAATAATAAAAGTAGGTTAATTCAAGAAAATCACATTTAATATTGACACTTGAGAGGAGAAAGTGAGCTAAAGTTGCTTCAAAGGATGCTAATGGCATGTGTTTACTATGAAATCCATTCATGGCAAGTGACATGGAGGCGTAGACACATTCCTAGGCATCATCTCAACACATTCATTCTTGATTACTGAAGAAGTGGTAAATAAATGTGATGAATTATAATCAGTCTATTAAACCTTATGCCAGTATGATAAGTACCAGTAATATATTTTTGGCCATAGTCCATTGTGGAAAAGGTAGAAAGCCAAAATATTTGGTAAACAACATAATGACCACAGTAGTGTTATTAAATATCATCTTCTTGAATAAGAAAGCATAAATAAGCCAATGGTTACTAGACTTCCAATGATTGGGCCTTGAGAGTATAAAAGCCATTGAATAAGCTTGCAATGGAAGCAATCTTAAAAAGCAGCCCTATTTTCACATATTAAAATGCAGCATCCAGTCTAATGTTAAACTTTAATCTCTCATTAAATTCAATATATTAGATTATCTTCTTTCTCTACTCCTCCCCACTGTTCCCACCCCACAAACCCCAGTCAGTGCTCTTAGGCCTAATCGGTGGCACACTGAGAGCCATAGGAGAGTGATGGCATAATCTATTCTTTCACTCACCTCTTTCAACCTACCGGGCCTAACCACATCTGTTGATTTTAGCTCCTCCAGGATTGGAGCTCCTTCCAGAGTGAAAAGATTTCAGAACCTGGAAAAGGGTCTATTCATTTAGCTTTTTAAAATTTGTAATGCTCTCTTGACTGAGTCAAGACAGTTTCAAATGCTGGTTTTTTTGGGGAGCATATAGTTCTTTCAGGACTGTTAATGGAGATCCCTTTGGATGTTATCACTTTCTACCACAGCAGTGTATTCTCCAACTGACTTTGTCATACTCTTTCAACTTTGGCACAGTGGTGATCTTCCTCTCCCTGCTAATACCTCTTTATCCAGGGGTACTTCTCTTGAGCAATATCTTTTTATGACAACTCAAACTCAGTAGTTTTTCATGGCATAGAATTGGAGCATGGAAGTTCATGTACCCTTACCCATGATCTCAGAAAGCAGCTAGTCCTCTTTCTAAGTTCCTTGCCTCTTAGGGGTATTCAAGTCAGCCTCTCCCTTCAGACTTTATCAGTCAGGTATCCCTCTGTATGACTCACCCCGGAACATCAGAGTGTTCATGTTAAATTAGTTCTCCCATAGCCTATTCATGTCTACTATTCATTCAACATTCAAGTAAACAGTGAGCTGTTTATTTTTCCTCTCAATAACATCAGAATTTTTGTGACTGCTTCTTTTGGTGCCATTTCAATTGTCGTGAATTAAGGAGATGCAGTCTTCTTCCGTCCTCCATAATTAAGAAAGGGAAAAAAAAAATCCCAGCAGAGTAGTTACGGTTTTGAAATTCCCTTTAAAGCTTTTCCTCTACTGAATTGCTAGTCTTCTCTCATGTAGTCTATTGAGGTTGATGATCACTGGACCATTTGGCTACCTGTTACTAAATCCTTTGAGTACATGACTATAGTTCTTTTTAGAATGTGGAGATGTATACCATTAATCATTACCCCTTTGAGCCTTTAACTGAAATTCATAGAGAATAGAGAAAGTCCTATTTTACATTCCATTGCATTTGAAAGAAACAGAGTCCAGTCAAGAAATGTCAGTTACGGGGAGAAGGCGAGGCCTTGCAACAGGGAATAGAATAAAGGAGATGGAATTTGATACCACACCACGCTCTTCTGTATTACTCTGCGTGTGTGTATGTGATTATTAAATAATCTCTTAAAATACTAGTAATTTAGCATCAAAACTCAATTCATTAATAACCATAAATTATTTGCCTCTCAAACTATATTGACTTGATTTTCAAGAACCTCCCATATTTGATCAATGCTAGAAGTAAGATGAAAATATTTGCAACTCGCCCTTCACATTAAGCTCATGAGTTTAAGAAGTGAGATAATTCATAAAATAAATACTAATTTTATTTGCCATTTGAAATAGTAAAAATAAAGAATGCAGTAATAGTGAAATGACCTGCCATCGTCAAATGATTTTCATTTTCAAGGGATTTTTAAGTGTCTATTCACATAGAATTGTCATGATCTCAGAGAGTTGGCATTAGTGGTATTGTAAATCCAAATGGAAATTGTTTTGAGTTTTATGTAGCAGATAATCATCAGATTATAAATCCTAATCCCAGCCTTACCCATGTGACAGCTCAGCCCTTCTGACCTCAGTTTCAAGGCCTACCTTTACATCTTTGTGCTGTTTCAGTTGAGAATTCAGACTGTATATGTGGCCATGCTTTGAAAACTAAATGCTATAGCAATGAGAGATATCAGTCATTTGAATATGTAAGATAAAAAAATTCTTTCATCATACTGTCTGTAAGGTACCTTTCATTTTCTAATGGCATTATCACATATTTGTGTATTTTTTAAAAATCAGGGTGTACACTTTATTCCTACTTACTGTTTCCAAATTTTTATATGCAGTAGATAGAAAATGGGAATATAGACCAGTCTCTTTATAAAAAATATTTTCATTTTTCCTGTCATTTTCAAAAATAAATATTTTTATAAAAATATAAAATTTTTCCCTTACTACTTCTTATAGTTGATAAAACAGTTGATTCTTCTGTTTAACGAGGAGTAAGAATCAGTAGCCTCTAGTCAGCAAGTTAGTAAAGGAGAGAGTTGTTTGAATTTGATATTAATTTAATCAAGAATCTATTACATATAATATATAAATATATGTAATGTATATAATATATAGTATATATAATATTTCTATGGGAATAAAATACCTTATAACTATCCAAATGTCTATGTATGAAATATGAAATACTGTAATAGTGAATTGGATATTACAGCTTTAACTTTTTTCATGGGAATTCTTACTTTCTCTCTATTTTCATTGTTTTAATAGCATGCACTTAAGTGTCTATTAGCATTTCCATTCTCCACACTTGTTTTAGTGAATTCATATTGTATCTACTTCGTTAAATTTCATTTCACACTAAGCTTAAGTTTTCCATACAGAAATTTAGTTTGCAGCTATTATATTTCAATTTGGCTACAATGAACTTAAATGTTGAAAAGAATAGCTGAACTTTTATTTTATGATTCCATGCTCCCAGACTGTGCTCTTAGAACTTCTGAGTAGCTTAGATTTCACAGGTTGTTAGCACCATCATCAAGTTGAGAGCCCTGCCACTGGTTACATCAGGAAGACATTTAATTAGTCAGAGGTATTGAGGTCTTAAACTGTCTAGTGCACATATTGGCTTCTTGGAATGATTTTTTATAGGAGATATTTCTTAGTAGCTGAACAGAACAAATATGGACACAAAACTCATTGTCCAAATAGAGAAAATGCCATAGAAAAGAACTGATCATTTCCATGGAAATTCAGTATCATATATCACACTGAGTTTTCTTTAACATTGTGAAGCTTAAAATGTCTGGTTGAAAGATTTATCAATTTTAGCAATACAGTCTCTAAACCTTTTGAAATAATCTCATCATTTCTGGGTATACTAGACTCATTTTAGAGTGTTTTCCTAGTCCACACATTCTAAACTTCCAGCAAAAATCTCTGCTCTATAAACGCATTGGCACTGCTAGTTAGTCTGTACTGTGATTTGCCCCTAGTCACCACGGACTTGTCCAGACTACCCCGTTGAAGTTAAACCAATCCTAAATTCCTCTCCATGAATTTGGAATTGGAACAGAGCAAATTCAGTCAGTCTCTGTTGTGCACTTTAAACTGGTAGGTGTGACAAAGCTTAGCTAAAATGACTTATCTGTGAGCGAGTAGCAAATCCAAAATAATCCATGTATCAGGGGAAAAGAATGAAGCACATATGTGGAAAAAAGTAGAACAAAGAGACCACATGGCCCAGAACTAAGAGAGCAATCTCATTTCTTATTTAAGAGTTCCTGATTTGTGTTACTAGTGAAGTTTAATTCTGTTTCCTGCCTTAAGGTTTCATGCTGATAAGCTAATATTCTGACAATGAATTCCTTCCCTTCATCCATTCTTTCCTTAAACTAGTTGGATTGACTTTCTAATATTTTCATTCAAAAGAGCTTTGACTACACCCTCATGGCTCAGTAAGGAATGGCCAGTTTATTAATCAAGGTCAAAGAGAAAACAATACTTGTAATAACAAGTTTTGGGTTTACTTAGAATTACAGAAATTAAGAGTTTAAATGGACTAAGACATCATAAAATGAAGCTATTTCATTATCCATGTCCTTGCATACAAGCAAGGAAACAATCACAGAGATAATAAATTCATTTTTCCCCTTCTTTGAACAATTATTTTTTATTTCAACATGGCTATAGATTAGTATTTAGCAATATTCAAAGAATAAGATATAATATTTACCTTCATTGAGAACCATTAGAAATAATCTTTTTCATCTTGGCTGTAGAGCTAATTTACATGTTATTTACCTCTTTTGAATAATCACTATCTTGTTCATAAAATGAAAGTATTAATATTTCACAAACTAGGAAAGGCTGTTATAAAGACTGAGAGAAACAATCGGATTAAAGATGGCGGCATGAGAGGTGAGACAGAGGCTTCCTCCTAAAACCACATATAATATGAAAATGTAACTAATACAACTACTCTTGAGAAAGCAACAGGAAAGAGGACTGCAACAAACTGCATACACCTGGAGAAAAGAGCAGACCTCACAGAAAAGAGTAATGTACTAAAGCTGTGGTCCTGTGGGATCCAAGCCCTTCCCCCACACCAGCTCACCAGCAGGAGGAAGAGGAACAGAGCAGGGAGGGAGTGGAGAGCTGGGACTGCTAAATACCTAACTCTGGAGATCGGCTCTGGGAGCACAAACCTATATTTCATGGTGCTTGCATGATACTCTCATAATTAGGGGGGTGGAAAGCTAAGACAGGCAGAATTCCTGGAGAGACTAAGATTCCAGCTGCCTGTGGAAAGCAGGGATCCATATCCAGCTGCTCTGGGACAAAAGAAAGGCAGGCAGTCTGAGAGAATTCCTAACAAAGAAGCCCTTAGCAAGAGGGCTGCTAAAGGGGCAAAGATTGCACAGAGCTTACTGCTCAGGAGAAAGGAGAGTTAGACAAAATTGTCCGGGTATACTCTGCCCAGCAGATAGGGAGCTTTCACAATCTTCAGGTACTCCAGCTCCCTGGCTGCCTACACAGCTCCAAGAACCCCATCTGTGACAGTACACTATTGTGCCTTTCTCCTGGCCAGCCCCACCAGGCTTACAAACCGAGAAACCCTACCCTGGCATTAGGTTAGCCAGAGGGAAGATCTGTCTACAGCAAATAAAAACGCAAAGCACAGAGGCTTATACCTGTGTGCTCGGCCCACTGGTTCAGTCAGTGGAGACAGGCATAGCAGCCGGGAACAAGGAAACAGCTCTTTCCTACCCCGAGCACCAATACCACTCCCCTACAATCCTGGACATTACTTCAGGGGCTGAGCAGCTCCAGAGAGTAGAGATTCTGGGCACTAGAGGGTGCCATATGCAAATATGAAACGCCAAAGGAACCTGGTCCAGAGTAAAATTATTAATACAATTCCTGAGAAAGATTTAAATGATATGGACCTCATGACTCTCCCTAAAAGGGAGTTCAAAATAAAAATCATTAACATGCTCATGGAGGTACGGAAAGATATTCAAGAACTCAGGAATGAATCACAGTCAGAGATCCAATCATTGAAGAGCACAATGGACGGTATTAAAAGCAGATTGGATATGGTGGAGGAGACGATAAATGAAATAGAAACTAGAGAAGAGGAATACAAAGAACCTGAGGCACTGAGAGAAAAAAGGATCTCTAAGAATGAAAGAATATTGAGAGAACTGTGTGACCAATCCAAATGGAACAATATTCTCATTATAGGGGTACCAGAAGAAGAAGAGAGAGAAAAAGGGATAGAAAGTGTCTTTGAGGAGGTGATTGCTGAAAACTTCCCCAATCTGGGGAAGGAGATAGTCTTTCAGGCCATGGAGGTGCGCAGATCTCCCAACACAAGGGACCCAAGAAAGACAACAGCAAGACATATAGTAATTAAAATGGCAAAGATCAAGGATAAGGACAGACTATTAAAAGCAGCTAGAGAGAGAAATAAGATCACATACAAAGGAAAACCATCAGGCTATCATCAGACTTCTCAGCAGAAACCTTACAGGCCAGAAGGGAGTGGCATGATGTATTTAATGCAATGAAGCAGAAGGGCCTTGAACCAAGATTCCTTTATCCAGCAAGATTATCATTTAAATTTGAAGGAGGGATTAAACAATTCCCAGATAAGCAAAAGTGAGAGAATTTGCCTCCCACAAACCATCTCTACAGTGTATTTTGGAGGGACTGCTATAGATGGAAGTGTTCCTACTGTTTAATAGCTGTCACCAGAGGTAATAAAACCACAGTAAAGAAAATAGAACAGCTAATTACTAAGAAAATGCAAAATTAAATTGACTATCCCCAAAGTCAATCAAGGGATAGACAAACAGTACAGAATATGATACCTAATACATAAAGAATGGAGGAGGAAGAAAAAAGAGGGGGGAAAACAAAAAAAAGAACCTTTAGATTGTGTTTGTAATAGCATATTAAGTGAGTTGTTAGACTCTTAGATAGTAGGGAAGTTAACCTTGAACCTTTGGTAACCACGAATCTGAAGCCTGCAATGCCAATAAGTACATACCTATCCATAATCACCCTAAATGTAAATGGACTGAATGCACCAGTCAAAAGACATAGAGTCACTGAATGAGCACAAAAACAAGACCCATCTATATGATGCCTTCAAGAGACTCATTTTAAACCCAAAGACATACACAGACTAAAAGTGAAGGGATGGAGAAAGACATTTCATGCAACTAATAGGGAGAAAAAAGCAGGAGTTGCAGTACTTATATCAGACAAAATAGACTTCAAAACAAAGAAAATCACAAGAGACAAAGAAGTACATTACATAATGATAAAAGGGTCAATCCAGCAAGAAGATATGACCATTATAAATATCTATGCACCCAACACAGGAGCTCCTACATATGTGAAACAAATACTAACAGAATTAAAAGGGAAATAAAATGCAGTGCATTCATTCTAGGAGACTTCAACACACCACTTACTCTGAAGGACAGATCAACGAGACAGAAAATAAGTAGGGAGACAGAGGCACTGAACAACACATTAGAACAGATGGACCTAACAAAAATCTACAGAACTCTACACCCAAAAGCAGCAGAATACATATTCTTCTCAAGTGCACATGGAACATTTTCAAGAATAAATCATACACTAGGCCACAAAAAGAGCCTCGGTAAATTCAAAAATATTGAAATTGTACCAACCAGCTTCTCAGACCACAAAGGAATGAAACTAGAAATGAATTATGCAAAGAAAATGAAAAATCCCACAAACACATGGAGGCTTAATACCATGCTCCTAAATAATCAATGAATCAATGACCAAATAAAAACAAAGATCAAGCAATATATGGAGACAAATGACAACAATAATTCAGCACCCCAAAATCTGTGGGATGCAGCAAAGGCTGTGCTAAGAGGAAAGTGTATTGCAATACAGGCCTACCTCAGGAAAGAAGAACATTCCCATATGAGCAGTCTAAACGCACAAGTAATGAAACTAGATAAAGAAGAACAAATGAGATGCAAAGTCAGTAGAAGGAGGGACATTATAAAGATTAGAGCAGAAATAAATAAAATTGAGAAGAATAAAACAATAGAAAGGATCAAAGAAAGCAAGAGCTGGTTCTTCGAGAAAATAAACAAAATAGATAAATCTCTAGCCAGACTTATCAAGAAAAAAAGTCTACTCACATAAACAGAATCAGAAATGAGAAAGGAAATATCACTACGGAGAGCACAGAAATATAAAGAACTATTAGAGAATACTATGGAAAATTATATGCTCACAAACTGGAAAACCTAGAAGAAATGAACAACTTTCTAGAAAAATACAACCTTCCAAGGCTAACCCAGAAATAAACAGAAAGTCTCAACAGATAATTACCAGCAACGAAATTGACCTGGTAATCACAAACCTACCTAAGAATAAAACCCCTGGACCAGATGGCTTCACCACTGAATTTTATCACACATTTAGTGAAGACCTAATACCCATCCTCTTTAAAGCTTTCCAAGAAGTAGAAGAAGGAATACTTCCAAACTCATTCTATGAGGCCAGCATCACTCTAATACCAAAACCGGGCAAAGACACCACAATAAAAGAAAACTACAGACCAATATCCCTGATGAACATAGATGCAAAAATACTCAACAAATTATTTGTAAACCGAATTCAAAAGTACGTCAAAAGGATCATCCATTATGATCAAGTAGGATTTATTCCAGGGATGCAAGGATGGTTCAACATTCGAAAATCCATCAACATCATCCACCACATCAACAAAAAGAAGGACAAAAACAACATGATCATCTCCATAGATGCTGACAAAGCATTTGACAGAATTCAACATCCATTCATGATAAAAACTCCCAACAAAGTGGGTATAGAGGGCAAGTACCTCAACATAATAAAGGCTATATGTGACCAACCCACAGCCAACATTATACTTAACAGCGAGAAACTGAAAGCTTTTCCTTTAAGATTGGGAACAAAGCAAGGATGCCCACTCTCCCCACTTCTATTCAACATAGTACTGGAGGTTCTGGCCATGGCAATCAGACAACCCAAAGAAATAAAAGGCATCCAGATTGGCAGGGAATAAGTTAAACTGTCCCTGTCTGCAGATGATATGATATTGTACATAAAAAACCCTAAAGAATCTACTCCAAAACTACTAGATCTAATATCTGAATTCAAAGTTGCGGGATACAAAATTAATGTGCAGAAATCTGTGGCATTCCTGTACACTAACAATGACCTAGCAGAGAGAGAAATCTGGAAAACAATTCCATTCAAAGTTGCATCAAATAGAATAAAATACCTTGGAGGAAACCTCACCAAGGAAGTGAAAGACCTATACTCTGAAAAGTACAAAACACTCATGAGAGAAATTAAAGAAGATACCAATAAATGGAAACACATCCCGTGCTCATGGATAGGAAGAATTAATATTCTCAAAATGGCCATCCTGCCTAAAACAATCTACAGATTCAGTGCAATTCCGGTCAGAATACCAACAGCATTTTTCAATGAACTAGAGAAAATCATTCTAAAATTCATATGGAACCACAAAAGACCCCATATAGCCAAAGCAATCCTGTGAAGGAAGAATAAAGCTAGGGAGATTATGCTCCCCAACTTCAAGCTTTACTACAAAGCCACAGTACTCACGAAAATTTGGTACTGGCACAAGAACAGACCCATAGACCAATGGAACAGACTAGAGAGCCCTGATATAAACCCAAGCATATATGGTCAATTAAT
>JAVSCE010011233.1:0-28614 GCA_032199065.1 Smutsia gigantea
TGATGGACACTTAGGTTGCTTCCGTATCTTGGCTATTGTAAATAGTGCTGCAATAAACATAGGGATGCATATGTCTTTCTGAATCTGAGAAGTTGTATTCTTTGGGTAAATTCCAAGGAGTGGGATTCCCGGGTCAAATGGTATTTGTATTTTTAGTTTTTTGAGGAACCTCCATATTGCTTTCCACAATGGTTGAAATACCTTACATTCCCACCAGCAGTGTAGGAGGGTTCCCCCCCTTTCTCTGCACCCTCTCCAGCATTTGTTGTTCTTAGTCTTTTGGATGGTGGCCATCCTTACTGGTGTGAGGTGATATCTCATTGTGGTTTTAATTTGCATTTCCCTGATGATTAATGATGTGGAGCATCTTTTCATGTGTCTGCTGGCCATCTGAATTTCTTCTTTGGAGAATTGTCTCTTCATATCCTCTGCCCATTTTTTAATCGGGTTATTTGCTTTTTGGGTGTTTAGGCGTGTGAGTTCTTTATATATTTTGGATGTTAACTCCTTGTTGGATATGTCATTTACAAATATATTCTCCCATACTGTAGGATGCCTTTTTGTTCTGTTGATGGTGTCCTTTGCCATACAGAAGCTTTTTAGTTTGATGTAGTCCCATGTGTTCATTTTTGCTTTTGTTTCCCTGGCTTGAAAAGATGTGTTCAGGAAGAAGTTGCTCATGCTTATATTCAGGAGATTTTTGCCTATGTTTTCTTCTATGAGTTTTGTGGTTTCATGACTTACATTCAGGTCTTTGATCCATTTCGAGTTTACTTTAATATATGGGGTTAAGCAATAATCCAGTTTCATTCTCTTGCATGTAGCTGTCCAGTCTTGCCAATACCAGTTGTTGAAGAGGCTGTCATTTCTCCATTGTATGTCCAGGGCTCCTTTATCGTATATTAATTGACCATATATGGTTGGGTTTATATCAGGGCTCTCTAGTCTGTTCCATTGGTCTATGGGTCTGTTCTTGTGCCAGTACCAAATTGTCTTGAGTACTGTGGGTTTCTGGTAGAGCTTGAAGTCGGGGAGCATAATCCCCCCCGGTTTTAGTCTTCCTTCTCAGGATTGCTTTGGCCAATCGGGGTCTTTTGTGGTTCCATATGAATTTTAGAATGATTTGCTCTAGTTCATTGAAGAATGCTGTTGATATTTTGATAGGAATTGCATTGAATCTGTAGATTGCTTTAGGCAGGATGGCCATTTTGACTATATTAATTCTTCCTATCCATGAGCATGGGATGTGTTTCCATTTATTGGTATCTTCTTTAATTTCTCTCATGAGTTTCTTGTAGTTTTCATAGTATAGGTCTTTCACTTCCTTGGTTAGGTTTATTCCTAGGTATTTTATTCTTTTTGATGCAACTGTGAATGGAATTGTTTTCCTGATTTCTCTCTCTGCTAGTTCATTGTTAGTGTATAGGAATGCCACAGATTTCTTTGTATTAATTTTGTATCCCACAACTTTGCTGAATTCAGATATTAGACCTAGTAGTTTTGAGGTGGATTCTTTAGGGTTTTTTATGTACAGTATCATGTCATCTGCAAACAGGGACAGTTTAACTTCTTCCTTGACAATCTGGATGCCTTTTATTTCTTTGTGTTGTCTGATTGCTGTGGCTAGGACCTCCAGTACTATGGTGAATAGAAGTGGGGAGAGTGGGCATCCTTGTCTTGTTCCCAATCATAAAGGAAAAGCTTTCAGCTTCTCGCTGTTAAGTATAATGTTGGCTGTGGGTTTGTCATATGTGGCCTTTATTATGTTGAGGTACTTGCCCTCTATACCCATTTTGTTGAGAGTTTTTATCATGAATGGGTGTTGAATTTTGTCAAATGCTATGCTTTTCAGCGTCTATGGGGATGATCATGTGGTTTTTGTCCTTCTTTTTTTTGATTTGGTGGATGTTGATGGATTTTCGAATGTTGAACCATCCTTGCATACCTGGAATTAATCCTACTTGATCATTATGGATGATCTTTTTGATGTATTTTTGAATTCAGTTTGCTAATATTTTGTTGAGTATTTTTGCATTTATGTTCATCAGGGATATTGGTCTGTAATTTTCTTTTTTTGTGGTGTCTTTGCCTCGTTTTGGTATTAGAGTGATGCTGGCCTCATAGAATGAGTTTGGAAGTATTCCCACTTCCACTCTTTGGAAAACTTTAAGGAGGATAGCTGTTAGGTCTTCACTAAATGTTTGATAAAATTCAGCGGTAAAGCCATCTGGTCAAGGGGTTTTGTTCTTAGGTAGTTTGGAAGATTTTCTTTTTCTTTTATCTGCTAGTTTTATCTGAAAGAGGCTGGTAAGGAGTGTATCCTGGGATATGAGTTTCACTTCAAGGTATGGAAATATCACAGGAGTGCAGTCAGATGGAAAACCTATGTATAATATCCAAGGGGCACTGTGAGCAAGATAACCCTATAGTTTCAAGAAACTTGAGAAAAGAAACATTTTAAATCTAGTTGTTAATGAGACTAAAAATATATTTTGCCAGACTAACAACTCTTTCGTCCAAGTTTCATTCCTTGTAGCTTTGTAACCTTCCAGTTCACAATGACTCCCTGTCATTTTTCAGTTATAAGCTCTCATGTTAAGAGGTATTTAGTCTTTAAAACACAGATTTTTTGTCTAAAATAATGCATTCAAAACCGTTTAAGACATTCATGTGCTTTGTTTAATAGTAAGTATTGGGGTAACTTTCAGGATATTTTCACATACCAGTTTTGTCATTGTTTATTAATTCGAAAGATGATTTATGTTACCTAGTTATTAATTTCAGCATAGCCAGACTAAGTGATCATAAAGATCCCTTCAAACTCTAAAATTCTTTCTGTTTGAAGACTGTCTTCTATTTACTGTTGAATATGTATTGAAAATTCCTAACCAGATAAAGCAGCCTTAAGGTGTACTAATTAATGAATATACACCAGACTATAGATGAAAAAGTGAGCACACAGGTTCTCACTGCCCACATTAAGAAAATAAATATTACTTTATCTTTGGAAAGCCTATGTGGACTCAAGGCAAGTTAGCTTTATATGTCTAAAGCTTAGCCAGAACCCTGCATACTTAACTCTCTCGAAGAAAAGAAGACACGTCATGGCTACCCCTGGCTAGAAAATCAGAGAGGGAGGAAAGCAGAGCAAAGGAAACCACAGCACAGCAGGACCAATCCCATGTGTGAACCTTGGCCAAATTTCTGGCAGATGCAGAAACTGGTAACAGACTCCAGGCCCTCCAGAGAAGGCTTAGAAGACATATTTCAGCTGCTCTTGACAATAGGGAGGCAGAGTTTGTGGTTTCAGTTTAGCCAAGTTAACTTTTTGAAACAAAAGGTTAGATGATTTTAACTTCAATCATTTTAACCCTAGAAAAATCAGAGGTGAAATAGATTTGAAGAATTAGTGGACAAAATTTTCCTCAATTTGGTGAAAGGAATAAACTTACAGACTCAAGAAGTTCATTGATCTCAAGCAGAATAAATGCAAAGGAAACAACCCACAGGGACATAGTCAAACTGTTGGCAAACTTACAGAGAAAATCTTCTAAGTAGAGATTTAAAGACTATTTTAAAAGTACAAGGGACAAAATGATGGAGATATCTGTTGACTTTTTACCAAAAACAATGGCAGGGAAGGGGAAAAAAAATATTGAGACTGTTTCCTATGCTGATCTGCATGATGGTTACATGAGTGTACACATGTCAAAATATATCAAGTTGTCCACTATGATTTGTGCGTTTTATTTTGTGTACTTCAGTAAAATCAAACAAACGATGTAAGCTAAAAGTGTAATAACAAAAGTCTTGAATATTTCAACCTAGATTTTTATGTTCAGTGAAAATATCTTTCAAAAATAGAGCAAAATGAATATATTTTCCAATGAGAGAGTGAATGAGAAGGGGAAAATGCTGTCAGCAGATCTGTACTATAAGAAATTTCAAGGAAGACCTTTAGACTGAAGGGAAATTAGTAATGATTAACATATTTATGAGCTAGTGTGACAATTATAAAATATTTCACCTAAGCTATTAGCATATTCACTTTTCCAAATGCATAGAATATACTTATCAAGATAGACAATATTTTAAACACAAAACAAACTCCATTAAGTATAAAAAGATTGAAATTACACAATGCACCTACTCTAAATACAATGAAATAAAATCATAAAATAAATGAAGGATAGAAAGCACATATCTAAATATTTCAAAGCTGTACACTTCTAAATGTCCTATGGTCAAATAATAAATAATCAGGAAAGAATTTTAAAAAAATCTAAGAGCTCAATAGCACATAGTCCTAGCCATGTATGGGTCAGCTGTACCTCTCTTAAAAGCAGCTGAAAGAGAGTACCCAGAAGTAAAAAAAGAGATATATGAAGAGAATTAACCAGCAGCCCATCCATTGCCATCAGTATTCATCCTAAGTGGAAAATTAGGATGGTAGGAGAATCGTGTCCTAAGAATAGAAGGTGATACACTAAATCAGGAGGGACAGTGGTTGGCAACTCTATTCTTGATACACTACTTCGTTTTTCATCTACAATTCCCTTGAAACAACTACAGCAACCCCAGCTCATTTTCAAAGTTTAAGGGTGAAAACTTTTCTTATTTTGACCATTGGATGGGCTAGAAATTGAGCTGGGTATTTCTAAGGACATTTTATTTTTCTAGCTATTTCTTGGAATAATCTGGATTGGCTTCCTTGTTAATCTTTCACTTTAGCCATAACTGTCATTTATAAGTGGTCTTTGAAGGTAGAGAGTAGAAAAAGGAAAGGGAGAAAAAGAAGGAAGAAAAAAAGAAATTGAGTATGTTCCTATTTCTGTAATTTGTAAAAAGAAAACATCATAAAATAAGTCTGACTAAGCTCTAAATTACTTCCTCTGAAATATAAGTTTTAAATTAACGAAGGGGCTTTATTTGGAACTTAAATTTGAACTGGAAGTGCTCAGTGAAAGGCTGTTCACATTTTTTTAGCTTTTACTATTATTGATGAAAGTTCTGCAAAGAGATACTTAAAAGCACCTATTTTTAAGATAGAGAATTTGTATTTTGGCAAAAAAAATCTCATTTCAAGTTGTTTTCATAATTTTGAGATTGAACAGTTGTTCATTTGCTCAATACCCATTTTAACTCAGTTTCTAAATTTTGTGTTTAATCCTCAGAATACTTTATTGATATGTTTTTCTCTGAGTTTTCAATTAGTTTCTTCTATTATTTTAAAACAATTATTCTAACAATGGATGGTACAGATAAGCATAAGGAGAAATAAAAGCACTCAACTGAAATTTCAATACCCAGAGATAACCACTGTTAACATTTGATCCATAATAATCCAGAAACTTGTGTGTGAGCATAACATGACTGTGTAAATAGATAATTCATTTATCTATGAATGTAGACATTAGACTGAGTAATTTAAATTACTGATAATTGGTCACTGCTGACCTATTAAAACAACCATTTGACATAGTTCAACCTAATGGGTAGATATAAAATAAATTATCCAATATAAAAATAAGAAATGTTTTATTATCGTTTTGCAGTCAATTAATTTAAAAAGAATGTCACAAGATTTTTTCTAATAAGCTGTTACACATCCTGATTTTTCTTTACTTTCAAGAAGTTTTCATGTCTTCATACAATGCTATAATGAACATCCTTATATATATACATCTTTCCACATTTTTTTCTTTTTCTCTTTTCTATGGGATAAGGTGCTTGCAATGGAAATTCTGAGCCAAAAGGACAGCTGTTGTGGTAGAAGAGAGTTTTAAAATATCTTGCAATCATCCAACTTGCTTTTAATAAATATATACTTATATTACCATATCAATAATCAATAATTTACTTTTTGCTATATCCACCAAAATAAGTTTTCTTTTTGTTGGTTTATAAACTAAGATACAATGCCAATTTCTTCTTAATTGAATTTATATAACTAATAATAAGATTGATGATGTTCATGTATCTTGGTCAACAGTAATTTTTTTACTTTCCAAATTGCTTTTTGACCAGGCAGGAGTTGCTTTTTATTCCTTTACCGTGTAAACCAAGAAATAAACAAAAGAAACCATTTTAACACAACCTTAGCATTACCACAAGTTGGTGCCTATTGGCTTGAAAGGTGGAAACTTTTGTGGGTTGGGGAAAGTCAGTCCCTCGCCTACAGCTTGGGGTACCAAGCTGGTCACCATGATGACTGGTGATTTCCTGATGGAAAGAGCTCTGCACATCTGTGAAAGTGAGGTGACGGGTAACCAGTCCTTCTTCAAAACTTGAGAGTAGAGAGGCCTTCAAAGTTGGTTCACCATGACCCCAGAAACAATTACGTGGGCAAGAAGGACAAGAAAATACCTGAAATAAAATTACCTTGAGAGGGGATTTCAGGCTGGTAATTCAGGCTCAACACAAGTGCCTGATGTTTCCTGTGGGGGTTGGAGGGTGGGGGATGGGCGATACCTGCATTGTTTATACCTCGTATAGGCAGCTTTTCTAGACCCAGGAACAATGGTCCAGCAGGTTGTGTTTTTGACAATAAAGTAATGCAAGCAAAAAAAAAAAAAAGAAAGAAACGAGGAAAGAAAACAGTGAACTAAAACGAACCGGCGTTTTGTGCATGGGTCGCCAGTGTGCACTGCCCAGAAGAGCATAAGCATGTGATTTGAGCCTCATAGACAAGCATCGTTCGGTGAGCTGGGCAGGACCAGTCATCCAGAGCGATTCTTTATACCGGTGGGAAGCAGTGAAAGGTTTGGCCACATGGGATTTTAGCTCTTTCTTCATTTTATGTTGGAAGTGGTTCTGAAACCTTTTTATTGTATCCCAAGAAATTTTAGACTGTTTTTTTTTTTTTACTGCATTTCTTTTTTCTCCATGTATTTAGTAGTAGGGGGACAGGTCTTATGGAGAAATAATTTGAAGTTGAAGATAGGATGTGTAAAAAGAAAAGTCAGTAACACTGTACTTTGCATTGTGAAGCAGATTATTTGCTTTGTGCACATTTTGTTGAGTTTAGCTTCTTTCTCTCTTTTAAAATTGTATTATTCATCTGCTAACAGATACATAAACTTGTTTCTATAGTAAAGATATTAAGTCTTTACTTGTTTACAATGAAATCATATTTTCTCATTGGGTGCTCTTTTTTAATGCTGGTTTTCTTAATAGTTTGTTGAAATAGAGATTTAAAAATATGCATGCAAATCTCTCAATCATATGTGGTTTCTGGCTTTCATAAAATGCTTAGTTAATCCTTCCTTCTTTACTCTCAGTATTATATGAACAATTATTTCCTCATTGTAATGTGAAATGTCTGTGTTTATATTTACATCATTAATACATCTGAAACATGGTGGGTACTTGGGAAAAAATTAGAATGGTTCCTATTATGCAGTATGTCTCACCCTGTAATTATTGAATTGAAGGTAATAAAAATAACCTCTGTAGAAAGCTGTTGTGAAGGATAAACTTGAAATATATGTAAGGAAATTAGTAATTAGGTCAATAGTTAGAATTAATATTACTGAGTCTACATTCACCTTATTAATTGGAAATCAGATTACAGTTTGATCCCAGTTCAGATCACTTTATTCAAGTATCTTTATAAACCTGAAGATGAAAGGGCACAGTAAAATGTTAGTAGTAGTTGTTTCTCAGAAAGGGATTTTTGGGTGATATTCAAATTTTTCTGTATTTTCAAAACTTTCTTAAAAGGATACATTTCTCTTTTTAAAATCAGAACACCCCACTCCTTCAAAATACCTGACTGAGAGTAAAAATATCATTCCTAAGAAGTGCTGAAAATGAGGGAAAGGGTAAGATACAGGCAAGCGTTTTTGCAAATTATTGAAAGGCAGGGACAGACAGAATCGTGCTGGTTGTGAAGGTGAGGCCAGAGTGCATTCAGTTACACAGAAGGGGACATGGATGTGGAAACTAATTTTCAAGCCAGAGATGCTTGAAAGATTGAAGAGTGAGATTAGAGCAGAAAGGGAACCTGAAATACAGGGCATTCTTGTTATTTGCAGATTCTGTTTTTGCAAATTTGCTTACTTGCTAACATTTATTTGTTATCCCAAAATCAGTAATCATGGTGCATGTCATTTGCAGATACGCAGAGAGTACAGAAAATCTGAGTCACCAGATGTGCATGCCCAGCTGAGGCACAGCAAGGCAGGGCTGTCTTGGGTCAGTGTGCTTTTCAGGGTCAACTTAGTGCCACACTTTCCACATTTTGGGGGGCTTTTTGTTGGCAATTTCCCTGTTTGAAATTCTGAATCATGATGATGAACGGCTACCTTGTGTTCCCAGGCAGGAGAAGGCTGAGATGTACCTTAGGGAGAAAATAAGTTTACATAAGCTTTGTTCAGTCATGAGTTCTAGAGCATGGCCCTGAATTCAGTGCTGGTAAGTAATCATCAATATATATTAAATAAAGCATCTTTAAACAGAAATATATACCTAAGCAAAGTTATTTATTGATTGGTTGATAAAAATGTAGTGATCAGCGGGGAAACAGTGTAGCACAGAGAAGGCAAACAGTGACTCTGTGGCATCTTACTACTCTGATGGACTGTGACTGCACTGGGGTATGGGTGGGGACTTGATTAATATGGGAAATGTAGTAACCACATTGTTTTTTCATGTGAAACCTTCGTAAGAGTATATATCAATAATACCTTAATAAAAAAAATATAGTGATCAGATGCACAAAAGAACCTAAGCCCATGTTTTCATTACAAACAGCAGGACAGTATTTACTAACTCGGTGTTTGTAGTGAGTTTATAGACCATAATGACCATGAAAAACAAGAAATGACTGTAACTGGATGGACTATTATCCACTCACGCAGTAGATCTCAAGCCTGGCTTGGCTACACAAAGGAGTCCCCTGGAGGAAGAGCATTTTAAAGATGCAGACACTTTGGGCCACGGCAGGCCAAGGAGAAAGGAATCTGGGGCGGCTAAAGATTCTGTGCTGCTATGTTTTTAAATGTCCTCAGAGAATTCCAGAGCTTTTTTTCTTTTCTACCAAAATTGTAGTTCAAAATAGTGGAAATTGTTGGGCTTTTTTTGGAAAGGTCCTTTAAGACCATCAGGGGGCATGTGTCCATTTCCCCTGTTCTATTTTCTGTAGCCTCACCCTTCCACCTCTAATGCTCACAGCTTCCTTACCGTCACCTTCCTTGAGACCTTATAACCAATTCCATTATGCTCTTAAAACCCATTTACTGTGGTCAACCCCAACAAGCTCAAGTCTAAGGGATCCTCTTTGCCCACACTCTGAAACCACATGGCACTGTTCCAAGCTTTTCCTGACCCTCCTCCAACACCTGAACCCCCTGTACTGTGCCCTGGGGAACACCGCCAGTAAAATCCCCTCTTTCCTCAACCTCTTCTCCAAACATTCCTTTTCCTCTTGTCCCTGTGGTGAGAGGGCTTGTGCTGGAGGACATCTCTTCCTTTGAATTCCACTCAAATGCTGGTGACGTCTTCTACTTGCCACCCTCCTGGTCTGAAGTTGGAATAGGTGTCCTTTGGCTTCTTTTTCACCTTCTAGATTATTATTATCTCTCCTCCCTCCCCACACACCCTGGCACTGTACCGCTCAGGCATCACTCTGCTCCCTGTACTTCTCTGCTCCCCTTCATTCCTTAGAGATTTCCTCTCCTGGCCCTCTCAGCACTTCTCCTGTCATTGTTTGTAATTTCAATATTCATCAGATGTCCTAGGTTACTTGTAACAAATCCAGAATTAATATATTATTTTTACAATTACTTTCCATGCTCTTCTAATCTCATTTTTATATCAGATTGGTGATATATTTTTTTGATCACCTTACACGAGGATGTTCCTTCCAATACTCTGGGCTCTTAGTTTCTTGACATGACCATCTCAAGTAATCAGATGTCTATTCACTCACTCCTGTCAGGCCCTAGATTAGTGACTCCCAAAATATCTCCATGGTTCCATGGGGGTCCCTGACACACTTTAAGAATGTCTGTAAGATAAAAAACTATTTTCATAATAATACAAAAGAAAAATGAACTATTTTTCTTTTTAACTCTCATTTTTTTTCCACAAGACTGTGGTGGAGTTTTCCAGAAACTAAGTGATTCACATGAAAATCCAGGCTGTCTTCTAATAAGCCAGATATTTAAGAGATTTGTAAAAATGTAAAACAATGACACTCGTAACTACTTCTTTTTTCTTTTGGAAAATACAGTGATTTTTATCAAAGAATTATGCTATATGTTTCACGCTATTGTGAGTTTATTACTGTTATTTTTAAATAAACCTATATGTGAATGAGAACTCCTCAGCTCTAATTTTTGAATATGCTCAATATTGACATAACACACATAAAACAGAGTTTTTTGAGCACTCGATTTTTAAGAGTGCAAAGTGTTCCCAAGAAAAAGTTTTAGAACCATTGCCCTATTATTAGCAATAATCTCAGTGCCTCAGTAATCTCAGTTCCAAGCGTCCTACTCTTAGCACACCGCCTCCCATCTTCCCAGTGAGTGAGTCCACTCAACGAATTCTGGTGCCGCCAGAATCTGGAATCCTTCATGACTGTGTCTCCTGAGTCTCGTTTCCTCAACTTTCTCTCTACACTCAGTCCCCTGCGTACAACCTCATCTCGTATTGTCTACTCTTGTCATCTCACAATGAAATAATCACAATCTGGTCTCAGCTTTCCATTTTTTCCACACTTGCATGGACGCAGTTGAACAAAACTGGAAGGAACTGGCCTCTTACCTTCCTGCAGAGCCACAAACCATCCCAGGGGCCCTGAAGTTTCCTCTTCCACCCCTCTGCACTTTCACCGTCCTAGATGACTGTTTCATACCTTCTTTTCTCCCCTCCAACCTCCAACACCTCTTCCCCCACATCCACTCTCAGCCACTGACCTTGCTACCTGTATCATAAAGGAAACATTAGTAGCCAGAGCGATAAATAGAGCAATAGATTCAAAGCACTGTTAACCTAGGATTACGTGCACAGCAAACTTAATTTGCAAGAATGAATGTCAAATAGACATATTTGAGGCAAACAAAAATTGAGAAAATTCTAAGATACACTTGAAATAGAAAGAAAACACATAAAAAAGGCTTGATGGAATAGAAAGGGGAAGAAAAGGTGAACATCAATAAATATAAACAAATATTGAGTTTATAGACTAGTACTCTCCATTTTTCATTTTTTTACAATAAGCATCAAAATAATAGAAATATGATGCCTGTTTTAAACCTATGAAAGGGAGCAAGGGACAATAAAGGCATATAGTAAATAGAAGTGTAAACAGAAAATACATACTAATTATTATAAATAAATCCAAGCATGTCAATAACCACAATGAATATAAATAAACACTCCAGATAATTAAAAAAAACAATGGTTTTTAGGATATGAATTAAAACCCAGCTATATCCTATTCACAAGATGTATTCTAAAAACATAAGGCCACAAAATGTTTGAAAATAATAAGATGAAAATTACATGCCAGGCTAATACTAAACAAAAGGGAAGGTTGTGTTAACTAACGACATATATATATTTATATATATATAGTTAAAATATTCCCACAAAGAAAACAGTGATCAGCTGGTTTAACAAATGAGTTCTAAGAAAATCCTAGTATTAGATCATTTCAGTCTTATGCAAAGTCTTCCAGGGACTATAATAATAAAATATCCTGTTTATTTTTATTTATTTTTATTATGTTTATATTGACATATCATTGATATACAATCTTATATTAGTTTCAAGTATATAACATAGTGGTTAAACAGTTACGCATATTATTAAGTCCTCACCCCCACTAGTGCAGTTACCACCTGTCAACATAGGAAGAAAACATCCTCAGTTTATTTTATGTGACAAGTATGCTGACTTCAAAATTAGGCAAATACAGGCTGAGAAAAATCACAATTACACATGTTGATGTAAACATCCTAAAATAATTATAAATAAACTCAATCCAGCAACCTGTACAAATATAATGCATCATTCTCCCAAGCTTGCTTTATCATAGCAAACAAAGTTAGGTTTAATTTCAAAAGAAAAAATATACCAATTTTTCACATAATATACTTTTAACAAGTAAAGACAAACATACAACTATCAAAATAAATTCAGCAAAAGCATTGAATAAGTCTTTTCATGCATGGATGCTAAAAAGTCATTTATCAAACTAGGAGTAGATGGAAATACCACATTGTGATAAAGTGAACCTATGAAATACACAGTCATCACTGGCTCTGGGGTGGAATGTAGAAGTTCTTCATTCACATTAGGAACAGTACAAAAGCATTCACTATTACCAGATGCATTTGGTATTTTACAAAAGACCCTAACAAATGCAGTAAGAACATTAAAAAGTTATAAGATTAGAAGGAAGGAAATATAATTCTTATTAATTAGAGATTACAAAACAACTTGAATAAGTATTTCAAAAGAACTGACAGGTAAATTACTAAATTAGTAAGAGGACAATAAGGTACCTGATACCATATAAATACACAAAAATCAATTGCACTTTCTATATACTAGTATCAGTTAGAACATACAATTAAAAATAATCATCCAGTGTAATAACAATATATAAAATGTTGAGGCTTAAATCTATCAAAGGAGTAACAGGTATTATATAAAAGGGGAAATAACATGCTCATGAGTTAACTAATGAATGTAAAGACATCAGTTCCCCAAAATTCATGTAATGGCTTTACAATCAACATGTATCATTCTTTTTTGTTTGCATTGAGGAACTGTGCAAACATTACAAAAAACATATGGAAGAACAGGACAAAGGCTTAAGAAGATCTAAGACAAAATGAGGAAAAAGAAAATAAAAAGACTTGTCTTGCCAGACTTCAAGTCTAACAAAAAGACTGTAGGAATTAAGACTGCATGGAATTGTCATCGGTGTGATGAAATTTGCCAGCACAGTAAAGCAGAGAGCCCAGAAACAGACTGATACAAAACCTAAGGACCTGATATATGGTAGAGTTGGCATCAAAGGTTAGTGGGAAAGAAAGGTTATTCAGTCTTTTCAGCCTAGAACAATAGGTTATTCATACAGGAAAAAAAAAATCTCAGAAGACACAATATAAAGAAGATTAAAAATTTAAATATAAAAGACAAAATCTGTGGAAGATAAACTCTAAAATGACCCCCCATTATTACACCTCCTGGTGTTCATGCCCCTCCTCTCGGGTGCGGGGGAGCCTGTAACATGCTGCCAGCCAAAGCCACTGAATGTCACTGCCGTGAGGACTCGACTGTGTTAGCAGTTTCTCTCTGGTTTCTCCCTCATCCTGGCTTTCATGAGGTAAACTGCCCCCTGGAGAAGCCCTCATGGCAAGTGACTGAGGGTGGTCTCAAGAAAAAACTGAGAAGAACTGAGGCTCCTTGTCCAACAACACTCAAGGAGCTGAGTCTTGCCACCAACCACGGGTGCCTGGAGGCTGACAGTTCCCCTCCGGAGTCTCAGATGAGACCGTAGGCCTGGCCAGTCACGTGCTGCTACTGTGTGAAAGCCCCTGAGCAGAGGACCCAGTTAAGCTAACCAGGCTTCCTGACCCACAGAAACTATGAGATAACAAATGTGTGTTGTTTTAAGCCATTACATTTGTGGTAATACTGTTTTGCATGAACAGATTTAAAAAATGAAAATGCTTAAAATACAATAGAGAACATTTTCAGCGTCAAGACCTTGGGAAAGACTCCTTAATAAGATGCAAAAAAATAGTATAAATAAAGAAAAACACTGACATATTTGCTTACATTCAAATTAAGAATACCTGTGTATCAAAGTATATCACAAAAGTCTTGTACACAGATCATGAAAATATAAGCCAAAAAGTTATTCACAGCACATGTAATCCAAAAGATTAGTTTTATTAATATGTGGTAAACTTCAATCAATAAGAAATAAAATTAAATAGAAAAATGAGTAAAAGACAGGAACATGTATTTCATTTGACAAAATAAGAAAAACAAATGGAAAAAATAAGGACTGTGTGTGTGTGTGTGTGTGTGTGTGTGTGTGTGTGTGTGTGCGTATGCTTGTGCCACTGTGCTCTATGTCAATAATTAGAGGACTGCAGTTGAAAACAAAAATGTGACACCCTTTTACCCTACCAGACAGGAAAATATTTAAAAAGTCTGAAATGTCAAGTACAGGAGAAAACATAGAGCAACAGAAACTTTTTGATAATAGCTATTGTGTCAGTTTGTGCAATCTGGAAAAATAATAATTTTGGCATCACCTAGATGTGCTTTCAGCCCTAGATATATATACTAGGAAGAAGGCTGGAGTGGGGTTGGGTGGGAAGTACAAACAAAACACAATGACATAATTCTTGTATATGTGTATTACAAAACATATATAAGAATTTTTATATACAGTGTTTGAATTTGCAAAAATAAGAAATATTTCCCAAATCCATCAACAAGGTAAAAAGGTCAATAAATATAGTAGTCCAGATAATGGCCTATTCATATAATAAAGCATCACCACGTTGAAAATAAGTAATTCCCTATCTACAAACATCAACATGTATTAAACACCCACAATTTTGAGCCAAGAGAAGCAAGCTGAACAAGGGTATAATCAGTATGTTAGTTTACATACAGTTTACAAACATGCGAAAATACACAGTATGTTGATAGTGATAGAGACATATGTGGTGGAGATAAAAAGCAAAGCAAAGGAATGGTAAACATAAAATCCAGGATAGACATTACCTCTGGGATCATTGCTGGGAGCAGAAGATGTGATCATGGAAGGTCAGATGGAGGGCTTAATTACTGGTATGTATTGTACATTTCTTAGAGTAAATGGTGGGTATCTTTATGTTCATTTTATCAGCATCATTTATATCATATGTGATTTGTACCATACTATAGAGTATGTGAGTACATGATTTCTGACTCTAAATTCAAGCTCTAGCCAAAAAGAAATTTACCAGTGTCATAGAGGAATGCTTCTGACCTCCCAAGAGCCAACACATCTTTTCAGTGTCAACATATTCGTGTAACCTATTTTGCATATCCATAATACCTACAGTTTGATAAGCAGGGGGCAGTACAGGTGACATACACAAGGATCAACACAATACCATTTTCACATGTGCATATGATGCAGCATAGCAGGGGTGTGGCCAACAATACCCAAGGAAAACCAGTCACAGAAAAGGAATTCCTCTTTCAATGATATGAACTCTACTATCAAGTCTGTGGCACTTGGACCTGATGCAGAGGTGACATGTATGCTCTCTTGTAATCCTCACTGAAAGGATGAGTTTCTGGCTGGAGGCTTTGGAATTTGTTCCTGGGTCCCAATCTATAGGCATCAAAGAGAAAAAACATCCCAACTTGCAAAGCATCAACCAGACGATAAAGTACTGTACAATCGTACCCCAGCCCAAAGAATATGTGTGAATGACATGTGAATTAACAGAAAAAAATAGTCTGTATAGATCATTTTGTATTGATATAGCCCTTTGTTAATACATGGTGTTGCGCTGAATGATCATTATATATGTAACTTGGCAATCTCTAATTGATTTCCACTTATTCTATCATAGCCTGTGGAGTAAATGTAATGTTCATGCATAATCTAAGACATCCCCAGCTTTTATGCAATTTCATTATAAATGAGTAAAAAAAAATGAAATAGGAAAAAAAATTTAAATGTTTAAATTGCAATAAAAAGCTCATATATAAATATGTTGTAAGTAGTTATATACAGTGGTACAGTGTAGATCACAATTGTGCATCTGCTGAATGAAGTATGAACATGAAGTTATGCTTAATGTTATACAAGTTGCACTTGTACCAGACCATGGCATAAAATTTCAAGAAATAGTATCATACATAAATTCAAAAAGGCCTATAGCTCAATAAAACTCAGAAGTAAAATAGAATATGCTCTGGAAAAACTCAAAATATGTCTCTAGAAATGGTGAAGATATTGAGATTGAAGTGCAAGTGTGAATACATTTCTTTTCTTGAATAGTGAACATGATAAAAAGTATTTCCAAGTAATATATTAATTGTAAAATTGTGATTTCACATTTGTGCAATACAAATGATATATTAAGTATTAAAATAGATGTCTATTTTACCTATATCTTAGCTTATATGCTAAAATTATCTGAATACATTTTTAATATCTTCTTATGGGGAAAATAGTGCATTACATTATATATAGGTTTGCCTTTGAGCACATACAATAATAGAATCAAGGTAAACATCTATCTGTTTTTCTCTCCATATATATACAATCTGCATCAGTAAGACTAGGAATTGGAGGTGATTACAGAGAGGAAACAGTTATTTTTCCATTAATTTTCACATGGAATTTTATTCAGTCTGCATCAGCTCTGAGGGAGTTTTACAGATGGGGAAGTGGAGATTTAAAATTAAGACCTTCCCAAGACCTCAGCTGGTCAATATTTACTGACCTGAGGGATTTGTATTCAATTTTATCTAATTTCAAAGCTCAGATAATATATAAATATGTTGCAAAGTAATATTTTAATAGAAATCTCCCCCCTTCAAATTAAGCAGGGAAACAGGGAAAAGGTACAAACAAGGCTTGTGAAAATCCGTTGGTCATACAGAAAAAACCTTATGCCTCTGTGGTAGTGGATTGGGCAATTGTTACTTGTGTATATAAATATGTACCCTTTTCCTCATACGTTCAACAATGTGATATTTTTTGATAGTTTGTTGGATAAAAGATAAAGTGATAACTGAATATGTGTATATCTCATTTTATTTTTGGTGAATTTAGAGAGAACAACCACAAGTGTGTTGATGGCCATAAGGCAACTGTAAACACGCAGTGCTCTCGTCAGCACTGAATTAGACAGGGCGACCAGATTAGTGTCTGAGAAGGGCGAAAAACCACGTTTTGCTTGTAGGAGGTCAGCTTTGACTAACTGCATTCTTTATACACATTTATCTCTCTGTGGGTATCTTATGAAAGTGGCTTCATCACTTCTTGGTTGTTTTATGTGTTTATATATATATATATATATATAAATCTGCCTTCAAAGTTTTGTGAAATATTACATTAAGGCATCAAATTAAAATGGCTCAATAGAGTTAAAATAGCCATATTTTAAAATTCCATGTATTTTAAACAAATTGTCTTGTAGCAAAATTAATCTTTTGGAACAAGGCGAAGGAATAAATGGATACGTAATTCAAACAATAAACAACAAAGTTGGCAGTAATCTTTCACTGTAGTACAAGGGTGTAGAGCATCATTTGCATCGTTCAATGAGTAAGGTAAGAAATGTCTTAGGCATTGTTCGTAGAGGGGTGCCAGATTTTAGTGCGGGCATTAGAGTTTGTGTTGCTCATTTACTGAATGAGAAATGCAGTCGGGATGGAGGCTGAGAGGAATGGATTCACATGTGCACAGACATTTGCTTCCTTAAACCACGAAGAATGATTTATATATCCCAAGTTTGGAAGACAACGTGTGAGAGTCCACCATCTTTCTAGGATATTTGAAAGCTTGAGACACTTGGGTGAAATTCAACATGTGTTAATACAATTCAAAGAAAAAATTACATTTCATCTCAATGGAGTGAGAGTTTAAAGAAACAGAAAGAGAAATTGCAATGTGCTATGAAAAAGATTTGCTCAGATTATTACATATCTTTATTTTTTCCTGAAGTTTTAACCACAATAATAATCAAAAAGATTCTTAAATAGTTTATACAGTAACTACCCCAATTGTTATAGGAGCGATTCTCCTTGTGCACTTCATTTTCTATGCTCTGATTTAGGTTCGGAGGTCCTTCCTTCTGTCTTTCACTTTTTTCTTTTCTTCCATCCCTCCTTCTTTCCCCTTTTCCCTTCCTTCCTTTTGGCATTATCTACATGGCAAGGAAAAGAACAGATATTTTTTTTCCGAAAATGAATTCTACTTGAATAAATCTGATTGTTGGTCACAGATTTAACAAGACTGTTCACTTCCATTTGGTGTGGGCTCCCTTGTGCTAGGGACAGTGGAAAATGCAGACTGTGTTTCTTTATCGTCCTCACTAGACTGCTGGCTCCATGGGTTCTGTTCACTACTGCATCCCCAGTAGTCACAGCTGTGCCTGGAAACATGGGCCTAGAAGTACTCAGAGAGGGGAGGGAGGAAAGTAGACAGAAAGATGCTCCTGGGCCACTGGAGTCAGGGTGGGTTACAATGAGCCTCATTCTTACTGTCATTACCAGCGATGGGCTGCATGCACACGAGTCAGACCACACTCACGCATTCTCTCTTCAGAGTATCCCCTGATACTCAACCACAGACCAGATTTCTGTTATGTAATGGGGTAGCTGAGGGGGAATGGGAGAGAGCAAGTGGGGGTGGTCGTGTTGTATGTGCACTTCTCTTTTGGAAAGGCTTCTTCTCACTGATGGGATGTTCTACAAAGGCAAAACCTAATAAAGACAAACTAGGTGGTAATCTCCATCCAAATTTACCAGCCATAACCCCCTCAATAAATTGATCAATAAACTACCCCCTTTCCTCAAAACCACCATTTCAGAGATCAAACAAGCCATGTCTACTACAGAACATGTGACACTTTTCAGTGCCTTTCCTTGGGTGGAAATCACTCCCTGGCAAGCTCCTCTCTTCTTGATGAATGCCTACTAGTTTTGGGGTCTCTGGAATGACTGCCAGGTCCTCACAGGGCAGGGTAATAGTCAACCTATGTTTGTGGTCTTCCCTCATGCTAATCAATACTGTGAGAGTAGATGCCCAAAAAGTATGGTGAATAAGTGCAAATTTCACAAATATTTCCTTAGAGATATGGGTTTCAAATTTATCTGTCAAATAAATATGATATAGAGTATTGGAAACCTTGTGGCTCAGTGTGTAGCTCATTAGAAACTAATTCACAACAGATCCTTCTCTCTCTTTTTAAAAATATGTCTTCCCTGTGCCAATCCTGTGCACCATGGACTTGGAATATCTCAAGTAACCTGCAAGAACCTTTCCAGCTTTCAGCTTCATTGCTTGAAGGAAGATCTTGCCGGGGCAGGAGGGATAGATGTAGGGCCCAGGGGCACAGTGCAGGGACATTCTTGCCATGGTACCATACGTTGGGATGATGTATGTAGACAGAGAAATAGTCTGAGTCCAAGTCAGAGATGGGACTTGGGATTAAGTTAGGGGAGCAGAGGCAAGGCTTGCCCATTACCAAGGGTGCAGCGTCAGTGGCTGACATTGTGGGACTGGTGTCAAAACACAAGTAGTCCTGCATTTCTAATCTCGGCCTTCTCAGCTCCACACAAAACCCTCAGTTACCCAAAGACCTAAAAAGAGAGTTATTACAAAATCATCGCAACCATAGCCAAGTTGCTTTTAGCTTTTTATTTATTAATGGGGGAGTCTTATTTCATGTGTAGTTCCAATAAACTAGTTTATGAGCTCCAGTCTATGTTTTCCTTGTTGCATAACTGGATAGGTGTGAAATTTAAAACAAAAACAAAAACCACCTGATTTGGAAGTCTTTGCTGAACTTCACTATCTTTGGGAACAGAATCAATTAAACATGTAGATGTTACTTGGACTAAATACAACATAAGCTCCTGTAAATGATAACTCAAGCATCTACAAGTTAGAGAATGTTAGAATCTATCGTTGAAATTCCTATCATTCTTCATGCAAATTCAGTCATTTAGTTCTTAAAATATTACTTGGAATTTTCTGCCAACATGAAGGGAAATAATGACATTACTCAAGTGCTGGGAAAATTGCCTTAGCAACTATTTTTACATATATTAGACATATTTTAGTCAACATTTAAATAAGCAGAAAGTGGCCACATATTGAATTCCTTCCTATCTTATGTTGGGTGTCCTTACCTCTGAAAGTAGTACTACATATTGCCTATTTACATTTTTCTACTTTAATCAGTGAGTATTTTTTGAAATTATGACCAGTGCTAATCAAGCCAATGAAGCATAACTATTCTAAAACCATTGTTAATGTCTATTCACTTACAGATAACTGAGTATGATGCACTTTCTATATTAAGAATGGCTAGGGTCTTTGGCAATGCACCCAACACTCTGCTGATAAATAACACCCATCAACCCATCAAACAGAGGAGAGGATAGCAGACCATACACAGACAGGAAGGGGTAACTTTCCAGAAAAGGGAAACTGTTAAGCTATGCTGGTGTGGTGACAGGAGGTTCTCTCAACACATTTGCAGAGAGCGGGATGTGGCAGGTCCTCTGTTATGCTTGGGAATTTGATATCTCATTCTTGCCAGGCATTTACTAATTCGTCTGTTTAGAAAGAGCCACTCAAATGTCTAAATTTGGGGTCTAGATCTGTGTGTATTCTTGTGTTACCTGCTTACACCTTATGCCTCTTTAGGTCTCTCTAACTTAAATTTAAACATATTCACACATTAACTTTCTTCTCCTGAACAGATTCTCCCATTTCCTGTCCCCTCCAGAATTTTCATTACAGTAAATTGAACTCTGGATATGGCCTATCTCACCTTAAGAGTAATTTGCATTATTTCAAACCTTTGAAAACCAGAGTAAACTATTACTATTACATTTATTGCTTTTGTTAGCAAAATTAACAGGATCTTTCAAATTTTCAAGATTTAAATAACAGCTTGTATCCCAGTTAGGCCTAAGTTTGGGGAAGTCAATGGAAAAAGAATTGATTTTACAGAGAGGGCATTTTATAAATGTTTCTTTTAGGAGCATCACAGAATGATAACTGTTCCTTTATTTTCAAGATAAGAAAAAAAATAAGTGTGGAGGCTTTTTAAATTCTTTCTAGGATAACCCCCCTCAGAGTGCAGGATCTGGGTGTTTGGGCGTCTGCCAGTCACCTTAGTATTGGGATTGTAAGGGAGGAGGTCCCAAGCGTGAACATATACATGGAGAGACAATGGCTGTGTCATGCCTTCCTTACAGAGGACTCTGCGGGGAAGTCTCCGCCAGCCAGCCCGCTTTCCCTTGGGGTGTGAACAGCTGAGGGGACAGGGAAACTCACCTCAAAACTGTGTGAGGATGAAAGTTAACTGGGAAGTCATTTTAGTAAGTGCATCCCTTTCTTTAGCTATCAATAACATGTTCCGCTATTGATTTACAGAACTAATCTTTTTCATTTTCCTGACCTCTCTTCCTATTTCCCCACCTGGCTCTTCCCAGCCTGAGGGTGTGTTTCTGTACAATGTCAAAAGAAAGGCTGTAGTATAGCTTCTGCCTTCTTCTTTGTTACCTACGCACATTTGTAATTCCTACCTTGATCAAACCTAATATTACCGCCAACCTAAAGGCTTATTATTTGATCTGATTCAAGATCACACATCCTGGGAATTGAAAGCAAACACTGAGACTGACCAATAATTGAAAGAGTGTTGCCATCCATGTAGCAATTTTACCTGCTTGCTGATAACCCTGAGATAGGAATAATCCTCCTTGAGAATCACAGTGTAGATTCACGCCTTCAGTTGCCCTCCCAGCCTATATTAATACAATATGGTTTTCATTCATTTTGACATTGTAGAGAGAAAGCAGTGAGAGCGATGAGAAGGCAGCAGATACAGGGGGAAGGAGAAGCAGTCTGCACTCACACTATAATGCAAGAGAAATGACAGCCAAGTTAGGGTTAGCTGGGATGTAACACATCCACAGCTTTATCACTCAGGAGGCACATTTTGACATAATAACAAACTATTGAGGAAGAACCACTCTTATCTAGGTCAGAATGACAGACTCCCAAGTGTTAGAAGCTTGGGGGAACTACAGTCCGAAACATCAGGAAGAGTGCATTCTGTACAGAATTTTCATCAAGTCTCAACACTGCCTAATAGTTTTTATCCAGGACACTGTAATTACTCCACTGGCTTACAGTGGCGAAGCACTTTGATTTCAAAGCCTACCAGCATAGAATGAACCACATTTTATGACGACTGCTTTTATAATAAGATGCAGATGGTAAAGGAACCAGATGCCTCTGACATCATCTCCCATTTGCCTTCGACTTGTGCAGACACTGGCAGTCTGCAAACTCATTCAAAGGGATGTGAGATAAGTCAGGCAGTTTTCCAATTCTGTTTCGTCTAAAAAAACACAGGCAGCAGTGGCACTGTTTTCTTTTGAGTCACACAGTGATACTTCCACACACACAAAATTGATTCTAAGTCTGTCAGGCTTTAATGCAAAATTAATCATCAGGGAAAAAAAAAGTCCCCACAAATATCAGGAGTTTAGCAATTAGTAACTACTGATTGTTTTGCATGACAGCGACAGGAAGGACAGGGTGGGGGCGGTGTAATGGAGAACAGCTGTAGCTTCAAGGAGGCAAGAAGAGCAAGGGGAATTTTAAACAGACAAGCAGGTCGAAAATACTCTATCAGCCCTTCGCACCCAGCTTGTTCAAAGACTGATTCCTTGTTACTTCTAGAAAGTAAAAAATTTTTGACAAGGCTTTTTGAGTCACTGTTTCTGACCTCAAAAAAAAAAATTCATTCAGTATTTCCAATGGTATTTTCCAGAATGAATCTGATAGTTCTGATAGGGGCTTTCACCATTTCCCCAGTGATATCGCTGAACATTATACACAGGAAAAGGATTTTGTGTGTGTGTGCAAGATAAATGTGCTAGAAGATAAGGAACTTCTGTAGTCCTTGAAAGCAAGAGATGCCTGAGTTAAGCAGCAGTCTCAAGGCCTTGAGCAGTGTTTGAGGTTCCAAGATAGATCAGCGCAGTTACAGATGAAGGGGAGTTAGACAAAAATCCATTCAAATCTTCCTATCTCCCATGACCACCCTAATATAACTGCACCTACACCTCTGCAGTGGAAACATTTTAGCAGGGAAAAAAAATTCAGAAACAAAGGCAAGGTAATTAGTGACACAAAAATAAATCCTGCTAGGCCAAATATGGTGCCTATTTTTAAAACAATCTCTCTGTGCAAATAACAGACTGAACACACACACACATACACACACACACACACACACACACACACACACAAGAATAAACAAACTCTTGTAATTCATATCCACAAACTGGGTTGGAAAGTATTAGTGCAAATTTCTGCTGACCTGCAGCATTTAGTCCATAAACTTTGGATATCCTAGACGATCCATCAGTGTCCAGCAGATGTTTTCAATCAGTTTAATGTCATCTCTAGGCAAGTTCTGTTTCCAAACATTAGTATTAGTTGGTGATATTTCCCCTTCGTAGGGAAGATAGAAAAGGTTTGTGGAGGTGGCAAACAATATTTGGTTTAAACTAGCAGGAGACAAAGGAATTCCAAGAAAGGCAAAAATTCCTTCAGTGGTTTTCTGAGGAAAATGTACAATATCTTCAAACTTGATCAGCTGGTAACTGGTAGGCGGCAAATCTGTATTTACTCTCAGGGCTGCTGCTGTGTTTGCTCGCCACAAATGAGACAACAGGGAGACGGGATTTGACTGGGATTTTGATAATTCTTTCCTCAATGATTCATACTCAAAAGCATAGCCTGGATTTAAGCGACATTTGCCTTCACCGCCATCAATTTTAAGCAGTTTAGCCAAGTGCTCTGGTACATTCTTCGAAGAGTAAAGACTTGGTTTACTACTGTACAGCATTGAATGGATCCATGCCCGAGGGTCCCTTACTATGTACAATGCCCTCATCGAAGCTCCTAAAACTTCTTGGAAAAAATGAAGCTTTAAGGTCCAGCTCCCACTGCTTAAACTGAGCACAGGACGTGCGCTGGGATAGGTGGCCAGGTGTCTTCTCAAAGCCCTAATATATTCAGCATCTCTATCAAAAGTGCCTTTCATTCTACTTCTCTGTTCTGGCAAAGATTCTCTCCTTTTTAGTTTTCTTTTTTTGTCCTTATTCATGGTAAAATATTGGGCCAGTTTACCCCTACTGGGTTCATGCAAATGGATGTTTTGCAAATGTAGCTTCGTGTCTTGGACCAAGGACTGCAGCCAGCCTCGGAGTAAACGGAAATGTGCACTGCGGATATCTGATGCCTTCCACTCACAAGCATCTACAAAAGAGTCGATTTCAAATTCAGTTTCAGGGATCTCAATGTAAGCTGTAGGAACTCTGATGTAAAGAAAATCACTACTGTTGAAAAAAAGTTGTTTGAGAATTTCAGCTCCTGAACCAGGAAGTGAGGTAATGACAACCTCGGGAAGATCAACACGGTGCCCTTCAGAAGACGAAGACTGGGTGCTTGCCTCAGCCTCTGTCCTGGCCCATTTTGCGCAAATGGGCTGAGTGCAAGTGCTCCACACGTCCAGCAGCTCAATAAACCACAGAGCAATAACAAGTATCAGGATGCACCGCATTAGCTTCCTAAAGGAAAGGTAAAACCGCCACTGAAAAGCTAAAATCACCAGGCTAATGCACAAAATCAACCCAACTGCTACATTGAATTTAAATCCAAGAGGGAAAATAACTCTCTCATGTCTTACAGGCTTTAGTATTGCTTGAGTGCCCAAACCAAATCGAGTTATTTGGCCCTGATCAGCCACATTGGCAAAGCCACCAAATCCTAGGTAATCAAATCTTGTCTTCAGATTGTGGTAGTCTGTTACAATGGAAACAACATGTTCAGTACTATTGACATTGATAGAAATTTGAAGCCCAGAATTGGAATTATCAATAAATCTGCAGCTGGAAACATTGACATATGGCCCATAAAAAACATAGGCAATTCGTGTGATTGTGGATTCCATCTGAAATGTCACATTAACAAACTGCGTCCACCGTTTCTTAAATTCAGCAGCTTGCTCTGCTTCCTGAATACTAGCAACAGGGCTACTGCCAAGATGGTCAAACCAAAACATTTTGTAGTGTGCATCCCATACATCCATCATGGCACCATTATACTTGTTCATAAACCTATATGCGATATACTTAAAATCAATATCCAGATTGTGAAAGAAGGCACTGACAGATTTTATGGGGGAATCATCTTGCCTCTCCACATGATCAACAACAAGCAATGTTTGAGAATTTAAGAGAAGCAAAGCACGATACACACTCTTTAGCTTCATTGATGAAGAATACGCTGACACTGCTTCCCCACTCACAAATATCATTTCCCCTTGTTGAGAGGCAGTAATGATCTCTCCTGCTGCATCACCAACCTCCTCACCAGTCCACTTGAGCCACTGTGCACATTCTCCTAGCTGACCTTCCCAGGGCTTATTACACTGGCTGGTGGGTGACGGAGCAAACACCAGCACGTTGTTAAGGTGGCTCAGCTTGGGTCCGTAAAGGGCTTCGGAAACAAATACTTGCCCATTGGGAGCAAAAGTAAATGAATTCTGATCTGGATGTTCATGTCCTGGGTTAAAGCTTCTCCATCCATCAATCCAAGAGTACGGCTGAAAGTGAACGATGTCATACACAGCTCGCCCTCCGAGCTTCCCAGATTTAAAAGACACGAAGGTATTGGTCTGTGTATTTGGCAATCCAGCCCCGTAAGTGACAACACCCCAGTTAGGGAACGTGTGCATTTTTGCAGTACCATGTTCAGCAGGAGGCTGTGGAATTAGCTGGGGATCATACCAGATATATTCAGTGTGAAGAGTACTCCATCTCTGGGCAGTGGATGGGACCATCGGTCCATCTTTAGGTCGGTGCCTTCTAATTTGCTGAGCTAACCAATTTCCAGCTCCATTTTTTAAGATGAACTTATCCAAAAAAACTAACTGGCTCTCTGGACCATAAAACCAATTATAATTGGAATCTGCTATACCCACTGTTCTTTGGAAGCCTGGTAAAAGGGTGGCATAGTAGAACCAAAAGTGCATTTTTAACCAGTTATTATCCAAGTTGTTGATATTAAAATGGCGCTGGGCCAGAAAAACATACTGAGTGACTGATTTTGCTGTGTAGCTTCCATAGGCCACACCTTCATCCAAAGAACCATCAACAATATGATTCAAGAGAAACATCGTCTTTTCCATCACATCTACTACAACCTGTTTCCACACATTTACTTTAGATCCTTTATTCACCCCAGTCACCAAGGCTCCAGTGAGCAATGCTATCATATTAGTAGCTTGGTGGTTATGGAGAAGTTGTTTGCCCCATGAGCGGACCTTGGAATACTCATACATTTCCTCAGTAATAACCCATATTTTTTCCAGGTATTTTTGTCTTCGATGATCATCTAATAAATTATATAAAAAGTCAAAGGCAGTGGCAAAACCTGTTAAGGAATGGCCAACTGGAACCTCATCTCCTGGTGCATTCTCAACTAGCCAGTCTTTGTAGCCAACCATCCTGTCCATATATTCCAAGACAAATTCAAAGGCAACTTTGTCTTCTGGACATAACAAACAGTAGAGTGCTAAAGGAGGCAGATTGTTCCCATAAATCTCATTCCACTTGGCAGCAAAATCAGCATGCTTGGGTGGAGGTAGGTAGTATGTTGGGTTAGAGAGCATACTTATCACTGCACCTCTGATAGCTCTAAAGAGATGTAAATGGCTTGTGCGAGACTTCTGTCTCATTGCTTGGATTTCCCCAGCATCAAAATATAAACTTGGATGGAGCACACTTTTCTTCAGCTTTGGGTTGGGTCTGAACTCTTGGACTCTCTCTGTCTTAAACTGATCTATATCATCTGTGAAAACTGCCCAATCAGAGTAATTGCTCACAGATTCCTCAAAAGTAGAGAAAGCAAACATCACTAATACTAAAAATAAGAAATGTCCTGTAAACATAAACGCCATGATCCATCGGGGAGTTCCTTTCCTTAGGCATATATGTCAAACGCAGAGCTCAATGTGTTTCCCATCTGCTTAGTAAAAAACATACGTTTAAGGCCTTGATAAAACATACTGTAAATCATAAATGCAGTGAAATCCATCTGACATTCAGCTCATTCAAAGGAAATACAGTTGCCAAAAAAAGAGAAAACTTACACTGCGTGTCTGTCCCTGACAGTTTTGCTTCCAATAAAACTTCAAGGAATGTTAAAACCTCTAATTTTTCCATATTACCCAGCAAACAGTGGTATAGCCAAACATACTGTGAATTCACGATTTACTTCCTTTACATAAATCTAACATGAAGAGTCAAAACACACATTGTTAAAAAAAGAAAAAGCACTCCAAAATTCAAATCAAGAAGTTCCTCCCAGCATAGGAAACCGTCCTCAGTTATGAAATTGCCACGCATGTATGACGCATCTCATGTGTTTGACCAGAGGCTGATGAAGTGCTGAAATTCTTGGAGTGCATTCGGCTGTTAGTCCTTCCAACTTTTTACACTTCTTGCTTTATGAATTTTTTCTTCTTCCATTTTTGGGAGAAAAACATCCTCAAGTGTTCAAAGTCCTACTCGGTTTCACAAACCTCAAAATTCCTGCCCTCATTTCAAATTTCTTTTTCAGGCTTACTCATTACCTATTAATGACCCAGAGAAAGTATTTTCATGTCTTCTTTTACCAGCTTCATCTGTGCAGCTACAAAAATCTAATCTCTTCAGCCACCTAGGTCCTTCTCTTCCAACCATGAAGTCACCACCACCTGGGAAGGACAACTCCCCTTTCACCAACCATGGCATCTCTTTTCTGTTCCTTTTTCATGACATTCCTTTCTGGGGGAAAAACAAAACAAAGAAATCCTCTGAGGCTACAGGTATGCTGGGAATGGACATAAATCGATGACTTCAATGTTCTACAATCTATAGAAATTCTGGAATCACAAAATCTGTTACTAAGTATAAGTTCGTTCTAGTGACTCTTTTTTTATTATGCTTCTGTCTGCACATATTGGGATAACAAGGAATTGTGGCAGATGGCAAACAGATAAGAGAGAACTTTCCCAACAGTATTTAACTGTGGCTTGCTTTAGTCATTTAAATGTTTTTTTATTCAAATGCAGGTAACACAAAGATAAGTCCTGCTAGCATTACTGTTGTTTCGGTCCCAAAGACTCAGGGACAAAAAAGCAAAAGCTGAAAGGACCTTTTCTGATTCCGGCTGAATGTTTAGCTTTCCTAAGGTCAGGAGTACTCGGAAGGGGAACCCCAAGACCAGTGACTCTGGAAGGGGAAATACTGACCACCGGGAGCAGGGGTAGCGGCCCCGCCGCCTTACCTGTAGCCTCCGCGTCCATCCCACGAGCAGCCAGCAGAGGGAGCTCGGACCCAGACGCCCGCCCGCCTCGGGTCTAAGAGCCTAACCAAGTTTCAGTCTTGGACAAGTCTCCTCGCGGTAGGAAACAGCGCTAGGAGTTTCCAGCTCCGCCCCGCCTGTTGCATTTTTTCATCCGCTTCCTACAATCATGCCGCCCCCGGCCCTCGACCCCTGCCGCGGTCTGGGGGCCGGGGACCCCCTAGGTGGCCAAGTCCGCTTACCTTGGGCAGATCCGGACTGGTCTCGCGGCGGCGCCGGGCCCCCGGGGGCGGCGGCGGAGAGTTCAGGGGACTGCTGTGCACAGCGAGCCCCGCGCCGGGCCCCTCGCGCCCCGGCCCGCGCGCAGACACGCCTGCCCTCTGGGAGCGCCGACAGCCCCGGGCCGCGGGAGGCAGATCCGCGCCCGGCGGGCACCCTCGGGGCCGTCGTGCCCAGCGCAG